>JH432211.1:349966-479786 GCA_000239455.1 Strigamia maritima
ACAATGTGCAAATATGAGAATAATGTGATTTACAACGACGAGCGAGCGAGGAAGGGAGGTCACAACATAACATAACTCACCCCCTTCGACACTTGTTTGGCCACGGGAGCCTACGCGAGAAATTGCAGAAGAAGAAATGATTGTTAAATCGAGGTTGATGACCGAGTCCACTCCACGGTTCCAATATATTTTTATTTTTATTTTTATTTTTATTTTTATTTTTATTTTTATATTTTTTTGTATTTTATTTCATTTATTTACCTTTTTTATTTCCTTCGTTTTTCCTTTGACGGGCACGAAAGCTTCTAATTCGGTGCCCTGAGTCCTCATTTTGACCGGGTCGAAAACTTTTCTCTTTTTCGTCGCGGTTTTCGAGCAAACTTGAACGTGTTTATCGATCCGATCGGGCGCGAAACGGCGAGCGCAAATTTTGCACGCGGGAAAATCCGAATTGGCCGAAGTCAAGCGAGGCACGTATTTCTTTAAAAAAAAAAAATTAAAAAATTTAAAATAAAAAATTTAAATTATTTATTCTTTAAATGACCTCTTTTTCAAGTTTCACGGGCACTTTCGGCGCTGGTTTCACCGGACTCGTGGGCTCGGATTTGTACGAAGGCGACGGCGACGGCGACGGCGAAAACGAGGGCGACGAATTGTTTGGTTTTAAAGACGGCTTTACACTACCCGGGATGGGTTTCCTCAACAGACGAGCTTTTTCAGCCTGAAAAACAAAAATAAATAAATATTTGAAAAAAAAGCAAAAAAAAGCAAAAAAAAGCAAAAAAAGCAAAAAAAGCAAAAAAAAGCGTTTTTCGTGACCGGTGAGGGTCAAGTTTAAAAAGTTAAAATATCTGGTCAAACTTCAACTTTTTTTCTTTTTTCTGTTTTTTATTTGGGCCAGGTGTTCAAGTTTCAACCGGATGTGAGGATGAGTGGTTGTCGAGCAGCTGGAAATTGGACAATAATTTAATTTCCACGGATACCTTACGGTATTATTGTATTAAATTATTAAATTTCAAGGACGAAATAAGAGAAATTTTGATTTTGGTCTTAAGTCTCGACGTCTAGACTAGGTCGGCCATATTAGGAAATGTAATTCCTTGTATGTAACGACGCCGAGCCCGATCGTGCAACAAGTAGGTTAATTCATTTCTTCGTAATCGTCGTCATCGTCATCGTCATCGTCATCGTCATCGTCATCATCTGGGAATTGCATCATTTAACCTAAATAGTAAAAGTTTCGAGAAAAACCCGAGACAAACGATTAACTGCGATCGGTTGCCACGGAAACGGGAAGTAACAAAAAGCAAAAACCGTGTCGTTAGTCGTTGCGCCGTTTCCGCTATCCGTCCATCGAGCCGGGAGACAGAGGCAGAGACAGGATCTGCGCTTCACACTCGACGACACCCCGATCGTGTTTTGTTAAAAGCTTAAAAAATAAAATAAAAAATCCAAATAAAACGAAATATTGTGTAGATACCTTCTCTTGTTTGATCTTTTCGCGTTTCATCCTGTCGATCTCGGCTTGCTGTTGCTTGATCTTGTCGATCAAATCCTGTTCCCTTTTTCGCATTTCCCGCTGCATTTTCGTCTTTTCCTCGTTTTTCAACGAAATCTGCGATTTCGACCTGGTCATGGCCCCGTTCGAAATATTCGACTTGGTCCGCTCCAACGAAGGTCTGCGACTGCGAGTGCGCGATTGCGCCCGATCGCCACTGCCGCTGCCGCTGCCGCTGCCGCTGCCGCTCACGCTGTGACTTGTGCCGTTGCTGTCGATCGGCACGAGAGGGAAGGATTTGTCCCAGCCGACGGGGCTGCCCTTGATCGGCCGTCCGATGCTGCGGTTTAGGTTGATTCCGTTGCGCCCGTGACTGGCATTCAGCATGTACGAATCGAGTGACGTCATACTGCTGCCTAAGTCTAAGTTGGGGTTGACGCGGCGCTCGGTGAAGAAGCGGCGGACGTTGCCGGCTCCGTTGCCGACTCCGTTGCCATTGGCGCTCGCACTTTTCCGCACTTTTTCCAGCACTTTAGCCTGGTTTTGGTCGTAGAGTTTCGTCATTTTTTCCTCTTTTTCGAGCAGCATTTTGCGCCGCAGTTCCGCTTGCATTTGTTCTAGACGCGACATTTTGGTTAATTCATCTCGAAGACTCGTTGACCCGTCGATCGTGAGTCAGTTGGCTGGAATTCGTCGACTCAAAAGTTGAGAACGAGGAAAACCGGTCTGAATGTGGTTGCCACTGGTTGCCACACTCCACGGCGTCCCGTGCCTGACAGTGAGTCCGATGTCGAAGTAATGCAGCGAAGCGAAGCGAAACGACATAAAATAAAATTATCTAATCAAAGTATAAAACCATCCGCTCAATAAATATATAAACATATATAATATATACAATTTATACTTCGAGTATGTCGATCGAGCACCTGTTTCATCACCCAGAAAAACAAAACAAACACGGCACGGCTCGAGTGGACCGTTGAAAATCGATTGAATAAAATAAAATGAAATAAATAAAATAAAATCGACGGAATTAATTGAAAAAATTGTTGAAAAAATTTAAATTTCTTTTTAAAATAGAATTACTTTAGATTTTACTCGGGTTTTTAAATTTTAATTCATTCGATGCGGGACTATCGCGTCGTGTTTACAAATGGCGGCCGAGAAAAGAGAAAAATGTTGACGAGGGAAAATCGGCCTCGAAACTCGCGAGAAGGTTAATCTTTTTTAAACTCGATGAGCGTACATTTTTTACCGGTGGAAGTACAGTCGCGTCTACGGTCCGGAATAGCGATAACGTGTCCTCGACAGTGCGTCGAAGAACTCGTTTTGAACGCGTTGGACGCCGGCGCCACTTGCATCGCCGTCAGAGTCAACTTAAACCTGATGAAAATTCAAGTTATCGACAATGGGAGCGGCATTTCGCACGAACAACTCGAATTAGTCGGTAAAAGGTTGTAAAAATAAATTAAAAAAATAAAAAAATAAAAAAATTTAAAAAAATTTAAAAAAATAAGAAAAATTTGTTACCGTATTAATTTGTTTAAATTTCATATTTCATTTCGTAGGTACGCGACGAGCAAATGTCACTCGTTGAAAGACCTGGATAACTTGGAATGGTACGGGTACCGCGGCGAGGCGCTGGCTAGCATCGGAGACGTGTCGGGAGTGGTGGAAATCGTGACTCGAGCGAAAGACGAGAAAACCTATTGCAAGATGTTCAACGGAGGAAAAGAGTTGCCCGTTAAGGAATCGGTGGCGCGACGACCGAGCGTCGGAACCACGTGCACCGTGCACGGATTTTTGCATAATTTGCCCGTGCGAAGACAGAATGTGCAGGCGGCGCTCGATTTGGACGATATTCGTACTCGCGTCGAGAGCATCGCGTTGATTCATCCGCGAGTCAAGTTGTCGCTGCGCAACGACGCGACCGGCGCCACGTGCGTCGAAATTGCGCGATGCGACAGCGTGCTCAC
Source organism: Strigamia maritima (assembly GCA_000239455.1). Lineage (NCBI taxonomy): Eukaryota > Metazoa > Arthropoda > Chilopoda > Geophilomorpha > Linotaeniidae > Strigamia > Strigamia maritima. The sequence goes on from JH432211.1 coordinate 353,441, forward strand.
CAATTTTACTAATTTATTCGGCGAGATTCGCGCCAAATGTTTGCAGTCGGTGAGGAAACGGGCGAAATTCGTGTCGGTCGAAGGCTACGTGTCGCTCGAGGGGCTGCGTAACAAAAATTTGCAGTTTTTGTACGTCAACAAACGATTCGTTTCGAGGACTAAACTTCATAAAATTGTCAATTCGTGTTTTTCAAAATATTTTTCGTCCACCAGGAGGAGTTCGCCGGGCAGAAATGCGCGAAAACACGCCATTTACGTACTCAACGTGACGTGTCCGCCGTCCGAATACGACGTGTGTTTCGAACCGAGTAAAAGTTTGGTCGAGTTCAAAGATTGGGACGAGGTGACGCGGTGCGTCGAACGAGCGGTCAATTCGGTGTGGCGCAATAACGACAACGACAACGACAACGACAACGACGTTGGCGAAGAGAGACCGTCGGTGGAACCCGAAGAAGCGCGGCTTCTTCTTGCGCCCGATTCGCGGCCGGTTGGCGACCGAATCGAGTTGCACGACCTAAGAAACGCGTTGATATCGGTGCCGGCGAAACGGAAAACGATCGCTCCGCCGAACGAACCGGAATTAATTGGGTCGGAACGCGAATTCGAGCCGGCGCCTAAACTGAAATTGAAGGAATTGGCCGCTCACTTGATCGTCACTTCGCTCGGCGATTACGTGCGCAAAGTGAACGGAGTTGAAAAACGGAAGAGAAATTGTCGCAGTCTCGCGAATAAGGCGCCGAAGAAAATCGCGTCCACGCTGGAGAGATTCGTGTACCGGCCCGAAGTGGTCGCTCCGACTCGCGAGACTCTGAAAGAAATAACGACCGAAGAAATAAGGACTCGGCAGAAGGAGAAAAATAATAAATCGCAAGAGGTGATCGCACCGACTCGCGAGACTCTGAAAGAAATAACACCAAGTTGGAGTGAGGAAAAAGAGAAAGAGAAAGATAAAGAGAAAGAGGTGGTCACGCCGACTTCGACGATTCTTTTAAGTGTCCACGAGCGTTTGAACCGACTACGAGAGAGGATCGAGCGAGAGAAATCGAAGCGACTCGTTGATCCGTTAGATTTAAAATGGGATTTGCCCAAAAAATCGTTTCCTCCGAAATCGCCGATTATCGGTCCGATTACTGGTCCGATTACTGGTCCGATTATCGGTCGAAGCGAGGAATTGTGCAAAACTTGCGAAAGTACTTTTTCCAATTTATTGAAGGAATTTGCGGCGGAAAACATGGAGGAGGAGGAGGAAGTAGAAGAAAATAAAGAAAAGGATGACGACGATCGAAAAGTTGTTTACGACGAATCGAACTGGATCGCTCGGACGGACAGTCGGTCGAAGCAAACAGTTTACATCCACAAAATTACGGGTAATTCGACGTATTCGCCACCACCGATGGCACCCGTCGTCAAAGAGAATTCTACCGATCGTGTTGAACGACATCCGGAATTCGCGTCGACTATTCATTTGGGATCGGCCGCGACGGCGTTTAATTCGCACGGGACGAGAGTTAAAACGGTGGAGCGAATAGGAGAACGCGGTAGGAGTAGTTTGCTGGCAGATTTACTCGACGAATTCGAGAACGAGAACGAGAACGAGAACGAGAGCGAGAGCGAGCCGGTGCGTTTAGCGACGCCCATCCCCGTCTACGATTTAATCCATCCGTATAAATTCAGTCGAGACATGTTGGTCGGTTTTCGAGTGATTCGACAGATCGATAATAAATTCATCGCGTGTCAATTGCAGCGCGGTTTGATCGTTCTATTCGACCAACACGCGGTGCACGAACGAATCCGATTGGAGCAACTTCAAGCCGGTTATTAGTTATTAGTTATTAGTTATTACTTAAAATATTAAAATAGGTTGACATCAATTCAGTTTTGGCACGAAATGAAATATTGTTGTCATTCCGAATTTGTATCAACATTTTTTTCTTTCGAGTCAAAGTATTCACTAAACAAATTCTATCTAACAATTCGTGAATCCACGAAACTCCCATTGGTTAATGGCCTATGCATTGTACTGAAAGTACCGTATATACTCACGTGTATACTCGCGTATAAGTCGAGGAATTTTGGACCAAATCTTTTATTTTATTTTTTTAAAACTTAAAACGGCTATTGACCCGCGTATGAATCGAACCAAATACATTTTAAAAAATAAAATAATAAAATAAAATTTAGGGGGTTTTTGACGCGAGTATATATTGCGTTATCCTATTTTAATCCTCTAGTTGAGCCGAGTCGAAAAAATCAAAAAATCATCGCTTCGTAGTCCAAAAATGTGCGTGCCATTGTTAACGAACGAAAACGGTCGTAAAATATTTAAAAATTTTTGACATTTGGGTTTTTGTATTGTTGCGCACATTTTTCGACTTCGCTCGACTAGAGGATTAAGATAAGATAGCTCAATATATAAAGTTCACTTTTCAGTTTCGTGCACGAATTGTTGAATAGAGTTTTGACAGTTTGCGATTTCTCGAACGAGACAAAAATTAACGACAATGTATAATGAAATTGTTCAAAAACAAAGGGGGGACGAGATTTTTTAACAATATCTACTGTTAATTTGATTTTTTTTTCAATTTTAGACATGGAAAACGAATTGGACGACGGAAAAACCCAAATGAAACGCGTTTCGGTCATCCCGCCGATGGATTTGTCGATGAGGTCCGAAGATATTCGCATCGTGAGAGCGTTCTTGCCCGTCTTCTCGCGATGGGGATTCGATGCGAGCTTCGATCGCGAGGATACTATTAAGATACACACGTTGCCGCCGATCGTGGCGGAACGGAAATCGGGTTTGGCCGTTTTGGTCGACAACATTTTCCGAGACATCGTGCAGGAGTTGCGCAATAGCGGAACGTGTTCCACCATTCCTAGGTCGTTGCTGGACGCTGTTCACTCGTTAGCGTGTAAAGGTGCCATCAAATTCGGCGATTTCCTCGAGAAATCCGATTGCGAACAGTTGATCGATTTGCTGCAAAAATGCCGGCTTCCGTTCCAGTGCGCGCACGGCAGACCGTCCATCACTCCGCTGTTGGATCTCGGCTTGTTGAATCAGTTTCGTGAAATCAAAGTAATAATTAATTAATATTGAATATTCATATTACGAGCGAGTTTATTTTTAACGTTAGAATTTGATTCTTTTTCTTTTGTTTTCAGTGTAAAAAGAGACCGAAACTGTGGAAATTACAACTCGAATACGATTACACAGCGAAGGAATGATTTTTTTATTATTGTATTAAACAAATTAATTTTAAACTTAATAATAATAATAATACTTAAAAACAAAAAAAATGATGTTGAAGTTTTAAAACTTGAATTCTTTGTATTTCTTTGCGGTTTTTCCCGTGTCCTGTTGCTGTTTTTTCCTCTTGTTCTGTCGTTTTAAAATAGAAATAAATTGTTATTTATTACTTTATTTATTTATTTTTATTCTACCTTTTGTTTGGCCGCGTGTTCGGCGACCATGTCGCTGAGATCCTCCTTGGCGAGCTGGTTCTGCTGCTCGCGAATGGTCTGTTCGTACCGCGCCGCCATCGCGTTCGTGTCCATGTCCAACTCGCTGGGATCGAGCGCTACTTCGACGCCGCCGTGTCCGTCGGCGGTCGGTATCGTGGCGAACCTCTTGTTACCGGGCATCGCTGCCGAAATATCGTAAACGTGGGTCGATGCCATCATGGCCGCACCGACGCGTTCGGTTTTCTTCTCGGGAAGTATCGTGTACAAAGGAGGAGCGTCGACTCTAAAAAATTAAAAAGTAATAAAAATCAAATCAAATCGAAATTTAACGTTTTTTGTTTTTTTTAAGCTCACGTCTCCATTTCGCTCTCGATTTTGCGTTTGCGCAATTCAATCATGTCCGGAGTCTCCATTCCCGTGGGGATAGACGCGAGTCCGCTCGGGGTCACCAATCCGCCCTCAGCCGGAGTCATTATTCCGCTTTTGTCGGGTTCTTCTTCCTCCTCCTCCTCTTCCTCTTCGGATTCCGACTCGGACTCGGACTCCAATTCGCCCCACAACGTCCGATCCACTTCCTCGTCGGCCATCGAAGTCTGGAAAATTTTTTAAAAAATATTTTTATAAAATCAAATAGAATTTTCATTCTTTCGAAGAAAAATATTTTACGTGGAACTCGCTGCCTTGAGTACCGAACACGTCTCCGTAAAGCGGTTTGCCGCTCTCGTCGACGGGTGGTTTACCCCAACCACCGGCGTGATAACCGAACGAACAACTCTGTTGAATAAGAAAAAAAAAGAAAATAAAAATAAAAATTCATCATCATCAAATTTGATTCGGAAAGAGAAAAATACTCACGTCGGGAATCGGCGCGTTCAAACCGGGTATTTTTAAATTCGGATACGAAGGAGGTGGCCCGTACCGCTGCATCGCAATCAGCCACGGCGGTGGAACTTTATGAGAATTCTAAAGAAAAAGAAAAAATCATAATTAAAAAATTACCCAGGAAATAATGGAATAAACAATTGACCGGTCCGACTGGCATGCCCAAAGCGGTCCTCAATTCGTCCGATAATTCGCCAGGTTTTTTTCTTTCAGTCGGGTCTCAAATTCCTTTCCCTCGTAATACAGATCGCCGTGGATCGTCATTCGCGGTTTAGTCTGCCACCTGTTTTTTTTTTTTTTTTTTTTAATAAAATGAAATCAAAATTTTAAAATTCACAACAAAAAAAAACTCAGGTTAAAATACTTGAAAAACGCATCGTGTAATTTTTGATAATCGATGTCTATTTTTCCCAATTTCGGCCGCACTTTCTCCCTCATTTTCGCTTTAATCGTTTTCTGATCCTCCTGCGAGTAATTTAATATTTTTTAAATTTATAAATTTTAATTTTTAATTTTTCTGAAATTTTTACTTTATCTTGCAGCGCCTGTCGCATTTCCATGATGCCGGTTCTCTTGATGAAATCCGGGAGATTGAACGGCGGTTTTTCAATACCACGTTTGCCTTGCAAATATTTCCTTTTGAAACACCAATGACGTGGAACGGGGACGGTGTTGCGCGTCGATTTCAACATGACGAGTAACTTAGGGTCGCGGGCGGTCACGTCGTGCATCTCGACGACGTCCGGACGAGCCACGTGCTGCTTTAACTCGGCCACGCTCAACCGGTTGAGTTTCTTCATTTTACGTTTCGACAATTTCGGCTCGTCGTCCTTTTTCTCGTCGTCCAAATCCTCGTCCGTGTCTTTGGGTTTCTTCCTCAGATCCATGTCGAGTCGCGAATCGCGATTCTCTTTGCTATCGTCGCCCTTTTTATCCGACTCGGATAACTAAAAAAATTACAAATATTTTTATTTACAAAAAAATAATTCAAATATCGCAGTTTTCTACCTTAAACGTTTCAAAAATTTTCATAAATTGGAAATACATGGGGTCCATCGGATCCATGTTGACCGTGTCCTGAATGTAGCTTTTTTTTAAGAAAAAAAATTAATTATACAAACGAAGGATAAAATAAAATGTAATAGACAAATTCGTACTCGACTTCGACGTCGTCGAGAGGATGCGCGACTCGCTTCTCCTCCTCCTCTTCGTTTTCCAACTGCTGTTCCTGCAATTTCTGTTGCATTTGACGATGCTTCGCTCGTCGCTTCTTTTTCATTTTCCGTCGATGGTTTTTAGACTTTTAAAATAAAATAAAAATGAAAATTGAATAATAATACTAATTTTTTTTTTTTTTTTTTATTAAAAATACTTCTTTGGTTGGTTTTTCGACAGTGCTCGTCTTGGCAGCGTCGTCATCCACTTCATCATCCATTTCGTTATCATCGTCTTTTCCCTGCCGATTATCGTCGTTTTCGTGGTCGAGATCGTCGTGCGCTACCGCTACTCCGAGCTGTTGCGACCTCTCGACTTTATAAGCCAACGCCTTTTCGAGCGCTTGCGGCAATTTGATCTCTTTCGACGGATCCTCCATCGGTTTGGGCACGTCGAGCGACATGAGTGGCGGAGGTTTATTCGGCTCCATCTGAAATTTAAATTAAAAAAAAAAATTCAAACATTTTAGATTTAATTTTCATTTTTCACCCTTTTTACCCTATTCGGCGCTTGCATCGGCGCTTGCATCGGCGCTTGCATCGGCGCTTGCATCGGCGCTTGCATCGGCGCTTGGGACGCCATTCGCTGCATCTGAATGGGCGGCGGATGCGCCATGTGCGGTGGCGGCGGAAGTGGCGGAGGTTGCTGCACCATCGCTTGTCTCTGCATCAATTTGCGAGTTTCGTCCTCCCGTTTCTGCGCCATAAGCGCTTCCTGTTGGGCGCGGAATAATTCTTCTTCTTCGCGCCTTTTTTCTTCCTCCAAGATTTTCTGCTGCTGTTGGATCATCAGATGTTTCTGTTGCTCTTCTTGTTGATGCAACATCTGCGAACACAAAGAAAAGCCATTAAATATATTAAAAGACAATTTCTAAAATTAAACATTTTCCACCTGTTGTTGTAACTGAATGTCCTGTTCTTCTTGTCGTTTCACCAAAAACGCTTCACCCTGCAGCCGATACAATTCTTCCTCTTCCTGTTGCTGTTTCAACACCGATTCCACGTTTTCCGCGGTAGAAATGACGCTCTAAAATCATCAAATTAATCAAATTAATTAATAAACAATTAATATTAAAGACACTGCAATTTTTCGTCAAAAAATTTTAAAATACGAAATTGTTTTAATTTTTTTAATTTCGTAACAAATACAAAATTTCGTATATTATTTCGTAAATACGACTTAATTTGCGCTTCAGCTGCAATTTTGGCAAATTTGTGGCGATTTGATTATCTCAGGTTTGTTTATTAATCAGTCAAACATGTATAAAGTGCTTGATTATGCTAGAAATTGCTGATAACGAAATTTTAAAAAAAATTCGTTTTTTTTTAAATTTCGTAATTTTTTGTACGAGAAATCGCGAAGTCTCTATTAATTTCTTACAATTTGCGACTGAATTAATTGCGGCATCGTGACCGTGTGCGTTGTTATGGTCGACGGGATCAACGAAACTCCCGGCTGCAGCACCAAAACCGACTGCTGCATCTGTTGTTGTATTTGCTGCTGCTGCTGCTGCTGCTGTTGTTGTTGCTGTTCCTCGAGAATCATTTGCTGCTGCTGCTGGATGTGCGCCTCGTGTTTCACCATCATCGCCTTTTCCTGCAGCCGAAACAACTCCTCGTCCTTCCTGCGCTTCTCTTCCATCATTTGTTGCTGCGCGATTAATTGCTGTTGAATCTGGCGCTGCTCGTCCTGCTGCTTGGCGATGAGCGCCTCCTGCTGCAGTTGGTATAATTTTTCCTTTTCGCGCTTCTCCTCCTCCATCTTCTGTTGTTCCAACAACATTTGCTGCTGAAGCACTTTCTGCTGCAGTTCTGCCGCTTCCTTCATCTTGCGCTCGTCCTCCATCAATTGTTCGTGTTTGCGGCGCTCTTCTTCCTGGAAGCGACGAATTTCCTCCATTCGCTGCATTTCTTCGATCCGTTTTCGTTCCTCCTCCTGAATTCGCCGGATTTCTTCGGCTCTCTGCAACCGCAATTGCTCCTCCTGTTTCCTGCGCTCCTCTTCCTGCTGCTGAATGCGCTGAATGCGCACCATTTCGTCGTGTTTTCGACGTTCTTCTTCTTGAATTCGCCGCATTTCATCCTGTCGTTGTAACTGAATCATCTCCTCTTCTTGGCGCTGCATTTCCTGCAAGCGCAACTCTTCTTGTCGGCGCATCTCCTCCTGCAGCAACATTTCGTCGCGCATTCGCCGTTGTTTCTCTTCCTCTTCTTCTTGCACACGCAACTGTTCCCTCAGCCGCGCTTCTTCCTCCTGCCGCCGCATTTCTTCGGCCCACTGAATGCGCTGCTGCTCCTCCGCCAGCCGGCGCATCTCCTCCTCCTGTCGATTTTGTTCCCACAATCGCTGCTCTTCTTCCTGTCTTTGTCTCAACTCTTCTTGCAGGCGAATGCTTTCTTGATCCGCCTGCATTTGTTGGAATTCCATCGATTGCTGGTTTTGCTCGTTTATAACCTAATTTCATCAATCGATCGATCGATTAACGAGAAATTTAAATTAATAAAATGAAAATATTAAAATTACTTGTTGCATTTGCAACGCGACGACTTCATCTTGCTGCCTTCGTTGTTCTTCCTGCATCATTTGTTGTTGCTGTTGAGGATTCGAATCGTACGCGAGCTTATTTTTTTTTCCAATAAATTTATATTTATACGTTAAAAGTCGATTGTTAAAATGTGAAGGAAAATTCGTTACCTGTTCGTGGTCTAAAACGCCACCGTTATCGTCGTCTTCGTCATCGTCGTCGTCGGCCGGTGAATTCTGAAATGTAACCCTCGTCGCGTGAGTCACGTGACCTGCGCATTGTAATTTTAATAATTAAGCGCTTACTTGCGAAGCGTTGTACAAACGATCGACCAAATCTGCCTTTAAACCTGTTGGTATAATCGGCATTAGTGACTGCGAGATGGTGTTTCGAACGTTTTACCTGTCGTCGGTAAACCCAATTTGGTCAGCTTTCCTTTCAATTCTACCACGCGTAATTTCCTCAGTTCGGTGAGAGTGGGAATTGACCGGTCGGCCATTTTTCTACTCTTGCGTTCGGTTTACGACTTTTTTCTTTTATTTATTAAAATTATTTAATCCGAGAGATTTGTATTTTATTAAAATCGACTACATTCGTTTCATCGTTTATTAAAATGTTTAATTTGAACGACATTTTTTTGCTCGATTTAATTCGAGCGTACTAGTGGCGCCATCGAGTGATGGAAAACGACAACTATCGTATTGATTTATTACTTTCGGGATTAACGGGGCGATGAAAAACATCTTTTAAAAAACGTTAAGAAAGGAAATATTTTTTTCTTCGGAATATATTTGGTAAAAGCATGAAAGATATAGCTCTGGGGAGCGAAGGAACTCGAATTTATTTCGCCACCTGCCGAGACGATAAGTACCCGCTAAACAACATAATCGACGGGTAATTTCGACCAATTTATTTCAAATTTATGTAATCGGTTTAATAGAGAAGATAAAACACGAAAAAGATCATTTTTTTCCCCATTTGGTTCATCCTTTTTTTGCAAATTATTATGTAATATATTATTTTATTTGTTACTAGTTGTTGATTAGTTTCTATGACAACTGGTGGTGGACTCGTCAATTATTATTTTTTTTTGTTTTTAGTAAATGGGACACTTTTTGGCCGACGTCGGGACTATTTCCCCACTCGTTCATCGTTTCTTTCCGCACGATGATGAAAGTGAGCAGCATGGCGCTCCAATTTTACAATGGTAAAAATTAGTAAAAAAAAAAAATTAAAAAAGAAAATATTGTTTTCTTTTTAGTTAAATTAATCAAAATTGATAAATCGAAGCAAGAAGTTCCGACAGAATTTGAAAAATATGTCAGCGAACAAGGTTTTTATATTTATTATTTATTATTTATTATTTATTATTTATTATTTATTTTTATTTTTATTTTTATTTTTGTTGAAATCGCAGAATGCGAACACAAAGACAGAAGAATGTTCACGTGGAATGTGAAAGAGTCGTGCGTTGCTCGTCACTTGAAAGTGGTAATCCTACAGGGTTACGATCATTTCGTGGCTATTCACAATTTACAAGTGATGGCCGATCCCGCGCCGGAAGAAAAGATCCTTCGGCGCACTTCCGCAGTCGCAGTTTCAGTCGCCGCCGAGCGCCGCGATGAGTCATCACAGTCGGCGCCTCAATTCCCGGAAGAAGAAGACGAAAACGAATGCTGACAACATTTCATTTATTCATTTCATTATTCGTGTATATCGAACAATAAAAAAAAATAAAAAAAATAAAAAAAATAAAAAAAAATAAAAAATAAAATAAATAAATAAATAAATAAATAAATAAATAAATCTGAGCAGGAAGTTGCGGCCGGAAATACACGCATCGGGTGAGCGAGGAGGCTAGGGTTGGGTTCGATTCGACGAAAACCGTGCGAATTCGAGATTTAATTGAGCAGTTGGCCAGCAACTCGAAACTCCGTCGCTTGGTGGCGAAGGCGACCAACGAGGAATCGATTTATTTTTATTTCCAACTGGTGGAAGGAAACGCCTTCTTGCTGGCGCGTTACAACACACAACAGAGAGAACAAACACGAATCGAATCGAATCGAATCGAATCGAATCCACATGGAATAAGGAATAACGGAAGATGACGCTGAGACTGAGAATGAAGGAAAAGGAAGGAAGATCTCGATCTCGATCTCGATCTCGATCTCGATAAGCATCAATGAGCATCATCATGTAACTTTACTCAATTTCATTTTGATCGACTCAAAGAGATGCGCAAACTGCGACTCCGATTCGTTTTTTATCGGTTTGCGCCGTTTTTTTATACGGTAAGAAATTCAACTCGTAATAATGATAATTGACGTTCAGCCATTAATTACGGTACTCGTTTACTCGTTTGAAAAAGGTACCATCGTGTTGACCAATCGCAACGGTACGCAACTGGTATCGGTGGCGATTTTGTCGGATCGCAACCGGTGGGATCCGGATCCGGCGCTGGAGAAAGAACAATTTTGCCAATTTCCACAACCGAATCCGTGGGACGAATCGATCTCGAGTTTCGTATTCGACGCTCCGCCAATCCGCTGTCGGCGCGTGCAGTCCGACCTGACATTCATCGGCCGCGACCACGTGCTGCGAATTAACTCGACGGCCGTGGCTCGAGCTGGCTACGGCTCCTCCTCCTCTACCATCGCTTGCTCGTATTGGCCGCTCGAAAGACCGCGAGGAGAAGACGAGCGCGTAACGTACGGAGCCGAGCGCCCACTAGTGCATACGGGAGTTTATCTAAACGTCGACATGGTGGCTGTGCGATGCACGAATTGGCTGGGGATCGCCATCTACAGCGACATCTTGATACATCCGCGCGCTCTGGCGCCGCCGGAGAGAACGAGGACGATCATCGAACCGGTCAACGTGTTGGCATTCGGCATCGATTCCATGTCCCGGCTCAACTTCATGCGCCAACTGCCGCTCACGTACGAGTACTTGGCGCGCGATATGGGGGCGACGGTGCTGCGCGGCATGACGCGTGTCGGCGACAACACTTTCCCCAACCTGGTGGCGATTCTCACGGGTCTCGCGGATGTCGAGCGCCCGCCAATGGGAGTCTATTTCGACTCGTGGCCTCTCGTTTGGAAGAATTTCAGCCAAGTCGGCTACGCGACGTTGCTGGCCGAGGACGAACCGCAGTTCACCGTCTTTAATTACGCGTCGTCCGGGTTTTACGAGCAGCCGACCGATCACTATTTGCGACCGTTCTACGTGGCGATCGACGGACACGCGACGCATCGATTGAGTTCGAATTTGTGTTTCGGTTCGCGACCCAAGTACGCGCTGCATTCGGATTTCGTTAAAAGGTTCGTTATCGACTCGTGCGAAACGAACCGATCGTTTTTCGCCGTTTCGTTTCTCACCGAGATCAGTCATAATTTGCTCAACCGGGTGGGTGCGGCCGATCGCGATTTTCGACGATTGCTAAGCGATTTGCGAACTCACCTCAACGATACGGTGCTCGTGTTTTTCGGCGACCACGGACATCGGTTCGACGAGATCCGGATGACCCCCATCGGCCGAGTCGAGAGTTCGATGCCGTTTTTCGCGGTCTATTTGCCGCCGAGATTGAAACGAGAGTTTCCGAGAGCGGAACGGAATTTGCGGCTCAATGCGCGACGACTCACGTCGATGTTCGACGTTTACGAGACTTTTTTAGACATTTTTAGACACAGCGCGTTGGGTAGAGATTTGGGCGACGAGTCGGCCGATTCGGTTTCGTCGTTCGGGACGAGTTTGTTCGGTCCGATCGCGGCCAATAGGACGTGTTCGCGGGCGGGAATCGCGCCGCAGTTCTGCACGTGTTCGTCCGAACGAGAGCTGAGTGCGGACGACGAGCGGAGCACTCTGGCGGCCGACGTTGTCGTGGCTGAAATCAATTCGATAACTTCGCCGTTTCGAAGCGAGTGTTCGGTTTTGACGCTAGGTTATGTGCGAAATTCGTATTTGGTGTCGGATAAAGATTCGGAAACGGATAAAATTCGTGTCGTGTTGGAAACGGAGCCCGGACGAGGCGTTTTCGAAGGATTCGTCGAGTACAGCGCGGATGCCGGGCGGATGCAGAAAGTGTTGGGCGACATCGGACGGATCAATCGGTACGACGGACAGGATAAGTGTCTGTCTCGGTCGATGCGAGCGAACAAAGTGGACTTGCGCAACTTTTGTTATTGCGTTTAATTAATAAATTGCTTTTTATAATAATTATTATAATATTAATTAAAAATAATTTACAGATTCAAGTCTCTCTCTTTCTCTTTTTTTTGGGGGGGGGTATTAACTTTTAAGTACAAATTCTAACATCATTTTACTATTTTAATTTTAACGATGATAAGTCGTAATAATTGCAATTAAATTTCCAATATCGATCTTTATATATTTCCTGATATTCAATAATAATAGAAAGAAAGAAAGAAAAAGAAAAAAAAGTTATATATCAAAGTGACTAAAAATATTATTATATTTTCGATTATTCCTTTGTGGTTGTTGTTGTTGTTGTTGTTGTTGTTGTTGTTTGAAAAAATAATTGTCGTTTCGCCCACAAAAATGGGTCGTTATTGCCGAATGTCGTCGGGAATATTGTGCTAAAGTAATCGTACGACGTTACAAAGTAATACAAACATTTATTTACAGTCGATTTTCTCCTTTCAAATGAGTCCGCGACGTTTCTTATAGTCCTCCAGATTGAGCGATCGTTTCGGAGCGCCGTCTTTGACTCGCGGCATCGTCTTGGGCGTGATGTTCACCGGGGTCGCTGCAAATGTATAATATTCAAATTATTATTCAAATTATTATTCAAATTATGAAAAATTGCGGAAAATGAATTTTACCCGACAATGGAACTTCCAGATCGATTTTAATGTCGAAATCGTGGGCGGAAAACATGTCTTCGCCCGCCCCGTCGGCGCCTCTGACCGTGTCCGTCTTGCCCGGTTCGGTTCTCGCTTCGTAGCCCGATTCCAACGGCAGGGTTAGCAACGACGATGGTTTAATGTCGGTCGCTTGGCTAGCGACGGGCGCGTTGACGGACGAGTCTCGGGATTTAGTCACCAGAGTGGGGTTGCATTTTCTCCTGGTGAACGGGTCGTCGGCTTTGTTGCGGCTCTCTCGCGCCTCCTCCAAGATGGCTTTCTCGGCCTCCTGGATGTTTTTTAGCCGGTTGCGCTCGTTGATGTAGCTGATGGCGTGGATGTTGCTCGTGCGGATCTTGTCCAACTCGGCCGCGCGCTCCTCTAACGTCTCCATCTCGGCCTTTAAACGCGTCACTTCTTTGGCGTCGCCGTTCAATTCGGCCATTTCTCTGTGTTTCATCAGCTGCGTCTTTTTCACCGCGTAGTTGAACGGCGATTTCTTGAATCGTTCTTTTTCCTGCACGATCCGTTCAATGTCCTCGTCTTTGAACAGGTAGTTGGCCGCGTCGCCGATGTCCTTGTACTTCTTCTCCACCTCGTCCTTGGTGGGCAGGTGCATGCCCTGCAACATGACGGCTTCGCGCCATTTCGTGAATTCTGTTTCGGTGAAATCTTGATTGCTTACGAATTCCAAGCGGAATACGCGTTCCTCGCCGCCGTGTCTCAATTTGAATCCTTTGTTGATCCGAGTGTTGCCCAGTTGGTAAACTTTGGCAGTTTCGACCACTTCCAGAATTTCGGCCACCTAACGGACGAAATTTAAATAACATTTCAAATCGATAAGTAAACAATTATTTACATATTTACGTACTCGATAAACGGGTTTGCTGTTGTTGTTGCCAATTCCTATCCGGACGAAACAGCCGATTACGGTTTTTGCGAAGAATGGCATGCAAACCCACCTAAAATCAGAATAGTTAATTTAATATTTAATTTAAGTTTAATTTAGTCAAGTTAAATTAAATTAAATTAAATTAAATTAAATTAAACTAAATTAAATTAAATTAAATTAAATTAAATATTCACCGCTCCATTTTGTGTCGCGATAGTCGAATCTTGTTGAGATCCTCTTTGGATTGAATGAACTGCGGCCGCTTCGATTTCATTTCGACGTCCGAACTTTTGCTGTCGCTGTCGGATCGATACGATTTTTCGGTGTTTTGATCCGGCTCAGACTCGCGCTCCGAGCCTTCGTCGTCATCGTAGTCGTCGTCGTCGTCCGAATAAATGTCGCTAGCTTTGAGTTTTTTGGGTTTTTCGTCGCTCTGCTCAGTTTGCTGCTGCTCCAACTTCATTTTTTCTTGCGCTTCGGCTTTGCTCTTCTTTTCCTCGCGTCTCGCTTTAAGATCTTTGATGGCCTGAGCTTTCTTGTCCACTTTGTCCTTTTTCTCCTCGACGGTTCGTCGTCGATCTTTGCTCCGTTGACTAGCTTCGCATTTCGCTTTTTCCAAATCTTTTTTCGCCTTCCGTTTCTGTTCCTTCTTTTTCACCATTCTCAGTTTTTTCTCGATTTCAAAACTAAAAAGAGAAGAAATATTAATATATATATATTTTTTTTATTTCATTTCATTTCTTTTTCATTTTCATTTTCATTTCGTTTACATTAAAATTATTTCGAAATTATTTATTTGAAATTATATAATAATACCGTTTTTTTAAAACTTCTCTCTTTTCTATTCGGTTGTAGAGCTCTTGCTCGCGCTCTTTCTCGGTCATTTGAGCCAATCGCGCTTGATCTTCCTCGTCTCCCATCAAATTCTCGTCGTAGCCGTCGTTGAATTCCTCGTCGCTCACGTCCGAATCGCTGGCGCCCGATTCGTTCGACGACTCGTCGGCCACGTCGGAATCGGAAACTTCCCCTAAACGATTATAAACGATAAAATCGATAAAATTACATATCGCTCGTTCAAAAACAAATATTCACCTTCTTCAGGTTCGGAATCGCGTTCTTTTTTCACGTCGACTTCGCTGTCCGAAGACGCGTTCGCTTTTTGTTGCTGCTGTTGCACCTTTTTCATCGACTTTTTCGATTCCTTTCCGGACTTTTGTTTCTTCTTTTTCTTCCCCTTGCCGTCGGCCGTCCACTGCAAATCAATAAAGTAACGTTTAGTCGGCTAGTTAATAAATATTATTATGAATTAATGGATTATTATGATTATTCGCACCTCGTCGTCGCTTTCCGACGTTTCCGATTCGCTGTCAGGTTTCTTGTCCACATTTTCCGCAATTTCCGTCTTCTTACGTTTGGCCAGCGTCAGCAATTCCTAACGTGGAAAAAATGGAGAGTCTTTATAATGAATCTCGGATTGAAATGTGTGCATTTGTAAACGAACGAGTTTTTCCGATTGTCAAAAACGGTTTTCATCTCGTCCTGATCGATTCATTACTTACCTCGTCGAGATCGCCCGGACTCGCATCGCTGTCGTCGCTCGAGTCGACCATAACTCGACTTTTACGTTTCCCCATGCTCGAATTATACGCAAACCGCTGGGAAACGAGAGAAAATTGAACTGAAGGTCTGCCCCTCGGCCGTTAGTGTTCAATCTCAAAAGTCGGAGTAGTCGGAGGAGGGAGGCACGGTGCCGACACCTCACGACGGCTCTACACATTACGGCGCTTCAGCTTAAATTTCAAAATACAGCTACTTTATTTATTTTGAAAAAAATGCAAAAGCTCGATATACAATCACACAACACATATATATTATATACATTTGCAAAGCGAAGCAATAAAAATAACCGTTAATTTTTAAATATATCGTATCTGCATCGAGATTCAGCTTGTTTGTTTTTATGTGGCTCCCGACGAGCCGCGCATTTGCATTTGTAAATCAAAACGTCTGTTGGTTCGAACGCCTTTCACATACTGCTGGAGTTTACCCTTTGAAACTTCGCTTTTAACTTTCCTAGTTTTATACATTTGTCGGTGATCAGTCCTCGATTTCTTCGGCTGATCGATTGTGGTCTTAGCGATGACCGGGATTTTCGAAGTCGCGTTAAATCGAATCGGCGCATTTTTTGTGAAATTAAAATCAGCATCTTTAACCGAAAAAACTGTCGGTGCAAATTCATCACTTTTAGCCACCGCTGGTGCAAAAATGGCGCGTTTAACCGCCGGTTCGGGTTTCTAAAATTTAGTTTAATAAAGAAATAATAATTAGATTTAAATTTAAGTCAATGAATAATGTTTTTTAATGCCACCTTGGCGACGGACGAAGATGGTGACGATCCGTTCTGCAATTGCTTGGCTCTGTGCCGTTTCTTTTCGACGTACACGTCGACGGAATCCATTTTATCAAAAATTCGTTTGTGTATCCGAGCAAAATCTGCAAAAATAAAAATAAAAACAGATAAATAAAATGTTATTTTAAAATTTAAATCGATTGGGAATTTACTGGGAGTCGATTTCTTCGAAATTGCAGCATCCGTAGCGACTCTCGCCGGTCTCGGGATTTTGCTTTGTTCTTGCGTCGTTTCTATTTCGAATTTTAATAATGTTGTTTTAATAAAGAAATCAGGAATTTTTATTTTTTTAAAAAAATGGACAAACTTCGAAGAATTCTCTGCGGTCGTAAAGCGACTCGTTTTCGGATGGACGAACTCGTGCTCGCGATACCACCTTTCTCCGATTTCGCAACGGCAACGGGAGGTTTGTTCTCTTCGTCGATCAGTTTCCACTTAATCTGAACTGGATTCGGATTCGTATTCGGATTCGGATTCGGATTCGGATCCGGGTCTCTGGACGAATTCTTATGTAACGCAGGTTTCACGCTCTCGTTTAATTTCTTTTGCTCGTGCGCTTTATTTTCCGCCAGAATCTCAGGAGTGAGTGCGCCCATCGCCGCTTCGTCCAGCTCAAATGTTCGTCTACGAATTCGCCTCGGTTTGCCATTACTATCGAACCGATTCGCAACCTGCGAATAATTTCAAATTTTTAAATTTCAAATTTCAATTCGTTCGGGAAGTTAGTTACCAATTTTGTTTCTTTGTCATTTTCATTCATCTGTTCGGGTTTCGTAGCGGGTGATGAGGACGTTGCGGTAAGGTGAATCCGTAAACTGTCGCGTAATTTCTCGGCCTAAACAATCGATGAGGTTAGTTTTTTTGAACGAATAAAATGAAAACACTCGTTACGCACCTTTTGATTCGCCTTGAGTCCGCATTTCTTGGCGAGTTCTTGTAAACTCGCGTACTTCAACGTACTTAAATTAATCGACGATGTCAAATTGCCGGCATCCATTATTTCGGCTGTGGCCAAAAATTTCAAATCTTCGATCGTTTAAAATCTGCTTCGATAATTGGCTTTCGGCTCGGTCACGTGGCGATGCTCGGAAAATCTAAATGGCGAAACGATAACGGGAAACTGCAAAAACGGATCACTGCGAAATAAAATGGAAATTCGCTCGAATTTTGACGAAAAACGTATAGATTTCAATATTTTTCGGCGATTTTCCAATTAAAATGCATTATTTTCGTGAAATGACGAGGTAGTTTTCAAAAAACCCGGTTCGGGTATGTGTAAATTCCAAAACTGGCGCGTGTTGTTTTGTTTTCATGTCTGGGGCTCTCTCGCTGTAGCTGTACGTATGGAGGAGGAGGAGGGTGAGTGAGTTTTGGTTTTCTAGTGGTGTGAGGGGGACGAGATGAGTCATCCCGGTCGTTCGGCGTTATCAACGACGAAGAATGGGATATTTGCTGAATTGTGCATTCACTAATTGTCCGAGGTGAGTATTATTTACCTTACACGGGACACTTTTGAAGTGCATTGTGTCGAAAAACTTTTATCTCGTCCCAACAGCTCCCGTAAACGAAACGAAACAAAAAGACGAAAATATCAAGCTCAATTTTAAAGAGAGAAATCACAATGGTCAACGATCTGGATGAAAATTACGACGATCGAGCGGGTGGTAAATACATTTAATTCGTATAAAAAAGCTGTTGGCAAATTAATTCGACCAAATACGAAAAACAAAAAACAAAACAAAAATATAAATATTTTTTTTTTATTTTTTTATTTTTAGTTAGTTTATTTATTTTTCTTAGTTTGACCTTGACTTTCGACGTGCCAATATAAAAAGTCGACTGTCCGTGACCGAAATCATAAAATCGGACAATGATGATGATAAAAGTTGTTTTAAAAGGAGAAATTTTGATTTACACAATGAAAATCGATGGGCGAGCAGTTGTACTGTGTACAGTACGCTGTCTGCTCCGCTCGAGACTAAATTGATTAATGTTTTAAAGAGGAAATGCTGAACATCGCGTGATGTGACTTTTATCATCATCATCACGATCAACATCGCGAACATAATTCGTGAAATCAAAGCTCGAAAACGAGTGGGAAAATATAAATAACGAATAATTTTCCGCCTCGTGAAATACGAGGTGAACGAATAACGAATATTGAAAACGATATTTATTTATTTTATTTATTTTATTTTTTTAAATTTCAAAAGCAATTAAAAATGTTGTTTTGAAATATTTTGTCGCGCTTCGCGTGTTTTTGACTTCAATTCATTCCCGATCTTCTTCACTTCCCTTCCCCGTGCTCATTGCACCTGTCCGTACTGCCGATCGAGATGAACCGAGACAGACGGAGGTAGAGAGGGAAGAGAGAGAGAGTGGTTGGAAGAAATGTCGTGTGCAAATGGAACGACGAGAGGATTTGTAATTTTCAATTTGGACTCTTTGTGGGTTTAATTCGCGAAAATGATTTTAAATTGCATCTGGAGTTTGGCGAGCAAATCGCCATCGACAGATGTGTGAAATTTGCTCGATTGATTTAGCGAACACGTGTTTGTTCGCTTTTGGCTTATTATGATCTCGTGGCTCCACCGACACATGCACAAAAGAAAAACCGCTTTCAGATGTAAGTTTTGCCTTGTTTTATTCATTTATTTCGTCAAACTGCGCGTTGATTGATCGTTTAAAGTTGACATTTACATTTGTTTCGCTTAAATTTTTTTTTTTTTTAAAAAAAATACATTATGTATGATTATTTTTCGAAGCCAACAGGTGTTTAATTTTTTATTTTTATTTTTATTTTTATTTTTTAATAATGTAAAAAATAAAAATTGTGTTTTTTCAACTGCAGCGGGTGAAGTGGGCGTAGGTCTCTCGTCCGACGACGAACGAAACGTGAATTTTGAGTCGAAAATTAATGAAGGAGAAGTTGAGACGACGGCGGAGGAAGAAACTCGAGACGAATACGACGAAGCGGTCGCGCGCAAAAGTCAGGTTTGTTACGAATCGATTTATTTTTTATTTTTTATTTTTTATTTTTTATTTTTATTTTTTATTTTTTATTTTTTATTTTTTATTTTTTATTTTTTATTTTTATTTTTTATTATTTGTTTTTAATTAAATATTTATTTCGAACGACAGAGGGGCAGCCAATTGATGCACAGTTACGTGCTGGTGAGCTGTTGCCTTTTGCTCAGCTGGTTGCTGGGTCAAATGGACTTCTCGATCGCCTGGGTCGTGCTGCTGCTGCTTTTTCTGGCCGCCGTTTGGCTGAGCAACTTTAACCGTTTGATCGAGGATTCGGTGGCTTTTGAGAAACTTCGTCTGCATCGACAACGCGCTCTGCGAACCGACGAGTCCGTCGAGTGGCTCAATTTCCTCATCAACCGCTGGTATTTATTTATTATTTATTTTTATTTTTTTAAAATCTATTAATAGTTACACTCGTTTTTGATAATTATTTTCTTTGCAGGTGGATTTTCAGTTCTCCGAGCATTTTCCGACTCGTTAAAAATTCATTGGATCCATTGCTCAATGAGTCGAAGCCATCTTTTCTCGGTGGGTCTGGGTTGTACCATTCACGACGTGTTTTTTTAATTGCTTTTATTTCTATTTTTATTTTTATTTTTATTTTTATTTTTATTTTTATTTTTTATTTTTATTTTTATTTTTATTTTTATTTTTATTTTTATTTTTATTTTTATTTTTATTTTTATTGTTTTTATAGAGAGCGTCGAACTTCGAGAGTTTAGTTTGGGCGACAGCACGCCTTTTATCAATTTCATTAAAGCTTTCGACGTGACTTCCGGTGCGAAAACGCCGTTGACTTATGCGAGCGCGTTCACGAAACCCAGTTTCGATTTGACGCAATCTTTGAAATGTCAGCTCAATTTGGAATTGGACGTCGGATTGCATTGTCCGGATTTTCGCATGCTCCTGTGCTCGCGATTGGGCGGGAAAGGGTATTTATCAGATTTTTAGCTGAAATTAAATTTTATTTTTATAATTTTATGATTTTTTTTTTATTAGAGTGGGCATGGATTTGGATATCGCCATCGAAAAATTAAATATCAACGGGAAATTGAGTTTAACTCTGAATTTGAATATGGATTCGAGTTTTCCTCACGTGACGAAGGCCTCTTTTTCTTTTCTCGAAAAGTAACGATACTCGATAGGAATTAATCATCCGCTGAGCATTTTGTTGATTTGTTATTTTTTCTCTAGGCCCGAAGTGTGGTTCAATCTTCGCATTTTGAAAACTGTTCAAATGATGGAAGTTCCAGGTTTAAAGACGTGGGTTCATTCGCTGGTGATGGATGCGTTGACAACCGGTAATTTATTCTGTTATTTAGTTTTAATTAAAAGCTACACATACGGTGAATTTATTCTAATTCGTTCGCGCAGCTTTAGTCGATCCGGGCAAGTTGGACGTGAACATTTGTCCGGTCGATGGTTATGTGCCCAGCCACTGCTTGACCAATTCACTCGGTATTTATAAAAAATAAAGATAAAAAAAAATAATAATTTAAAAAAAAATAAAAAAAAATAATTTTTTCAATTAATTCGTTTAGCGCAAGGAGTTGTGACTGTTACTTTAAGCAAATTTCAGCAAAATAAAGTTTTAGCCGCATTAAACGAAGAAGATCGTTGGTGCGTCATTCATTTGGGCGAGCAGAAGCAAGTTACTTCGCGTTTTGCGCCCTCCGTTCGCTGGCAAGAATGCCGAACGTTTTTAGTCGAAAATCTGCTCGAAGATAAGGTTAGAAATAAAATTATTAATTAATTAATTTATTTATTTATTCTTCGAACAGTTGAATATTAAATTGAAAACGAAACGGTTGATCAGCACGATCACTTTGGCGCAATTCGAAGTGCCGCTTTCGGCGTACGGTCTGGACACGAATCGAGTGTAAGTTTTCTCGTAATAAAACATTTTCGTCGCACGATTTTTTTTTAAAAATAAAATAATTTTATGATATTTTTTTTCTAGAGTCGAGACGATTTTGCAAAAAAGTAAATCGATGATGAGCACTCCGAGTATTAGTTTGCGAATGGATTACACGCCGTTGGTCCCCATCGACACATCGAACGACGATTTGAAAATTGAATCGAACGGGCAAGTTTCCGGCGTAATGTACGTGTGCATTCACGGCGCCGAAGATCTGCTGGCGCCCGATAAAAGGGGCTCTCCGAATCCGTACTGCATAATTTTCTGTAACCGGAAGAAAGTAAGAATAAGAAGCATTTTAAAATGGGAAAAATTCAATTTCGAAACGATTTAATTTTTTCGTAGATGAAAACGAGTCATTTCGTTTGTAAGTCGTGTAATCCGAAATGGGAAACTTCGGTCGAATTTCTGGTCGCCGATTACTTAGAAGTAAACTTGAGAATTCGAAAAAATGTTCTTTCTTAAACTTAATTCTCGTTCATTTCTTCAAGATGGTGCTTTCGTTCGCCATTTGCAATTGGGACACGAACAAAATGGTCGATTCCGATTTATTGGGCATCGGAAGTTTGGCCATGATTGCGGTAATAAAATGATGCTAGAAGTAAAAAAAGTATAAAAGAAAATTTAAAAAATGTTTTATATTTTAGGACGAACCTGTCGTGAGGCGGAGACAAATTCCATTGACTTTTAACGTTCCGACGAATCTTCCCGAAAATAAACAGTTCGGTAACATCACCGTTTCCGCAATATTTCGTCCCGTAGCTTCCGTCGCGGAATCTGGTACGGTGTTTAATTAATAAATTCATTAATTCTTTAATTAACTTTCATTAACTTTCATTTATTTGTGCATTTAGATAATGCTCAGCTTCAGTCTCCGATGTGGAATGGCGGCGACGAAGAGGAAAATGTGAATTTCAAAACGAAAAAACAGAGCTCAACTTTTATGCAGTCGGCTGTAATAAATGATTTCGAAATTATTGAAAAATGGATTGAAAATTAATTTTTAATTTTTAATTTTTAATTTTTAATTTTTAATTGTTCGTAGAAAATGTTTTTGAGCAACAGCAAAGAGGTGGACGGCGTAAACAACATCGATTTTGGCGATATTCTTTCGAGCGGCTCGGGTTTGATGGAGCTGACGGTGATTGGCGCTCGCGACTTGGTCGCTAAAGATCTGAACGGGTTTAGCGATCCGTACTGCGAAGTGAAGATGAATAACGATTGCGTTTTTAAAACGAGCATAAAAAAGAAGACTTTGAATCCGAAATGGGAAGAAACGGCCACGTTGCAGCTGCCCAAATCGGGAGAATCGTTGGCCGTGGTATTTTTCTATTTCATAAATAATGTTTGTTTTCATTTTTTTTTACAATTTTAGTTTTTTTACTCGTTTTTAGATCGTTTGGGATCGCGATCCGTTGGGAATGAGAGATTTTCTCGGCAGCATCAACTTAAATCTGAAAGAAATTCGTGAAATTTCATCGAACGTAAATTTGAAAGAATTTTAAATGAATAATATTTATAAATATTTTTATTTATTTTTTAGAATAAACCGGAATGGTTTACTTTGAACGATACGAAGACGGGCGAAATCGAGCTAAAGATTAAAGTCATTTCCGAGGACTTTGAGGTGAGCCGAGAGCAGATTTTACGCTCCTCTTCCTTCGAGGAACCGTTGTTGTGAAATGTTGTTATTTTCGTTATTTTGATCTATTTAACCGATGGAGTACAAATTATTATATATTATTTTTTTGTTTCTTTCGTTTGTGTTATGTTATTGTTATTAGTTGCAGGAGATTGAGAAAAGCGCTTCTATAGATTGTAATGAGGTAAATTGCACGTTTTTATTCGAAAAACAGCTAAAAATTCTAACTCCTGTAACGAAAAACGTTGAAAATGTTAAAATGTCTAATATAGTTTATTATATTTTATTTTATTTTATTTATTTATTTATTTATTTTATTTTATTTATTTTTTTTGTTTTTGTATTTATTAACAAACTAAATAAATATTTTTTCAAATATCAGTTTTTTAAATTTTTTTTTTTTATTTTATTCTAACGGAAATGGTAACCGAGTATTAACCGAGTGCAATACTAATTAATTCGATCGATTATTCATTTCTATTTCTAATTTTATAATTAGATGCTCAAATCGCCAACGACTCCTCCCGCAAACCTCAATTGGACGGAAACGGCGAATTTTTCAACTAAACCACCGTTGCCCACGTCCAGTGTCCCAGTGAACCGGAAACTTCCATTGGCCGTTCCGTCGCCCATTCCTCCGCGAAAACCTTCGAGCGTGGCGTTGAGCGTGAGCGGCGCCGGCGATAACGGATCCATCTCGTCCCAATCCGTCGATCTTCCGCGAATCGAGGTGCGAATCGATGAAATTTGAAAATGAATTTGTAAATTAATGAATTAATGAATTAATTTATACGACCAGGTGGAGGACTGCGTCGAAGTTGGCGTCGAAGACGTAGCTTCGCGACTTCCGACCCACGTCGACGAAACGAGGTACAAAAACCAACCGCCGAGTCCGGACGACGGCATTCCGAAAAACAACAACTCGAAATCAAATATGAGATCGACTCCGGAATATTCGAGCATCCGGGCCATGAAGCAGAAGGCAAATTATTATATAATAATTATATTTAAATAATTGGCATTCGGTTTTAATAAATTTTTTATTTTAGATGAAATTGGGATTTTCCCACCCATTGCGACGATTTCGATCCGAAGCCAGCGTACACGAACCCAAAGCTAAATCGATACGCGATCGAGTGACAGTCGAGACTCGCGACGCGTCCGTGCCGTGCAATGATTTCGAAACGTAGAAAAATTAAAAATTCTTTCTCGATTTTGTTTTTTTTTTGTTTTAGTAAATTAATTTTCGTTTGTAGCCTCGTTCAAGCCACTTCCCATCCGGACATATCGAAACTCGTCCACTCCCCTGACGGTATAACGATCGAGTGACTTTTTTCATTTCTTATTCTTATTTATTTTTATTTTTATTTTTATTTTTGTTTTTGTTTGTTTTTTCAGATAAAAAAGAAGCAAAAAGTCGTTTTTTTAATCTTCAAGGTCGCGTCGTTCAAGGATTGGGGTTCCAGGCGTCTCAGAATCTTCTGTACTGTCGAGTACGGTTGCACAGGAATTTTGAGAAAAGTTCTCGATCCGTGAGCGGCAAAACCGTTTGTAAATCGGCGCTCATCCCGTCGTCGCTCAACCCGCGATTCGACACGGAATTTCAAATCGATTCTTCGTCCGGCGTTTTAAAGAGCGCCGTTTTTGTTTTCGACATCCGGACGGAGAAAAAGGAAACGATCGCGACGAAAACGGTCGTTTTAAAAGAACTCTTCGATTCCGAGGCTCAAACGCAAGAAGTGACCGATTGGTTCGTTTTGTCGAACGGCGCCAAATTGGAGCTGCAGCTTTCGCACGGGAAACCGATCGAGAAAAAGCAATCGTCCAGTCGTTTGTTTCGTTCGTGGTCCGTGCATCGTATCGGCAAAATTTAATATCTATCTATCTATCTATACTATTCATTATTTTTGGATATATTTTGGAGCTATTTCCCAAAAAAGAAACTGAAAAAAACAAAAAAATACATTTTTTGTGTCTTTTTTTCTCCTTTTTTATTACTTGTGTAAGATACGTAATAAAAGAAACGTGCATTTTTTTAAATACTTAATTATGAAGTAATGTGTGACTCGTGTGACGGGCGAATAATCCTTTCGACTTCAAGAATCTGAATCTAATCCCGAGTATTTCAAGTAAGTAATTAATTGATTAGTTAATTATTCATTCGTTTGGAAGGAGGGAGGATTCGCCAAAAGTTGAAAAAAATTTTTTTCTACGTTGCGGAATTGAGCGACAGTTTTACGATTAGATGAGCATAATTTCCCATATATTTCGTGTTTTTTTTTTGTGCTGTTTTACTCTCAATAAATGAAATAAGGCCGACGTTTATACATTTTTTTACTGAATTTGTCTACATTCTATCGTCGAAATAAAGAGAAAAAACGTCGGAACATTCGCTACATTCACTATTTACATCATCGCAATGATCGAACGGAAATAAGTCGATTCGATTTATTCCCCTCCACCTCCGCCTCCGCGGCCTCTGTACTCCCGCAAATGCGCCATAATCCACATCGGAGTGGAAACAATCGCGGTCACGATGAACAAACCGTGAACAGCTTTTTCCTAAAAAATAAAATAATTATTATATCACAAAATGGCAATGGCGAATGTTTACTCACCGCTAACGAAATTCGCACTGTCGGAGGCCCGGAAACCACGTAGGTTCGTCGGGGAATCAGAAATTGATTCATCGCCGAATTAGTTCTGCTCGCTACGGCTCGTAAGGCCGACATCTTCGGCTTAATTTTCCGTCAAAACTCAAAAATCTGATGCACTCACAATGGCGACTCCTCTTTCGTTTCTGTCTCAATCAACGGCGCATGAGCCTCGGCACGAGCGTAGCACGAGGGTTGCGCAGAAACGGAATTGTATTTTTAAGTTTCTTATTGAGACATCGAGAGACTAGTATTAAAAATTAAAATTCAACCCATTTTTTTGTTGAATAAATTTCTCAATTTTTTTATTTACTAACATCGTGTATTTTCTTATCTTCGCATATACGTTGCCACGTGACGTGAAATTGATTCCAAATTTCCAATATGGCGTTATAAACGCGACGAAATTGTCTCGCTCAGTTCGCGTTGATTTTCGTGTCGTTGAATCGCGACTGGGACGGAATTTTTCGACTAATGGTACGTAAGACTATCGCATTATTGGAGAAGAGAAGAGGTACGGAACACGAGCGAGTGAAATGTCAAACATTTCGACAGATTTCGGTGTTAACCGTTAATAATTCGCTTCGCTTTCGCTCGCTGCTCGCGATCAGCGATGAATCGCGATTGTTTTGTTTGTGTTGTGCCGATTCCTCTTTCTAATACATTATTTCGGCTTCGGTGGATAAAGGACTCGAGCGGAGGGTGGAAATATTTATTTCTACGTCGACGCGATGTCGATCTATCGGAATAAATGGTCGGAAAAACGAGGCGTGTTTTGGCGTTTTTTGGCGATTTCCCTCTTCGTCCCGTTTCTACATCGAAATAAGAATAAGTTGCAACTTGCAAGTTTCGAAACGGACGGGGGAACGAAAGAATCCGATGAAAACAAAAACATTGATGCTCAATCTTTATTCGCTCTTTTCGCGATGATCCCGTTGGTTTTGGTTCGGGCCGTGCGGGCCGTGCGGGCAGTGCGAGCACCGAAGGACGAATGCAAAGGAACATTGCACTTGAGTAAATTGAGTGAAGCGAAGCGGAACTCTTTTATTCTTTTTCTTTTTCTTTTTCTTTTTTCTTTTTTTTCTTTTCTAAAAAGGTAAAATGAATAAGTAAAATGGAATTGCATAGTGGAATTTTTTCCATTTTCCATTTTTCCATTTTTCCATTTTTTCCATTTTTCCATTTTTCCATTTTTCCATTTTTCCATTTTCCATTTTCCATTTTCCATTTTTCCATTTTTCCATTTTCCATTTTTCCATTTTTCCATTTTTCCATTTTTCCATTTTTCCATTTTTCCATTTTTCCATTTTTCCATTTTTCCACCTGCGAGAAAGAGAAAAAGACAAAGACAAAGACACCTGTTTAATCGGGCGCGCTGCATCTTTTTTCTTTTTGTTTGGCGCCATTTTTAATTTTTAATCTTTAATTTTCTAATCTTTTTTATTCGCTTACAGTGATGCGGGCCCGTTCGAAACGTGACTGTCAGGCACGTGATGGGGACTAACGCGTCCTCGTTAGTGGGCGGTGGACACCACCAGCACCAGCACCAGCACCAGCACCAGCACCAGCACCAGCGCCAGCACCAGCGCCAGCGCCAGCAGGCGCCGCCGCCGGAGGACGACGAGGGACAGTGGACGTCGCGACTGGGCGTGTCGGCCACTTCGGACCACCTGTCGTCGGTGCTCGCCAAGGACAGCAAGAAACGACGGATCGCCGCATTCGCCACTCTGAGGAAGAAATTGGCGATGCGACGCCGCCGTTCGAGCAAATCGTTCGACCACGTTCGCACGATCCGAGATTTCGTATCGGAATGGACGCCGCGCGAACTGCACGCGCTCGTGGAGGAGTACGAAGCGTCGAGCGCGTTACGGGAACTGGTCGCCCAAGCGGAGTCGGCGCGCCCTCCAGCGCCAGCCTTCCAACAGGATCTCAGCGACCTGTACGACATGAAGTATTGCACGGACGTTGAGCTGGTGTTTCGCGGCACGTGTTTTTCGGCGCATCGCGCCATCCTGTCGGTGCGCTGTCCTTTTTTCCGCGATCTGTTGGCGCGCCACGGGAGCCGCGTGGCGGTGGATGCGCGCACTTGGGCCGTGGACTGCGCCACTTTCTCGTCGCTGCTCCGGTTTCTTTACACGGGCCGAATGCCGCCCGCCACATCGCGTTCGCATCAACTGGACGTTCTCGTGTCGCTCGGCGACGAACTCGGCACGCCGAACGCGCTCGAACACGATCTGCGCCACCTGCTGGACACGGGCGAATACGCGGACGCGGTGTTGGTGTTCACGTCGGACGTGCTGTCGTCGTTGTCGCCGTCGGACGGTCTCGGCGGTTCCGGTTGCGCTGGTTCCGGTTCCGGTTCCGGTTCCGGTTCGGGTTCGGGTTCGGGGCTGGGCGGCGGGTGCCAGGGCGAGTACGGGTTCTCGACGGCGCCGCGGTTGGAGCTGCCGTGTCACAAAGCGATTTTGTCGGCGCGATCGGCGTTTTTTCGCAATTTGATCCAACGGCGCGCGCGTTCGGGCGAGGAGACGACGGAGCGGGCTTTGCGCACACCGACGCGCATCGTGTTGGACGAGTCGGTCATCCCGAAGAGGTACGCGCGCGTGTTGTTGCACGCCATCTATCTGGATACGGTCGAACTGACGGGGATTTTGCGCGGCAGTCCGTCCAATTCGTCGCTGTCGGAAGTGCAGGCGATGGTGGCCGGTCGAAGTCACCATCCGTCGTTGACGGAGGAGGCGATGGAGATTTATCAGATCGGACGGTTCCTCGAGTTGGACGTCCTTGCTCAAGGTGATTTTTGATTTTTGATTTTTGATTTTTGATTTTTGATTTTTGATTTTTGATTTTTGATTTTTGATATTAATTAATATTTAATTCGCAGGTTGCGAAGATATTATCGTCGATAATTTGACGGTGGAGAACGTGGTTGGCGTGCTCAAGTGGAGCGAGCAGCCGCACGGTTCGGCGTGGGTGCATCGGCAGGCGACGCATTTTTTGCGCGAAGAATTCCAGGCGGTCGCCGCGTCGACGGTGCTTCTGGAGATGGATCGGCCGCATCTGGCGGCGGCGCTGCAATCGGATTATTTGCAAGCGAGCGAACTGGAGGTGTTGCAGGCGGTTTTAAAGTGGGGCGAACATCAGTTGATTCGTCGCATGGAGGAAAGAGGTTCGCTACACTCGTGCCTACGCCGCACCGGCTCAAAATGACCAGTTTATTGTTTGCAGTTTAACCATAAACTGATGAATTTTATGTAAATTTTAATGGTTAGTTCACACCACTTCGTAACGCAACGCAACGCAACGCAACGCAAGATGGTGGATTTAAAGTTGAGTTGTTACTTCAAAAATGATTTTGAGGTAAAAAGTTACGTAACACTTAAGAAAAAGACATCTCGCATGAAAAACGAGAAATTGCGTGATTAATCGGTTTACATTTACTGTCTACAAACAAAGTGAAATTAAAGCACACGTTACTTTCCTTAAGTTACGTTGGGTTAGGTTCAACGTGAACTAATCATCATTGGTGGTGTTGTAAGTAACCTTTTAACAACACCCGGTAGAATGCTCCGGTTACTGGTGAAGGAACCATAAACTGGTCATTCTGAGCTGCCGAACTGACTTGTGGGTGTGTGGAGAGAATTGAAAAAGATTTTTTTCTTTTTTTCCCTATTAAATTCCAATTTCAGAACCGAATTTGTTGAGTCACACGGCGCACAGCGTGACGAAAAAAGGCGTAAAAAAGAGGGACCTGAACGACGGAGAATTGAGGGACGTTTTGGCCGATCTGCTTCCGCTCGTGCGGGTCGCGCAAATTCTTCCGCCCGACCACGAGCTGGTGACGCAGTGCGTGCGGAGGCGCCTTATCGCGCAGGCGCCGAACGAACACTGCGGCGTGGCGCAAAGGGTCGCTTCGTGGATCCGGTCTGGCAACGGCAGCGGCAGCAAACCGCGTCTCTTCACGCCGTACGTGGAGGAGGCGAAGCTGATGTTGGAGGAGCGCACGACGCAAGAGTCGGAATTGGTGCGGCTGCGCCACGTGCGCATGTCGCGCATGTCGCACATCCCCGACACGCTGTACATGGTGCAGGGCGACGGCGACGAGGACGAGGACGAGGATGACGGCGAGGACGAGGACGAGGACGATCGGCCGGCCGCGGCGCACTACTCGACCGCCAGCGTGGACGTGGTGGCGGGCGCCATCCCCGTGCCCGACCCGGACACGTTGCGCGCGATGCTGAAACGCGAGGCGCAGTTGCGGCAGACGCCGTGTTGGCAGCGCGCGTGCTCGCTCGTCAAGACCAACCGCGCCGACATCGGACGCCAGATCCAGCTGCGGGTGGTGCGCGAGTTCAATTTGCCGGACGCCGTGGCCGAAGTGCTACAGAGCGCGTCCTATTTCTATTCTTCCGAGGGACCCGCCGGACCCGCCGGACCCGCCGGACCCGATAACACCGTGGTCGCCCCGTCGCGCTCGGATCGAGCGTCGTACGAGTGCGTGGAGACGTACATCGGCAGTTCGTTCAGCCCGTACCACCACCATCATCATCATCATCATCGTCGTCACAATCGCCAACACGCTCGTCATCGGGTCAGTGAATAATTGAAAAAAATAAATTAAAATGAAATGAAATGAAATTCTCAAATTCGCAGGTTGCGGAAACGAGCGAGGGGCATTTGAGCGATACGATGCCCGATATCGCGAAGGCCACCGCGTCGCTCAGCCAGATGGGGTTTCAGGAGTTGGGCGAAATGGAGTTGGATTTGGGCGACCGCGCCAATCATCATCATTCGGCGACCATGTTTCTTTGATATGATACGAGCGAACATTTATCGAACGAAGACTTGTTCGTGCCTTTCTTTCCATTTACATAAACGAGATGAAACGAGATGAAACGAGATGAAACGAGATGAACTTCACCGTGCTTTTCATTGGGCTTTTCTTCCTTTCCTTCCTTCCTTCCTTCCTTTCGTCTGCCTGGGAATGTTGAACGTGACGACAGATCGGACCAATGAGACTGATTACCCATCGAGTAATAGCGATATTCCATTGAATGTTTTCTCTTTTTCTCATTTATTGCGCTCACGTTGATCATGTAAATAACCACGAGCGATGAGCGATGCGAACGTGTTATTTTTGTATATTTTCCTCGTGTTTTCTGGACATTTCGAAGGAAAACGACGAGTGTTTTTTTACCGTAATTGCAGTCGATCGAGCAATAAAAACCATTTTTATATATCCATTTAACTAAAATGATCGTCGACTAGATCAATTTTTTATTCATTAAATCCTTATAATAATAATAATAATAATAATAATAATAATAATAATAATAATAATAATAATAATAATAATAATATAATAATAATAATAATAATGATGATGATAGTAATTTTTTTATTTTTTTATTTTTTTTGACCATTTCGACCATTGATGATTTAAAGGCTCAAAGTGAATTTGACTTTTTTTTCACAATTTCGTCCGTCCACGTCTCGTCGATCTCGTCGAAAACACTTTCGTCCAACTCGTTGAGCGTTTCGACCGCGATCCATTTATCATCGCGATGCCGGACGCCGTCGAAAGGGTCGCCAGTGCGAACGTCGATCCGCTCGAGGTCGGTCGGCACCACCAAGCGGTAAGCGTGCAGAAACATGCGGTACGACGACGAGTCCTCGCGGTTGCTGTACGTGTAGTCGCCGACGATCGTGTGTCCGATCTCGGCGCAGTGCACGCGGATCTGATGGCGCCGTCCAGTGATGGGTTTCACGAGCAGTTTGGTCGCCGGGTAGCCGTCGTACACGCCCCGTTGCAGGACCAGCAGTTTGGTGCTCGCCGTCCTGCCGCGATCGCAGTGACGTTTGTCCCAGGTGCACATGCGATGCGTGTGGTCGCGTCGGCCGTCTTTGCCGACTCCCGCGTCGATGGCCAGCCGCTCGCGGCTCAGGTGGCCGCGCACGAGTGCCAGGTAGTACTTGCGGCTCGCTCTACGCGTGAAGGCGTCGACCGCCGATGCCGCGGCACGTTTGTTGAGCGCCACGCACAGCACGCCGCTCGTCGAGTAGTCGAGGCGGTGCGGGAAATGGAAACCGAACGTCAATTTGGGATTGACCAGAGTGGGGAACCGTCGGCGCAGCTGTTTTTCCACCGATCGACTCCAGTTTTCTCCGTTTAAAACCAAATCGTAGTCTTTGTCGACGATCAAGTAGTCGTCGCTTTTGTGCATCACGCGAATCTCGTCCGGGAATATGCGCGATATGAAGTGGCGGCGAAACCAGACGCGAAACCAGGCGCGAAACCACGGCGGCAAGCGGCGAAACGCGAAGGTTAGGCTTCTGTAAACGAGGAAATGGAGAATTGTAAGGTTTAAAAAGTTGTTTATGTCGATGGCTTTTAAATACGAACGGAAACGGTGGTGCAACGAGGTGCCAAAACCGAGCTAACATCTTTTTCACATTGTCATAGTCGAGACCATGGTCGAGACAACTAAATAGGGGCGACATCTGGCGATGCGAAGAGAAACCAATTTTTTAGTCTTATTAGGCTTAGGAGCATGCGCGGATGGTTGGTCGGTTTGTTTTGTGTACACCGGATCGGATCCTCGAGTCGAGGGAATCTCGAAGGAAACGTAAAAGCATCGCAGTTTTCGACGTCGCCACGCTTTTAAAACTCGCTAAGCCAAGATGGAGGCCATGGGTGCCGACGTTAGTCAAAAGATCAGGGTGAGATTGATTCATCTAATCGTTTTGTTTTGTTTTGTTTTGTTTGATTTTATTTTTATTTTGCCTTTATTTTGTACGTTTCAGTCCGCTATCAAAGCCAAGTTGATCGAACTGGGAGTGTACATCGGTGAGTGATGATTGGAAATTGGAAATTGGAAATTTGAAATTTGAAATTTGAAGTTTTTTAATTTTTCGTTTAAAATTGACAGACGACGAGTTGCCCGATTACATCATGGTGATGGTGGCCAATAAAAAGACGAAGGGACAAATGGACGACGATTTGCACCTTTTCCTGGCGACCAACACGTCCAAATTCACCACATGGTAAAATAAAACATTGAAGATAGTAAAATGTTAATGGCTGCTGTTTTATTCAAGGTTGCACGAAGTTCTGGAGCGTTTACAGTCGGTCACTTCCGGTAATTATTAAATTAATGTGGTACATATAAAACAGCTATTTTTCCAATTAGATTCGACCGTTAAGAAGGGAAATCAAAGCGTGAAAACAACGGCGACGCAACAAGAAACGGATAATTATAATTACGACGTTCAAGACGAAGTGTTGGCACTTAAAGCCGAACAGGAAGAAGGTTCACGATTTTTAAATCAATTCAATTTTACGTTTTAAAAAAATTACAGAATTTTAAAATAATTTCAGACGATTTGCTCGCCGAAGAGTTGGCTTTAAACAAACCGCCGAGCGATCCTTCTTTGCCGTCCAAAGACAAGCGAAAGCAGAACGTCGTGTCGCCCGTACAAAGAATCGCGACGCGAGCGACCAAAAGATCCGCTCCGACTAGGGTAGAAAATAAATTATTTATTTATGTATTTATTTATTTATTTATTTATTTATTTATTTATTTATTTATTTTATTTTTAAAAAAAGGGACCGTCGCTTCAGAAGCGCAGAGCACCGAGTTCGACCGTGGGTGCCGTTCTATCGCGACCTGCGGAAAGCGACGACGACGACGACGACGACGACGACGACGAGGATGAGGACGCGACGAATTTCCACAGCACCGGAATCGCGAGCGTGGTGAAAATCTCGGCGAGACGCTCGAGCGTGCCGCTCAATCTGCAGGCGAACAAGAATCTCCTGATGAAAGCCGTCGCCGAAGCCAAAAAGTCGGTGCTGGCAGCGTCTAAGAGAAAAAGTAAATAAAGAAAAAGAAAAAATATATTTTGTTAATTAATTGATTGATTGATTGATTGATTAATTAATTAATTTCAAGTTTCGGAGATGACGGACCAAGTTATCTCTACGCGGCCTCAGTTGTTCACGAGAAAACATCGCGCCATGTCGGCGGCCATGTCGGCGGCCATGTCGAATGCGAATCCGAACGCCGCCGTCGTTTTGCCGCGGAAATCGACGGTGGACGTGCGCAAATACGAAGAGGCGATCGCCGTCGACGAGGAATTTATGCAGGTTGACGATAACGAAGCTCCCAAGCGATGCATCATCGCCGATAACGAGTAAATATATTTAAATTGAATGAATTGGAAATTTGAAATTGAAATTAAAATTTGTATTTGAGGAACGAGAACAAAGGCGTTGTCAGTCCGACTTTTATCGTGACGCTGGATGGAGTCGATCCGACCACGTTTTCATCGAAACAATTGATTTTTAAGGAACAACAGTCGGTTTCGGAATCGGAATTAATCGATTTGGATGAGGACGATTATGAGATGTTGATCGACAGCGACGAAATCGAGAATTCAGAAAAGGAATCGAACGCTAAAAGCGGCGAGAGATGTAAATATTGGCCCATATGCAAGAATGGCGGCGAGTGCTCGTACCAGCACCCTTCGGTGCAGTGCAAGTGAGATAGATAGATTAATTGATTAATTAATACATTAATTATATTTTATTTTATTTTTATTTTTATTTTTATTTTTATTTTTATTTTTATTATTAGAACTTTTCCGAATTGTCGATTCGGCGACAAATGTCATTACATTCATCCGAATTGTAAATACGACGCGACTTGCACGCGACAGAATTGTCCGTTTACGCACGCGAGCAGACGAATTTTAACTGCTATGCCGCCCGCCATCGTTTTAGCGCCGAAATTCAGAACGAGTTCGGGCCAGAAAGATCAACAGTGTAAATTTTACCCGAAATGCAGTAATTTGAATTGCTCATTCTATCATCCCAAAGTAAGAATTGTTTTCTCTCTTTTACGAATTCTAATCAATTGATCGATGTGTCTTTGACAGCCGTGCCGCTACGGATTAAGTTGCACTCAATCCGGTTGCAGTTTCTTTCACCCGCCACTTCCATCTCGCGATAAATTAAAATGGAAGTCGACTTGTTCCGCATCGGGTCAACCTATGGGTCAAGCAGCTACCGTCAATAGCGGTTAATTGATTCATTCGTTCGATTACCGCTATCCACTAATACGCATCGAATGTAAAAGAAAAGTTTATTAAATGAGAAAAAGAGAGATTTTGTCTTTGAATTTAATTACGACTCGTGATGGGCGTTTAAATGCGTTTAAATGCGTTTAAATGCGTTTGAAAGCGTTTAAAAGCGCATTGCGGCATATTCTTTGGAATGTTCGAGAAAGAGGAGGAATATTTATTGAACGATTATCAATTGGTCAAAAGGAGACGCAGGAAGATGGCGAGAAAAAGTTGTTATAATTGCAACGAGACTTGAAACGGAGTTATTAGTTGAAGCAAATCGACGCACGGATCGGGGATCGGATGGAATATCAATAAATTACTCGGCCACCGACTCTAGTGTTCGATAAGAAACGAAAAAATAGTTGCTTCTCAGTACGCAGCGGTGATTCGTTCCAGAGTGACTACCGAGGTGAATACGGTAGAGGTAAATTAGCATTAAATAAAAAATGTGTACATGTTTATTCATTTCATCTCGATCATCTATGTTTTTGTTTCAACAACTGCGGCGCCGATAGCTTCACTTTGCCAGGAAGATTGCGCGATATATCTTGATCCTAGATTAAAAAGAAGATTAGAAGATTAAAAGAAATAAATAATTAATTACTTCGTATAAAAAATGAATAAACGAACTTTAACGCTTCGAAATAAATCCTTTTCTCGGGGCGTTGCCGTTTTATCGTGCAAGAACATGGCGAGCGCGGTTTTTGCGGCTGAAATTTAATTTTATTTTATTTTATGTTATAATGTAACATGTATTATGAATATATTATATAACATATTATACCTTTGCCTCGCTTTCCCGAGCCCGGGGTCAACTTAACTTTGAATTTGTAATTGACGATGGCATTGTACGGAGCGCACACTGGAACCGCGTACAGTTGCACGTCGTCGGGCAACGGAATTCCGGTCAAAGAATCCAACAAATGCGCATTCTAAAAACAACAACAACAACAACAACAACATAAGAAAGATACAAAAGAAAAAATTTCTTCTTTCTACTTCTTCCGCCTGTTGTTTGGCTTCGTTCTCGTCGTCCGAAACGCCGCCTTCGTCGACCGCTTTCCTATCCGTTCGCAATTCGGTGAGAGTTTGTCGCGGTGGCGGTCCCTTCGCTCTCCCGTCCGATTTCTTCCCTTTTCCCCCGAAATCCTTTTTTCCTTCTTTTCCTTCTTGTCTTTTTTCCTCTCGTTGGTTCCCTGCAACAGCGCCATTGCCAAAACACGATCCTCCTCGTCTTGATCTTTGTATTTCTCTCTCATCTTTTTTAATTTGAACTGACAAATGAAAAATTAAAAATTAAAAATTAAAATTAAATTAATAAAACAATAAGAAAATTCAGAAAATTCAGAAAATTCAGAAAATTCAGAAAATTCAGAAAATTCAGAAAATTCAGAAAATTCAGAAAATTCAGAAAATTCAGAAATAAGAAATAAGAAAACCTTTTGTCCCCTCTTCAATTGAGTGGTGCTTTGCGCGTTTCCTTTCGGTGGCTTTTTCGCCTCCGTCGCCTCCGTCGCCTCATCGTTTACGTTCGCGCTTTTATTAACATTAACATTATTATCTTTCCGAACCGAAGGCTTGAGGACGACCGGTTGCGAGTCTCCTAAATAAATGACGTTTTCATCGACGCTGGCGCTCGTGCTCGTGCTCGTTTCGCGATTTCGCGGTTTCGCGACGAACCTAAAAAAAACAAATAAGACTTTAATTTCGAGTCGATGACGAAAATCGTGAAGCCATCTGAGCGATTCACCTGTCGCCCTCAACGTGCTCCAAATCGATGACTGTGTCGGGAAACTGACTCGATTCTCCGATTAATCCTTCATCATCATCATCATCTTCTTCTTCTTGGTCGGTGTCCTGCAGCGCAATTTCCACTTCCGGCTGACTCTCCTCGGTCTGGGACGACGTGGTACTGTCGTCGTTGATGGTATCGTCGTTGATGGTCCTCACTTTCCTTTCGTCTTTGTGGTTCGGAATGCTTTCGTCGTCCAACTGTTTTTTTATTTTATTTTTTTTAAAAAAAGAAAAGAAAACGCAATTTATTAGAAATGTATTCGAAATGTATTCGAAATGTATTCGAAATGTATTCGAAATGTATTCGAAATGTATTCGAAATGTATTCGAAATGTATTCGAAATGTATTCGAAATGTATTCGAAATGTATTCGAAATGTATTCGAAATGTATTCGAAATGTATTCGAAATGTATTCGAAATTTGTTCGAAATTTTGTTCGAAATTTTGTTCGAAATTATTCACTTTAAATAGAAATCCGAATCCCATGACGAGGTAGCAGGGCGGCAAGTAATTCTTTTTGCCGCGAATCATAAAACTTCCGGTGGTCAAGTACTCGCCGGTGGGCGCCGTTTTGGTCACCTGGTCGGGATGGACCCACCACGCGCTCGTCACCACTTTGCTGTCCCAGGCGGCGCTGCTGCACACGGCCATCGTGCCGGCCTCGTTGAGCGTTTTCGGCGGGATTTCTTTGCCGCTCGGGTTCTTGATGACGATGCTGCTGGCGCCGTGCAGGTCGGCGTGCACGTACACGTCGCCCGCTCGCAGGTATCGCTTCACCACGATCTCGTTCTGCTGTTGGTCGCGGCCGCCGATCACGAGGTAGTTCTCCGAGCTCACGAACCACAGGAATTTCTCGAACCAGTGCGTCTTGCGCGCTTTGTTGATGCTCGTCACAGTCGCCACTTCCTTCAGCGTCTGTTTCATCTTCTTCTCGGCCGATTTGTACGCTTTCGACGTCGACTCGATCGTTTTCTGTTCTTTTTTCAGCGCGAATTTTTTCTTGTCGTAGTACTTTTTCGCGTTTGCGTAGGCGCTCAAATCCAGATCGATGTCGATGAGCTGTGGTTTGGCGCTTATTCGTGGTTTCATATCGTCGTTCAGATCGGAATCCGAATCCGAATCCGAATCCGAATCCGAATCCGAATCGATCGGATTGCTGAGCAGCATGGTCATGTTGTTGATCTCGAACTTTAATCCTTTGATGGATTTGGCGATCGGATCGCCTTGTTGAGCGGCTTCCTGGATCAAGCGTTTAATTTCCTTCCAGTCGATTTGGTTGGCGATCGCGCTCTGCACCGTGAGAATCGCCTTTTCGACCAAATTCAGATTCACTTGAATCAATTCGGCTTTTTGTTTGTCGTCTTCCTTTATTAAAAATTAAAAAATAAAATAATTATTCTACTTTTTACTTTTTACTTTTTAATTATTTTTAATATTTTTAATTATTTTAATATTTTATATACTTGATTTCTCTGCAAGCTGAATATCCTCGTTTCGTGGTCCTTGCGAACATTTTCCAATTTCTTGAACGCTTCCTTTTCCTGTTGAATGGCTTTCATATCGAGTTTCTGACTTTCTAATTTTGAAAAAAATTCGTCTATCGCGTCATTGAAGCAAATGAACTCGATGAAATTTGTATTTTCGTATTGTGCGTAGAGAAACGGATGAAATTCGCTATAAACCAAATAGGTTTTCTCTTTTTCCTCTTTCGAGGGTCTCTTTTCCACTTTCTGAACGATGTAGCCCTGTATTTAGTTTAGTTAATTTTCTATTTTTATTTTTATTTTTATTTTTATTTTTATTTTTATTTTTATTTTTATTTAATTCAAAATGTCGTACTTTGCACATGCCTCGCATCGAACTAGTGAGAATTTCTTCGGCTTTTCCGAAAGCGTCCAGCAAACGCGAAACATCTCGAGTCACATCGAATCCGTTTCCGATTTTGACATTTTCGGGAAATTGCGACGCGAGGAGCACGTGATCAATCAGGGCCGGCCCATATTCTGTCGATATCAAAAATATACGGTATTATATATTTAAAAAAGAATTTTAAAAAAGAATTTTAAAAAAAATCAATTCACCCACCCAAATGCGGATTCAATACTTTTCGAAGATTGTCGCCCTCTTTGGCGCGCAAAAGGATCTCTCGCAACCTCTCGACCGGGAGGATAGGCAGGCGTTCCTTGGCTCGATCGACGGGATATTTTTCGTGGACGACGAAGCGCACGTCTTCGTTATCGGTCCTCGGCCTCAGCACGTTCAAAATGGTGTATTCGTGATCCGTCAACACGATGTTTCCCTGTCGAGATTGAGATTGAGATTGAGATTGAGATGAAAGTGAGAGTTGGATCTTCGATTACCCTGTCGTATAACTCGATGATCACGTGGTAGGCGGCTTGGTCGCTGCCGAATTGCAAATCGACGATTCGATCGATTCCCAACTGGCGAATTTGTTCGAGCCGTCGATTGTGGACGTGTTTCCTCAACTGGATTTATTTGAAATGTTAGTTTGATTCATTTTCTGTTTTGCTTTTAATACTTTGGTGGTGAATCCGGACGGCGCCGGGTTTTTCGGCCACTCATATTCCGTTTTGTGAATTCGACTGCCCGATTCGACTAATAACACGCATTTTTGGTCCGGCTTGGCAAGTTTGAATAGATATGTTTTGTGATCGATGTCGTACACGTTGACGATGCGCATATGCAGAATACTGAAACGGAATAAAATGAATAGAATGAATAAAAAAATAAAATAAATTTGGACGACAACGAGCAAAAAGTGACAAAACCAAAACCAAAAACCTTTGTAGTTCAGCTATCGAGGCGACCAGATCGATAGTGCTGAATCTGGTCTTCATTTTCCTTTTTCTTTTATAAAAACAAAAACGGGGTGTACGATTTCCACCCGACCGACACGAGTTGATTTGCGATTGTGGGGAAACATTTAGAGCCGACTAGCGACGAGAAATCCAAGCTCGGGAAGAATGACAAGGACATTTGACGTCATAGCAGAAGCAGAAGCCATGATGGACGTCAGAAAAAGGGAAAAGCAAAGAATGTGGTGAGTATTTTCGATGTTTCAATGATTTTGAATTATATTTGATTTATTGACTTTTGAAATGTTTTAGAGAATGAATAAATAATGGTGCTCGTTGCAAACGACACGATGAGCATGAGCAGCGAACGCAACGTGAGCATCAGCGGTACGAAGCAGCAG
The DNA here is from genome assembly GCA_000239455.1 of Strigamia maritima. Lineage (NCBI taxonomy): Eukaryota > Metazoa > Arthropoda > Chilopoda > Geophilomorpha > Linotaeniidae > Strigamia > Strigamia maritima. The sequence continues at coordinate 393,070 of JH432211.1, forward strand.
TTGTCAATGCAGTTGTCGATGCAGTTGTCGCCGCCGAAACCGATGTGCAAATCGAGCAGCGATCACGACTTGTTGAAACTGGGCGCCGCCGATCTGGTGAAAAAGCTGCGCAAAGCAGAGGCGGACAACATCAAGTTGACGATCGACCACGGCGCCGTGATGAAGGAGGTCAATTGCAGGATGCAGGTGCATTCGATGGAGATTCGCGCCACTAAAGACGCGAATCAACGACTCGAAGAAGACAATCTGGAGTTGAGAGATTTGTGCTGTTTTTTGGACGACGATCGACAGAAGGGACGCAAATTGGCGCGCGAATGGCAGCGCTTCGGCCGATACACGGCCAGCGTGATGAGGCAGGAGGTGTCGGCCTATCAGAATAAATTGCGCGAGTTGGAAAGCAAACAACAGGAATTGATAAAAGATAATTTGGAATTGAAACAACTTTGTTTGTATTTGGACGAGGAGCGCACCGTGAATCGCTCGACCTTGTGCGGTCAGTGCGGCGCTCTGCTGCACGGGCCGCGCGACGAGGGCGACGGCAGCAGTTCGAGCACCAACACGAATGACGAACCGCTGGCGCTGGCGCTGGCGGTGGCGCTGGCACCGCCGCCGCCGCCAACTCGCACTTGTAGTCGCGAGCGGCTGCTCGAGGAGGGAATTCAGAGGCAAAGAAGCGTCATCAATGGTATTCTCATTCGATTTATTTTTTATTAGCTGTTTTTTATTATTTTTTTCCAGAACAAATATTACAGTACATAAAAAGTTTGGAACTGAAAATTCGACAGTTGGAAAGCGAGCAATCGCCGCGGAGGAATAATAATGGGGATAATAATTGGAATAATTGGAATAATTGGACGAGCGGCGATGGGACAGAGAGAAAAATTGGAAGGAATTTTCATTTATTCCCACCGGATGGCGACGAGAATTCACTCTCGGTATCGTTGATTTATTAATGAAATATATTTTGTTTTTATTTTTATTTTTTATAAAAATTGAATAAAATCAGGAGGAAATTGTCGAATCGAAAATAGCAAAGCCGGAAACTATCGTTCACGCGATGAAAGTTTTAGAGGTTCACGACGAGCTGGACACGCCGACTCGGGAATTGGATTCGATCGGGAACGGCGAGAAGGCGTTGGTGCGAGAAATGTGTAACGTGAGTAATTCGATAATTTTTCTTTTTTCTAACACTTAAATTTCTGTTTTTCGCTTAGGTCGTTTGGAGGAAATTAGAAGACGGTCCGTTGAATCATAATCAATTTAATCATTCCAATTGAACCGAGTGACGAGAAATATATATTTTTATCAGTAGTATTAGGGACAGGTACCTCACTAATTTTTATACGCGCAAAAACAAAAAAATGTATTTTATTTTTATTTTTATTTTTATTTTTATTTTTATTTTTATTTTTTATTTTTTATTTTTTATTTTATTTTATTATATTATATTTTCTTTTCTTTTTACAATAATAAAATTTTTATAAAACATTTTATATATATATATAACAAGTTTGCACTAAAAACATTCCTGTACAAACCAAAAAATGGCCGAAAGATTTATTTAATTTTAATTTAATAATAAAATGAATTAAATGGATTAAAATTCATGCAGTTCGATTCATTTTTTTTTTTTAAATTTATTTCATCGTAACGTTGAGCAAATTAAACGGAATTATTTGTTGCGATGAAGATAATTTTCATATTAGATTATAGCGCGGATAAACGGGCGGTAAATAACGCGACTTGATTCGAAATCTCCGTTCGAATTTCGTCGGGGCTCGCTTTCGGATTGCTTCGAATAAATTCGACGATAGACTGCAACGTCGCTTCCTGTAATTTAATGGCAAAAAGGAAAATGTAATAAAATATAATAATTATAAATTTAAATTGAACTAACCCGCAGTGAATCGATGTCATCTTGTTTGGTTATTCTGTTCCAAGCGCCCAAAATCACTTGTAATCCCGTAACAACTTGCACCGCGCCTTTCGCTTCGTCTCCCTTCAGAGTCCACGCCAACATGGCCAGCTGCAGATGTGGAAATAAGAAATAAGAAAAAGAAATAAAATAAAATAAAATAAAATAAAATAAAATAAATATCAACATTTATCAACAATTCATCATTTTACCTCGGATAAAAAGTCTAATTGTTTCGACATGTCAACGTAGGAATTGGAACTTTTTGATAACCGTGTCAACACCTAAAGAGATGTTTGAGAGATGTAATTTCTCGCGATGATTCGAAGAGCGATAGCGAGATCGAGATGTAGCGCCGTTGAGTAGTTGACTAGAAAAATGGATGGCCGAGCAGATGATGACATCTAGTGGCAAAATGATTGTAAACTGTGGCACACACAATTTTAGAAATACAAATTTATTACGTGTACTCGGCAATACAAGAAATAAATAGCATAAAAAAAGTAAATAAATAAATAAATAAATAATAAATATGTATGTATAAATGAATAAATAAATAAATAACAACAAACACGTGCGTATAATTTACGGAAAATAACGTTCAGTTTTTTTAAATGCCGCTAACGTCATTCGCGAATGAATTAACCTCTTGCAAAACAACATTTCGCAATGTTTCCTCGCCAGCGTTGGGATTTTGCTGAATGAATGTTGTAATATTAAGAATGGCTTTATTCTAAAATAATAGAAAACGAAAAAATAAATTAATAGTTATTAATTATTAATTATTTCAAATCAAAGTTCAAACCCGAAGTTCCTCGACTTCGTCATCTCGCAATAGTTTCTTGGACAAGTTCTCCACGAGATTAGTGGATGTGACGCTCTGTTGGATGACCCCTTGCATACCGAATCCTGTGTGCAACCAACCCATTAGTCCAACCTAAGAGTTAATCGAGTTATTATTTATTAATTTTAATTTTTTAAAATTGAAATCTTTATCCTTTTATACTTTGAGAGCTTCAAATCCTTCTCCGTTTTCCAAATGTTTCTTCATTTCGTACCAGGTTTTCACACCCGTCACAACGTCGTATAAATCTTCGTATTTTTGGCCGCTGCTTAACCAAATCAAGAGAACAATCTGAAAAATCACCCGAGAAAAAAAGAAAATTTAGATATTTAAAAAATTAATAAACAATACACCTGTTGTATAAAATCCCCGTGTTTCTCGACAAATTCAGTTAATCTGTCTGTGTTTTCCGCTTCCATGATCCCGCGATATGAACTCGCAAGTCAGAGGAAATGGTATCGTTCTGCCGTTAGACGTCAACGATCATAAAATGAAAATTATTTTTAATTTCTCGCCGATTAAACAATGAAACGAACAATTTTATTTTGAAAAAAATTCTACGATATTAACTCGTTAAAACTCGATAAAACACGCGAAACGTGAAATGAAAACTAATTTAACTCACACAAAGACCTAGAACTCGATTGGGTATCGCGCGACCACGTGATTAAAAATTGCGCCGAAAAAGGGGCTGGCTCGTATTGTTGTCTTGGAAATCGTTTGAAATTACGATTAGAGATGGCGGATGCTAGTAAGTAAATATGTAAAATTTGTAGGAAATTTCGCTACGAATTTTGATGTGCGGATTGATTGTGCATCGAAAAAATGGAGTAGTTAGAAATGGCCAATTTCTTATTGTCGAATTGCATCGTGAATTGGATTTTTTGTAAATGTCAATTTGAATTATTTTTTTTTTCTCTAATTTCTCTCTAAAATGAAGATTTAGATCAGGCAACAGCAGCGGCCACCGCCGATGCAACCGCCACGGAAACCAGCAACGCTGATGCCGTTGTGGATCCAACGGTTGCTGAAAACGCCGCGGCCGAGTCGGGATTGACGGAAAGCCTTCAGGTTTGTGTCATTTATTGTAATTTAGAAATTGGCAAATTTAAATTTAATAAAAATGAATGATTTATTTCGTTTTCAGAAAGTAGCGAAGAACGAAAAATACTCAGTGGGTGAAATTCCGGCTAAAAAGCCACGATTAGATTTGCAATCGCTTCCAACGAGACAGTACCTCGACCAAACAGTCGTACCAATACTTTTACAAGCATTGTCGACGTTAGCCAAAGAACGGTGTCGAAATATTAATTTTTCGATTGTTTGTTTATTTATTTATTTGTTTTATATTTCTTTCTCAGGCCACCAGACCCGATCGAATATTTAGCGACGTATCTGTTGAAAAATAAAAGTCAGTTCGAGCAAACACAGAACCAAAACGGACAGCAAAGTTCCGCTTAGGCGTGTTAATTGCCAACTTCTTAATTCGTTCATTACTAATAATAATAATATCAATACCGAGTAGTTGTACGTTGTAATCGATAAATTATATTTTAATTTTGTTAATAAGCGGTAAAACAAAAAAGAAAAGGCAAAAAAGAATTCGTTTTAGACTAAAAATTGTTTCGGTCGGAATTCGGATCATTAAGTAAATGTAACTGAATATTTATTCCATTGTCGTACGTTGTGAAATTGTTAGCATTATTAGCATTATTAGCATTTTAGGAATTTGATTTTAAATAAATAAATTTGTCCATAACTAGGTGTTTTAAAAATCTTTATACTTTTTTTATTTATTTTATTTTTTTACATTTTACATGTTTTGAATAAATTAAATTGGAATATTTGCAATATTGATAAAGCAGTCGATTTCCTCCATTCTCGGAGCATAGTGTTTGGAGATTTGAGGGATCAAAATATTCTAGTATGCAAAGATAAAGTCCAATTGATTGACTTCGATTGGACAGCAAACGAGTGTGTCTATCCGGAGAGAGTCAATTCTCGAGGGGGTTATCATAACTCCAGGTGTGGATAATGCTCATTGAACATGATGAATTTATGTTGTACAGTACATGAAGTAATTGTTTTGCTATTACGAATCCAAATAATGCTGTCCAGGCTCAGGAAGATATTACTTTGTTTAGTTTGTGTAAACACAAAATGTTTAATGTTTGAAGATTATACTCGTAGATGTCGCTACCTTACTCTCCGTAAGGTAGCGACGTTTGTATTGTACACACAATTTTTCGAGTTTAAATTATTTTTATTCAAAACAAAGTGCTCTCTCTTTTCCTTCGAGTTGATGTAAATGTAACTGAACAACAAAATGGCAGTTGGAGTTTTTAAAGTTCATTTCTTTCCAGTGACGTTACAAGACATATCTACTCGCCCAACATCAACTCGAAGCCTCTTTTTTGTTTTAGTTGCTTTTCATCTATTACGATCGAACGGGTAAAGCACATTCGACCGGCGATGGGTCGCTCGAGTTTTCGGTTTCTTCCCGAGTACGTTTCGGTGCCTGAAAGAAAAGAAAAGAAAAGAAAAGAAAAGATAAGAAATTATGGCATCAGGTTCACTCAACTTTGTAATTTGCGTTAATACCCTTTTGGTTTTCGCCTTATCGTTAGCGGCCATTTCTAACTTTGGCGTTTCGTTAACGACGACAGTTTTAGTTTTTGTTTTCAAATCGAGTTTGCCGTCGTCTTTGAAACCGGCTTCGACGAGCGCTCGTTTCAGAAACCGGCGACAGACGTCGTATTCGGGCGTTTCCTCAAAGTCCAATGCGAAAATGTAGTCGAAAAATTGTTCGAGACCTGTATAAGGAAATTAATAAATTAAATTAAATTAAATTAAATTAAATTAAATTATTGAGCAAATATTGCGAGTCGTACCCGGGCACGGAGTCGCATCGCCGTAACATTCATCGAGTAACTTTGGAACGTCGTTGAAGTATCTAATTTGGAAATTTTTTCAATAATTTAAAAATTAAAATCAATTCGTTTCAACTCGTAACATTACTCCATTACTTGTTTTTTTGAGTTTCGACGGCTTCGCAATTATCGAGCGCCGCCTCCGCTTCCCACGGCAGTTTGCCGCTCGACCATTTCAACATGGTGTACGCAAGCATTTCCAAGTCGGCACGACGGGTAAACCCTATTAATAAATGTATTTTTTATTTTTATTTTTTATTTTTATTTTTATTTTTATTTTTATTTTTTATTTTTATTTTATATTTATTTTTATATAAAATTAAAATAAAAATAAAATAAAAATAAAATTAAATTAAATTAAAATAAAAATAAAATAAAAATAAAATAAAAATAAAATAAAAATAAAATAAAAATAAAATAAAAATAAAATAAAAATAAAATAAAAATAAAATAAAAATAAAATAAAAATAAAATAAAAATAAAATAAAATAAAATAAAATAAAATAAAATAAAATAAAATAAAAATAAAATAAAAATAAAATAAAAATAAAATAAAATAAAAATGTTTATACTGCCGAGATGAGAGTCGCGAGCGGTGAATTCGAGCGTGCCGAAGTGCGACCATTTCGGATTCGGTTCGATCGGTTTGTGAGTGCCGTCCACTTTAACGTACGGGAAAGCGATTCCAAAATCGACCAAATAGACCCAAAAGGGAAAGAAAAGAAGAAACAAATGATCGTTGTATTATATATGAAAATGAAATTTTGAAATAAAATTTAATTTTTTTAAAATAAATCAATACTCGATCGCAACACTCGGAGTCGACTAGAACGTTCGATGCTTTCACGTCGTTATGAAGGAAGCCGCAATCGTGAACATATTCCAAAACATGGAGCTAAAATAAAGAAAAATTAAACTTATGTATTACTATTACTCGTACTCTCGAGCTATTATTCTCGGTTTACTATCTGAATTCCTAAATTGACGACGGTTTTAGCGGAGAACATTTTGCCATTTCTCATCCACAGCATTTTCAAATTATTCCCGAATCGTTCGGTGACGAGAAATCGGTATTCGCTGCCGTCGATTTCGTTCACCCCGGACGAAATCAATCTCGGCACTCCGAGGAACTTTAATTTCCGTCTTTCTCTCCATTGTTCGACTGATAAATAAAATAAATAAATAAATAAATAAATACAAAAAGAAAAATAAAAGGTGTTTTTTTTTTATTACTCTTTTCAATTCTGCAAAAGCTACTGTAAAAATTCCTCTCGTTGCTCGCGGATGGACTAGTAAAAAGTTCCTGGAAGAAAAATAGAACCAACGGTTATTAAATATTAAATAGTCTTTGTCATAGCGTTGATTGAACTTACAATTTTGATGGCGTATTCGGCACAAAGCAATTTTGGCTTGCTTCCTAGATACCACGGATCGGGACAGTCGGCTGAATAGAATAAATAATTGAATTATTTTAAATTTTAAATTTAGAAATTAATCAATTAATCGTTTTTCGTACCGGTGTAGATTTCTGCGCAACCTCCGGCCCCGATGGATTTGCCCAAAACCCACCGCTGTCCGAGCAGATCCGTCAAAACTTGTCCTACCGGCAACTTGAAACAAACGTATGCATCTGCATCGTAAAAAAGAATAAAAGATAAATTGGAATTGAAATGAACGAATCGGATTGGATATACTCATTTTACTTTACCTTTTTCCTTTTCACGCGACATTTTTCAAATCTTGATTTACTAACCGAACCGCAACCACTGCCATCGCACCGTCGAACAAGTAAGTAGTTTGAGTTTACCTATTATTTATCTAGGACGCGGAGTATCGCCTATTTGTGTCTGGAAGGCAACTTAGGGACTTCCGGAGCAAGGAGATGGCGCGCATAACCGAGCATCACCTAACGGCGCGAACGTGACGTTTGTTTACGAACAAAGATAGAGACGATTCATTTCGATACGCTGTATTTTATTGTTTTCGAAGTAAATAAAATAACACAAAATAATAATGGAAAATTAAATACAAATAAAAAGGCTAAAACAAATCCGGGCTTACTTCAACATTTCGTTTAGATCGTTTTCCTCGGTCTGAAATACAAATTTCATTATTATTACGAGTTAGTTCCTTTTTTTGTTTATCGCATCTCACCGTTCGTAGAATTCGGACTGGTGCGTTTAACAGCTTTGCCCTTTTTCGATAATTTCGTTTCTTCTTTCTGCCGATTCTTTTCCATAACTTCTAGCATCGCCGGAGTGGCAATGCCGATGTTGGTGATCGAATTCAATTTGTTGGTCTTCGAACTCGACCTAGTAACCCTAAAAAATGAATAATAATAAAAAAAACTAATTAAATAAAAAAAATTAATAGATTCTAGATACCGGTTCGATTGAGCGGGTGAGCAGGGTTTCCGAGAAGTCGCAGCAACGATTCGTTTCACAGGCGTCGATTTCATCGAGTTTTCGCTACTCTCCGCTTTTTGGCACACGAGTTTTGATTCCTGCGATGCGTAAACGATTAAACGTTACTACTAATTTCTTTTCTTTTAATCCGTACCCTTTTGTTCCCGGTGACTCTCTTTAATTTCGCCACTTCGCGGACAACTTCAGTCAGATCTAGCTTGCCATCGTCTTTGAAACCGGCTTCCGCAAGTCCATCGCGCATAATCCGACGACAGATTTCGTATTTCGGAGCATCCGTAAATCCCAAAGTCAGAATGTATTTGAAAAATTGAAAAAGTCCTGGACACGGGGTCGTCTTTGGGAAACATTCGGCAAATAATTCTGGAAGGTCATCTAAATATCTAGATAAAAAAGGAAAGAATAATAATTAAATGATTTTTCTCTAATGAATCGATGATTTTTACTTGTTTTTAATTGTTTTAACCGCTTCGGTTTTTCGCAGATCTTTCTCCCATGGTAATTTGCCGCACGACCACTGCAACATGTTGTACGCCAAGATTTCTAAATCCCCGCGCCGCGAAAACTCTTAAAACGCATCAAATTACATTTCATTAGATCAAATTACATTTCATTAGATTGGGGATTAGAGTTTAAGTTAATTAATTACTGCCAACGTGCGCGTCGCGACTAGTATATTCTATCGTGCCGTCGTGAGCCTTCTTCGGATCGGGAACATCCGGTTTGTGAACGCCTTCGGCCGTTAAATAGCGGCACGCCAATCCGAAATCGACTAAATAGACCTACGAAAAAAATATCACATTTCGAAAATTAAAGTAATAAAAAAATAAAAATATTAAAAATATTAAAAATATTAAAAATATTAAAAATATTAAAAATATTAAAAATATTAAAAATATTAAAAATATTAAAAATATTAAAAATATTAAAAATATTAAAAAATATTAAAAAATATTAAAAAATATTAAATACCTGATGGCTAGATTTGTAGCCGACGAGTAAATTGGACGCTTTAACGTCGCAATGAACGTAGCCGCACTCGTGAATGTATTCTAAAACGTCGAGCTGAAAATGAAAAAAAGAAAATGAAAAATTTAAATTTAAACCAAGTGTCACTTTGTGCACTCACGATCTGTATTCCTAAATTGAGAACGCTTTTCGTCGAGAATTTTTTCCCATTTCCTTCCCAAATTTTCTGCAAATCGTTCCCGAATCGTTCCATGACGAGAAATCGGTATTTGCTCCCGTTGAAATCGAGCGATCCCGCCCCGATGAATGTCGGTATCCCGAGGAACTTGCATTTCCTTTTTACTTTCCATTCCTGAACTAAGAAAGTAAAAAATAAATAAATATTAATATTATAAAAGTCGTCCAACATTTCATTGATTTGTAGTCTGTATTCAGTACTAGTTTCTTTTTTGCAGACACGATGATAAACGTGAATTTCCGTAAACAGAGGTCCGTTTGCATGAGGTTCCTAAAAAGAAATTGTTTAAAAATGGATAAAATTGATTGAAATTTGTAATTAACAACTCACGACTTTAATCACGAATTCGGCACTTGACCCGACAGCTTTCGTTAGGTCGTTGGAAGCTGAAGAAGAAAAAAATTACAATTACAGGTTAACATTCAAATTCAAATTGATTTACCGCTGTAGATTTCTCCAAAACCGCCGGTACCGATAGATTGGCCCAAAATCCACCGTTGTTTTTGGAGATCGGTGAAAATTTGTCCAGCCGGTATTCGTTCGGCGAGTTGATGCCCGTTGGCCGCTTTTCCTCGAACTAAAAGAAAAATCAATTGTTTATTTATTTATTTGAGTAAATAAACAGTAAAAAATAAAAAACAAATATTTAGTAATATTTACGCACCTTTCTTCTCTCTGCGCGACATTTTCAAATCTTAATCGAACCGAGCGACAAATCCGGACAAAACATAACTGCCACAGTATAGTAGTGATACACTCAAACCTGCTGTTGGTCGCGACCGGTCTTAAAATACTCGCCGCTAGATGTCATGTCATGTCAGCGCGGTGTCCGCAATGGCTGCTCGGGTATTATTTCATCTTTTATAATCGCGACAAACAACTGACAATGGCAAACGTAGACGTCGCAGAAATTTTGGAATTGTTGTGCAGTCCGAAGAAATTGGAACGAGATCGTGCGATCCCGAGTTTGGAGAAATATCTTCAGGAAGCGAAAGCGAAGGAAATCGAAAGTTTGGGCGACACGTTCATTCGTAATGCGGAAAATTCGGACGCGAGTTGGGAGATTCGCAACTCGTCCATGTTGGGATCAAAATGTTTGCTCGCTCACATGCATTCCGACGAGAAATATTGCGAGGAATTCGCTATGGGAATTCGGATCTTGGCGCTCAGACTTCTAACGGACGACGAAGTTCGCGTGCGAATGGCCGCCGGTTTGTCGTTTAATGCGAAAGTGACTACGAAGTACGAAGATTTTATATTTATTTGCATTTTTTATTTTTAGGTGAAGTTTTGGGAGTTTTGTGCATTAAATTCGGTCCCACGATCTACGCGCAGAGCAGAGATGTCGTTTTGAATTTGATTCGCACGAATTTGTCGCGAGAAATGTCCAATTCCAACATGGATTGTGCGGAATCGAATAAATGCTCGTGCGAATCTCGCGTAAGAATGCTTATTTATTATTATTATTCTACAAGTTCGTTAAGATTGTTTTATGTTTATAGATGACCGATGCTACTCAGATTTTCCACGACACGGCCGGGTGGAAATTTTTAGAGACCAGCATGAAGTAATGAATACCATAAATGATGAAAGTAATTGAAAAACTTGAACTTAGTAAAGTTTTGCCATTTAGAGCGCTGCAGTCGATGGTGGACGGATGCGGCCAACAGTTTGAAGAGTTCGTGACTCAAGAACTCATCGATCTCATATTCGAGAGTTTATCGCACGCGAATCGTTTCGTACGAGAAACGGGTTTTGGCGTTTTATCTTCGCTCATTTGCGGCTGCACGCTCGATCGCACGCACGAAGGAGCGTGCACTTCGTTGACGGAGAGCAGCCCGATTCTCCGATTCGGGCATCTATTTAGTCATCATCTCGGAATCGGTTTAATGGACAACTGGAGTCAGGTGCGTTTGGCGGCCGCCGTCGCGACGAGGAAATTTTTAGCTACCGTTGGCGAAGATACGAAACACGTGTTTTATCCGGAATTGATTCCTAAATTGTGTTTAAACAGGTGAATGAATGAATGAATTTATTATAAAAAGTTGATTTATTTTATGTATCGTATCATTTGAAGGTATTACTTGGCGGAAGGCGTAAGAAATTATTCGCAGGAAACGTGGCGTCAGATCGCCGGCACCGAGGGCAAAGAGTTGGTTCGCAAGTACATTCAGAACGTGGTGGATCATTATGTGGAGCAAACGCAAGTGGAAAATCACGCGGTGCGCGAAGCGTCGTGTTCGTGCATCTCCGAGTTGGCCGTCAAGATCGATTCGGATGCCGTTCGGCCGTTCGTTCCGCGACTCTTAGAGACGTTGATCGTTTGCTTCGGCGACGACAGTTGGCCAGTTCGAGATTGTAATGATTGTTGGAATGTTTGATTTTGTCGAATAATATTTTCTTTTTTTTTGTTTTTGTGATAGCCGCTTGTTTGGCGTGCGGGAATTTCGTATTGAGTTTTCCGGAAGAATCAAAGTAATTAATCGATTTAAAAATTTGAATTAACTTGTTATTATTATTATTATTATTATTATTATTATTATTATTATTATTATTATTATTATTATTATTCCAGAAGTTCGTTAGAAACCTTGTTTCCGCTATTTTTCGCAAATTTAGAAGATCCCATTACTTCGGTGCGCCAGGGCGCCGCGGCCGCTTTGGCAAACGTCGTTCGGGCTTACGGTCGGTAAATTAATCGAATTAAAGATCGAAAGGTTTCGAACGAATTTGTTTTCTTTTACATTTTAGGCTTGCACGTCGTGACCACTGTTGTGAACAAAGTAAGAGAAGGTTTGAGCAATGTGAAAAACCAGCAAGCCGAGTCGGAAAAATACGCCGACATCGAAAAAGGACCGGCTACATTCGGAGTTGTCAAGAGGTTGCGCGACAACGACATGGATTTACACACGAACCAAACGGTTGAATTTTCGTCAGTTAATTAAAATTAATTTTTAAATTTTTTCATTTTCATTTATTCGTTCGCAGATGTACTCGTGCGGCTCCCTTGCGCCGAAAATGGGCCGGAGTTGCAGCAGCGGCGGATGCATGAGCGGAATGAATCGGACCTTTCGATCGGCACCTCAGCCCTGGGAATTGGCCGATGGGTAAAATTCGAATATCGACATTTTGAATTTTATTTGATTTTATTTGATTTTATTTGATTTTATTTGATTTGATTTGATTTGATTTGATTTGATTTTTTTTCCAGATCGATTTATTTGGTATCGGAATTGGCGGCACTTCCAATCGTAAAGGCCGAGATGACGTCGCTACTCGAACTGATGGCCAAAGCCGCACATATTCGTCATTATACTCACCACGTTAATTTATTAGAAACATTATGCCATCAGGTAGCCAAGTTTATTTCTTTATTTTCAATGAAGGAAAGAAGGAAAGAAGGAAATTTAAAGCGTTAATGTGTACTTCAAATGTTAGTTACCAACGATCGCCGAGGGAATTGGTAAACGCGAGTTTAAAGCGCATTTGGATTTGTTTTTGGAACCAATATTTTACAGTCTGGTAATGAAATAAAAGTTTTATCTTAAAATTACTTATTTATTTAAATAATTGTTATTATTATTATTTTCAGAATCTGGAAAATGCATTAACATCGAGCGCCGCTAGTCAATGTCTGAATCAACTGAGCACTCTGTTAGGACCCAATATTCTTCGCACGCGAGTTGAACTCTTTCAGCCCTCGTAAGGAGTTAATATTTGGGAAGCCCAGTGTTGGAATTTAAAAATCTTTTTATTCTTCTTAGGTTTGTTCAACAATTGGATGCTAATCTTCATATTGCTCCTTATTAACGCGTTTTCGTCGTGTCATCGTCTCTCGTTTTTTTTCTACTCTATTTAAAAAATAATAATAATAAACAGATTGAGAAAAAAAAAAAAATTATTTCAAATTTTATTCGATTTTCGTTTGATTACAAAAAAGATCAAATGGCGAAATGGTGGTAGAGAATAATATGAGAATAAAAACGCAAAGTGAACAATACCACAAAAAAAGAAAAAGAAAAAGAAAAAAGAACGGATTTTTTTAATTTTTAAATTTATTTCGACATCATTTTATGATCAATCCTTTTCCGCTATAGCCACTAAATGGTTGTCTACTTCCGGCTCGGTTAAAATTCTGTTTGGGAAACAATAAGAGATGAATGTCGACTGTCGAGTAATGTAATGTGACGATGCGAAACAAACCTAAATTTGGGCGAGTCTTTCGACACGACACCAACTTCGATTTCCGACGGTTTGAAATCGGCAGACAACACCGTGGATAACGTGGTTATCGCCAACTGCAAATTAAAATGAAAATGTAAATGTAAAAGAATGGATCAAATCCAATATGACAAACTTGTATCGCTTCATCTTGTGTGAAGTTTTGTTTCTTCTTAAACTTCTTTTCGAGATAGCTGTTGGCTTCGGCCTGTTTGACGCCCACGCTCGTCGCTCGATAGCCGCAATAATAACCGGCCGGGTCGGCTTTGAACACTTGCGCTCCGTGCTCCTCGTCGTAAGCGATCAGAATCATGCCTGAAAATTAAAATTCATTCATTCATTCATTCATTCATTCATTCATTCATTCCAATCGATATTGAAATATTGAAATATTGAAATATTGAAATATTGAAATTCGACTCGACTCACTGCATCCCAGAGGTCTCATCTCGGCATTTTGCGTGTACACTTGCGAAATATCGGCTATCCTTTTGCACAACATGTCGATCGGAATCCCGTAGCCGTATTTGAATTTCCAGGTGGCAGCCTCGAAACGAGCTCGTTGAACTTGTGATTTTCCGTCGGCTGCAAATTACAAAATTACAAAATTAATTAATTATAAGAAATAAGAAAATGGATCAATTCTATACCGATCAAGCCGGTCATTACGCATCCGATTTTATCCGTAAGGTTGTATAAATGACTGACGGTCAATGAATCTAATAATTTGTCCTGTTTTAAAATATTGAAAAAAAGAGAATTGAATTTAATTGAATTTTATCGAATTTTATCAAATACGCCAAAATTGATGACAAATCTCACCGGTACTTTCTTCTGCGTTACACAAACCGCCGTATCGACACCTTTCAGAGCCACCGATGTCATACCTCCTTGATTAATCGCTTTGAATGCATATTCTAGAAAATAACGAGAGAGAGAGAGAGAGAGTACATAGTGAGTGACAATGCAATTTTCGGAAAATTTCAATTTCAATCGCTTTCGATCATTTTTTTCGCGAGAAAACGAACCGCTCGCACGCCCGACCGTATTTCGAGGCTTAATGTTTCTTACCGACTTGATAGAGTCGACCTTCGGGAGAAAATATAGTAATGTGACGATCAAAACCTGCACTACTTCCACGCGCCATCTTTCACTTCACTGTTAAAGTGAAAACGAGATTCATTCTACGTCAACATTTTAATATACGGTATATTTTTTTATTTTATTTTTATTTTACAAAGTTTTTTGTTCAGAAGCGAGAATTGCGTGAATTATTATATTTTTGCACACGAATAATTTGTTTAATTTTAATTTAACAAGTTTTATTACAAAATCCCTGTTCGGGTTTTATAAACACCGCCGCTCGCTTTTACGGTCTGGTCGAGTCGAGTTGACTGTTTTCCGATTGACGGGAACGTTATTATGAGAATAATGAGTTTATTCACACGTTTCGCAACATGTTACGATCGACCGTGATACTTTGGTCGGTTACATATGTTCAATTCGCGATGTAATTTTAATTTCTCATTTTCCTCGACAGGTCGCTGGTGAGCATTTTCGTCGCGTTCGTGTTTTGGATATCGTCCGTTTTGCCGTCGCTCGTGTCCGAATCCGACCGATCGTTAATCGTCCGACTATGCCTCAACTTACTGGGTTACGCGACCATTCTCGTACCGGGCTATTTGTTACTGCAGTACGTGAAACGAAGAAATGGCCTATCCGACCAATCCGGCCGATATTCGAGTCTGATCCGCTCGTGTTTCGTCGGCGGCGGCGGCGGCGGCGGGAATGAGTGCGATAAATCGCGAAATAATAGCGAAAATGAGATCGCGGAACGAAGCACGATTCAACGAGCGCGAATCCTATCGCTGTGCGCGCTCGGATTGGGCGCCTCGTACCTCGTGTGGGGGTTCCTGCAAGAGAAGATTATGACGACCGACTACGTGACGAACGACGGCGCCACGACACGTTACTCGGATTCGCAGTTCCTCGTGTTCGTCAATCGGATCTTGGCGCTCGCGCTCTCGGGATGCGGAGTGCTGCTGACGGCGCAGCACGTGCGCCACAATCACACGATGCCGCTTTATAAGTATTCGTACTGCTCGTTGTCGAACGTGATGAGCAGTTGGTGCCAGTACGAAGCGCTCAAATACGTGAGTTTCCCGATCCAAGTGCTGACTAAAGCGTGCAAAGTGATTCCGGTGATGGCGATGGGCAAGATCGTGTCGAAAAAGACGTACGAATACTACGAGTACGGCACGGCGCTGTTCATTTCGGTCGGTATGACCATGTTCCTGTTCGGCAGCACGGAGGAGCGGCAGCACGCGACCGAGACGACGTTCGCCGGTCTCGTCATTTTGTTCGGATACATCGTGTTCGATAGTTTCACGTCCAACTGGCAGCACGCGTTGTTCGCGCGATACGAAATGTCGTGGGTGCAGATGATGTGCGGCGTCAATCTTTTTTCGTGTCTCTTCACGAGTGTGTCGCTGTTGCAGCAGGGCGGTTTCGTTTCTTCGTTCCGTTTCATGCACGATTGCCCGCGATTCGTGGTCGACATTTTCGTTCTGTCCATCTGCTCGGCGGTCGGACAGATGTTTGTGTTCTATACGATCTCGCAGTTCGGCGCGGTCGTGTTCGCTTATATTATGACGTTTCGTCAGTGTTTGGCGGTTCTGCTCTCGTGTTTGGTCTATAAACATCCGGTCGACACTTTCGGCGTTTTCGGAATCACCTTCGTTTTTATCGCCGTTTTTCTTCGCACTTTTTGCAACCAAAGGGCGAGTAAAGCGAAAAAGTCGTTGGTGCTCGATGCGGCCGTCGTTAGTCGTGTTTGAAAACAATTTGTGTTTGAAATATCGAATCTCAAGACTCGCGCCTATTTTTTTTTTTTTTTTTTTTTTTATAATTAAGTTTTATTAAATTATACACGTTAATGTAACGGAATATTAATAAACATATATAAAGACGTGTTTTGTTTTTGAAGAAAAAAGAAAGAAAATCTTTTTATTTTTTTATGGGAAGATTCTTCCTATAAGTAGACGAATTGAGGCTTTGGTCTGTCAATAGACGGCCCGGCATTTTTCAAACCCAGACATTGCAGCGGACGAAAGAAGAAAGAAAAAACGAAAGAACGAAAAGTATGAATGATGGACGAAGCTTTTCGAGAGGCAACTACCGCGGGCGCCGGTTTCGAGGACGTGGTAGAGGCAATTTTCTTAACCGACGACAGAAAGTCAAAGTCAGCGAGGAGAAAGTGCTCGACGATTTGGCGAATCCGTTTAGAGGATGGGACTCGTACTTCCCCAACGAACGTGAGAATTTTTATTTTTTAAAGAAATGAAGTGAAGCTGAAAATAAACTCATTTTTTGTTGTTATTTACGTAGGTTACGGCCTAGATAACGAGATTGGCAAAAATGTGGAACTGATTTCGCGATATTTGTCGAAAAAAACGAACATTTCGCGAGTCAAGGTTCGAGCGAACAAATAAATTCGGTACGGTATTCTTTAATATAAATTTATAATCGATTTTTGTTTTTGTCACAGGCCGAAGTCGAATTACGCGGATCTTTCGTGATGGACGTGAAAGATTTATCATCCGATGCGGAGATTGCTCGAGTTTGGCCTTCGTTCGTGGCCGACGCGAACGATTCGCCGCGAGTGGTTTTGTCAACGTGCGGATTGGCGATGCATCACGTATGAGATATGAGAAAACAAACATCGTAAATTCATATTTCATGATTGATGGGTTTTTTTTTTTAAATGAGGACAGTTGTTGACGCGAGAGGCGGAGAAAGAATGGCGTGTCGACGCGTACGAAGATGGCGAAGCTGCTGCTCAAACAGGGCCCCCCGTGCCGTTCGTGTTCGCGCGACTCGTCGGCTTCGAACCGCTTTTGCCGTTTAAAAATTTAAAAGCCACTTGTTTCGGCAAATTGGTGTCGATAAAAGGGACGGTGACGCGAGCGAGTAACGTGAAAATGCAGTGCGCGAAACTGGCTTTCAAATGCTGCACTTGTTTCGAAATCCAAGTGAAAGAATTAACGGACGGGCTCTACAATCTGCCCACGCACGTACTCATAAATATACATTTTTGTATGAATAAATGACGATTTTACACTGGAATTCTTGAATAGTGCTCGGAAAATTGCAAAGGACGCATGTTTTCACGCGATTTCAGCTCCGATTTAACGAAAACGATCGATTGGCAGACGATTAAGTATAAATTAGAAATTCCTAAAACCGATTTCGTTTGAATTTTAACTTGGATTTGTTTTATGTTCGAAGAATTCAAGAAATGTTGATCGACAACGAAAGGGAAACCGGAAGAATTCCGAGAACCATCGAGTGCGAACTAACCAACGATTTGGGTAAAAACTCAACGACTCTGATTAATAATATTACTCATTATTATTCATTTTATTCATCTAGTCGATAGTTGCATCCCGGGCGACGTGGTGATTGTGAGCGGCATCGTGAAAACGAGAAGCGAAGCCGAAGGTGTAAACAGAAACAGTTTCATTGATTTATTTAATTATTTATTTTTTCATATTTTGAACATTGCAGTCGGGAAAAAACTTTTAAACAGCACCTACACCTTGTACGTGGACGCGGTCTCGGTGACGTGCTGCGCGGGCGGAAAAAGCGCGAAGGAATCGACCGATCGCGTGGGCCAACATTTTTCTATGCGAGATTATTACGCCGTTCGTGAAATACAAGAAGAAGCCAACTTGTTCCGACTGATCGTGGCGTCGTTGTGTCCGGCCATTTACGGCCACGATATGGTCAAGGCGGGGCTCGTGCTCGCTCTTTTCGGCGGGACTCCGATGTACGCGGACGACAACAACCGCATCACCATCCGCGGCGACGCGCACGTGCTCGTGGTCGGCGACCCGGGACTGGGCAAGAGCCAGTTGCTGCAGGCGTGCGCCAATGTGGCGCCGCGCAGCGTGTACGTGTGCGGGAACGCGACCACGGCCGCGGGTCTCACGGCTACCATCTGCAGGGGCAGTTCGGACGCGGATTACACGTTGGAAGCGGGCGCGTTGGCGTTGGCCGACCAGGGGTGCTGCTGCATCGACGAGTTCGACAAGATGCGAAGTCAGCACGACGCGCTGCTGGAGGCCATGGAGCAGCAGAGCATCAGCATCGCCAAGGCGGCCATCGTGTGCAGTTTGAAGGCGCGCACGACCATCTTGGCCGCGGCCAATCCGGTCGGCGGCCACTACGACGCGGCCAAGAGCGTCGCGAACAACTTGAAATTGGCAGACGGACTTCTCTCGCGGTTCGATCTCGTTTTCATACTTCTCGATAAACCGGATGAGGAATGGGACAATTTGTTGTCGGAGCACATACTGGCGATGCACGCGGGCCAAGACACCGACTTGGGCGTTTCGCGAGGAAGGGCTGCGACGGCGACGGCGGCGGCGACGGCGGCGGGCGGCGAAGGTCAACATTCGTTGCGGTATCGTTTAGAATCAAGTACGAAATTATATTTATTTCATTTTTTTCTTCTTTGATTTTTTTGGGATTTTAGCGAGAAATTGAAATTCCGAAAGGGCGAACAGATCGATCATATTCCTCATCAATTGTTGCGCAAATACATCGCTTACGCCAAGATGTACGTGCAATGTAAACTGACGCCGGAAGCGGGGAAAATCGTGCAGGATTTTTACATGGAATTGAGAGCCGGCAATCGATTCGACGTCGATTCGACTCCGGTCACGACGCGACAGCTGGAATCGCTCGTGAGACTGGCCGAAGTAATAATTTTCTTACCACGTAATGATTTTCTATTAAATTCAATTAATTAATTTGAAAGGCTCGAGCCAAAGTGGAGCTGCGTGAAAACGTGACTGCGGAAGATGCGCGAGACGTGGTGGAGATAATGAAATGCAGTTTTATGGACACCCGCTGCGAAGACGACGGCGTCTTGTGTTCGCAGCCGACCCAGTCGGGTTCGCGTTTGAGCGGACGGTCGAAGAACAAGGCGTTTATCGCCGCACTGGACAAAATTGCCGAACGAACCGCAAACAGTTTATTCACGGAGCAACAAATGCGAGCGGTCGCGCAAGTAAATCAATTAATTAAATTATTTATTTATTTATTTATTTATTTATTTATTTATTTATTTATCTGTAGGATATGAAGCTGGGAAATTTTGAAAATCTGCTTGATACGCTGAATAATCAAAACTATTTGCTGAAAAAGGGACCGCGCGTGTACAAACTTTTGACTAAATAAATTATTATAATATTAATTATTATTTCGAAAATACTGCGTCGACTTTAATATTAATTTTTACAGAATGACAATAGAATAGAATTATATATAATTTGTAAAATGTATTTTTTTTTTTCTTTTTATCTTTTTTCATTTTTCTTCTCCATTTACTAATGAAATTGTTAATTTTCTAAATAGACAAACATCGACCACATCATCGCTAACCGATCGACTCGTGGATTTAAAAATAAACGTCGACAAAAAAAATAACGTATAACTCGTTGGGTTATATATTCAAAACAGGTGAATGATGGAGTCGCGCGATTGACCCACGCCTACCCATTTAACTGAATCGAAGAAAAAAAGAAAAGTAGAATGGAAATTAAAAATCGACGCTCGTCGTGACGAATGCGAATAGTAATTTAGTAATCTAGTAATCTAGTAATTTACCAGGCACTTGCAACAGTTTTTCGATCGTTTTTATGTAATTTTGTGCGTTGAGCGGCAAATCTTGAAATTTACGAACGGCCTGCGTCGACGCCTTCCATCCCGGTAGAGTCACGTACTCGACTTGGACCGAAGCCAACAAATCCAGATCGGCTGAAATTTAAATTTAAATGATTATATTAACAAACATTTACAATTAATTAATTATTTATTTGTTTCTGACCGGGAAAACATAAAAGTTTTCGTCCGTCTTTGATATAGGCGACTCCGATTTTGATCTCTTCGAACACGTCCAAAATGTCGAGTTTAGTCACGGCAATTCTGAAATGCAGTTTGCCATTTAAAAGGAAAAATCTAATCAAATCAAATCAAATAATTGATAACTTACGACGTGTAGCCGTTGATCATGTTGGTGTGACGCAGCACGACCAAATCCAGCCAGCCGCAACGACGTTTGCGACGGGTCGTTACTCCGATTTCGCCTCCTCTTTTCTGCAAATCTTCGCCAATTTGCTGCGAAAGCGAATACGTTTAGAAAATCAAAACGATCGCTTTGTTTTTGTTTTTGTTTTTGTTTTTATTTTTATTTTTCATTACATTAATTTGCTCGGTCGGGAACGGTCCGTCGCCGACCCGAGTGGTGTACGCTTTGACGATGCCGTAGACCTCGCCGATGCTTCGCGGAGGGATCCCGAGCCCCGTGCATACCCCGCCAATGCTGCAATTCGACGACGTCACGTACGGGTAAGTACCTAAAATTCATTTTATTTATTTACATAAAATGTTATTTTTATTTTATATTTTTTAAAATTAAAAATATAAAAAATATAAAAATATACCGAAATCAATATCCAACATGGCGGCATTGGCGCCTTCGACGATGATGTTCTTGTTGCGCTTGATCGCCTCGTGCAGATAGTTAACCGTGTCCGCGACCATGGGGCTGATCCTGTTGGCGTAGTCCTAATGTCAAAATACCCCCGTGATGTACCTGACTAACCCCCATCATCGCCGAAGTACTTTATATAGTTGCAGTTCGGCTTCGGCATTCACTTCGAGCGTCGGAAACATGCGGTTGTACGATTCCACCAAATGACGATATCTAAAATGATTAATATTAATTATTTAAAATTTAACATTTAAAATTTAATAATTAATAATTTCATATTCGATATTTAATTTCAAATTATATATTTTACTTTTCTGAAAATTTCTCAAAATCGCCAATCAGATCGCCTATCCGCAGGCCGTTGCGGGTGGCTTTAGAGGAATAGGCCGGTCCGATGCCCTTTTTCGTGGTTCCTAAGCTAAAATAATATTGAAATAAAAATAAATTGAGCGATTAACGAGCTTCAATTACAATTCTACCTTTTTTCCCTTTTTCCAATTCTTGTTGACTATCGGCCTGTTGATGAAGATCAAAGACTGCAACGAACGAAAACGAAATCGAAATCGAAATCGAAATCGAAATCAAAATCAAAATCAAATCCAATAAATGAATAGTAATGTTAATTTATAGATAATTAAATTTCAATGATTATCTTTCTACCCAAATGGGCTCGATCCGAAATCAACAAACGCTCCTTCATATTGCTCAGCCCTTTCGCTTCGTTTTTCTCGATTTCATCAAACAGACCGGGAACGTGAATAACGACGCCGTTTCCTACCAATTACATTACATTATTATAATTACAAGTAAATCGCAGGTGGCTGGGCCATGTGTTTATTTTGAATAAATTTGAATAAATTTACGACGAATTAATGGCTAACGCACCGATCACCGAAATGCAACTCGGGTTGATCACTCCGCTCGGCAAAAGATGGAAATCGTACGTTTTATTGTTCACCACGACCGTGTGACCCGCGTTATTCCCGCCCTAAAAAGAAAAAAAAGAAAAAAGAAAAAAAAGAAAAAAGAAAAAAAAGAAAAAAGAAAAAAGAAAAAAGAAAAAAGAAAAAAGAAAAAAGAAAAAAGAAAAATAAAGAAAGTTTCATTAGCATTACGTAATGCAAATTTGGGTTCATTATAAATTTCATTATAAATACTCACTTGGCACCGGCAAACGACGTCGGCCGTGGCCGCGAGAAGATCGACGATTTTCCCTTTGCCCTCGTCGCCCCATTGCGCGCCTAAAACCACCTTAACCGAGCCCGAACTCGTTTCTTTGGCCACGAGCTGATCTTGGGTCGGGATGGCTCCGTTCAGAAATGCAAAATCGTCGGTCGCCATTGCCTGATAAAAAACTTAACTTGCACCTTGTATCTTGTACTCTCTCTTCTGTTTCACCTCGCCCTCACAGTCTGTCGCCTTTTTATCCTCGGCTCGGTGAAATGGAAATGATTCTCAGTCCCTTACGCCATCTAGTGTTTATTTTACGATTTATTAAAATTTGCGAAATATAACTGCACCATACGGGGTTTATTGAAATGTTTTTCAAATGTTTTGAAATAAAAGAGCAAATGATGTTGCGGAATTTTGAATGTGAGATTATTGTTGCGCGGAGAAAATTCATTTTTTTTAGAACATGCATGAATAGGATGGAGAAAGAGCGATTCTGAATGAAGGAATTGTAACGTCTCTATCTATCACCACGTGAACAACTGACGCAATATAAATTTTATAAATTATAATAATAATAATCGGATTTCCCCCTAATTTCGATTTTCAATCGCGATAAAAATGATTTCTTTTTCTTTCGTTTTTCAGAAAGTAGCGAAGAAAGAGAAATAATACTCTGGGGGTGAAAAGCCACGATTAGATTTAGATTTGCAGTATCTTGCCTCGACTCGACCAAACAGCCCTTTACAAGCGTTGTCGACGTTAGCCAACCAACGGTACCTACCGCAATATTAATTTTTCGATTTTATTTTTATTTATCTAGTAATTTGTTTATTATTTCTTTATCAGGCCACCAGACCCGATCGAATATTCAGCGACGTATCTGTTGAAAAACAGCAGTCAGTTCGAGCAAACACAGAACCAAAACGGACTAATAATAATAATACCGATTTCTCGTCATGGAACGATTCGGGAACGATTTGCAGAAAATTTGGGAAGGAAATGGGAAAAAATTCATTCTCGACGAAAAGCGTTCTCAATTTAGGAATACAGATCGTGAGTTCACAAAGTGACTTTTGATTTAAAATTAATTTTTTTTCATTTTCAGCTGACGTTTTAGAATACATTCACGACTGCGGCTACGTTCATTGCGACGTTACAAGTGTCCAATTTACTCGTCGACTACAAATCTAGCCATCAGGTATTTAATATTTTTATTTTTTATTACTTTAATTTTCGAAATGTGATATTTTTCCTAGGTCTATTTAGTCGATTTCGGATTGGCGTGCCGTAGGCGTTTACAAACCGGATGTTCCGCACCCGAAAAAGGCTCACGACGGCACGATAGAATGTAATAGTCGCGATGCGCACGTTGGGAGTAATTAATTAACTTTAACTTTAATCCCCAATCTAATGAAATGTAATTTGATGCGTTTTAAGAGTTTTCGCGGCGCCGGAATTTAGAAATCTTGGCTTACAACATGTTGCAGTGGTCTTGCGGCAAATTACCATGGGAGAAAGATCCGCGAAAAACCGAAGCGGTTAAAACTATTAAAAACAAGTAAATCATCATTTTTTGACTCATGGGAGAAAATCATTTATTTATTATTAGTTTATTACCTAGATGGTCAGATGATGTTTCGCAAAAAAACGGGATAGTATGTGGGAACCTCTAGCCTGACGTTGCGTTTTCTGTTAATTTATTAATTTATTTTTATTTTTCTACAGTATTTAAAAAAAATATTTATTCTGTCGGTATATCCTCGGCTCGCTTACGCCATCTGGTGTTTATTTACGAATTACAAAGTTAAAAATGTTTTTTTATTGAAAAAAAATAAAAAATAGATCCATTGAATTGAATTTTCATTGTCAAGAAAAAATGTAAATTTATTAAAATTTGCGAAATATAACTCGAATGAATATTCTCCATCCCCCATCTTGGGTTTATTGATAAAACTAAAATGTTTTGAAATTGTTATAAAAGAGCAAATGATGTTGCGTGCGCCGTGAGTTGAATGTGAGATTATTGTTGCGCGGAAGTTCGAGGAGAAAGTTGATTTTTTTTGGAATATGCATGAATAGGATGGAGAAAGAGCATCTCCATTTATTCATGCGATTCTGAATGAAGGAATTGTCTCGTCCGGTATTCATCATGAATTGCACGATAATAAGCGCTAACGTCCCGAACACCACGTGAACGACCGACAAGTTTGACAAAATTACGCCTTTTAAATTATAATAATCGGATTTCCCCCTAATTTCGAGCTTCGAGAAAAAAAGAAAAAAAATCGAAATAAATAAAAAAAGAAAAAAAAAGAAAAAATAAAAAAGAACGTCGTTATAATTGCGATGGCGTTGGTAAGATTAATTTCTTTAAAAATTCTTTTCTTTTATTTTTTTTTTAAATTTTTTTTTTGTTGAAAAGTGCGCTTCGACCATGCAAAAAACGAAGATATTTGTGGGCCACCTTCCTCCCGGTTGCAGTCCGGCCGATCTCCAAGAACTGTTCTCCAAGTTTGGCTCGGTCAAGGAATGCGACATCATCAAAAACTACGCATTTGTGGTAGGAATATTTTATTTTCTTTGTTCGTTTTCGATTTTATTTTATTTTATTTTATTTCATTTCATTTTATTTCATTTCATTTTTATTTCATTTTCAGCACATGACGAGCGAAGAGGAAGCACAAGCCGCGATCCAGGGCCTGAATAACTACATTTTCCTCGGATCGCGAATCAGCGTCGAGGTTTAGTGAAATTGATTTGAAATATTAATATATGTATTTGTAAACGTGTGTTTCACACATTGTAGCAATCGACGAGCACCGTGCGGGCCAAGGGAGTCGGATACCGCGACCGCGGACGAGGAGGAATGATGGGCACGTACAATTGGATGAATCGATACACGTGCGACTACTACCAGCCGTTTCCTCCGTATCCTCCGCCGCCGCCGCCTCCGCCAGTTTTTAGGGATCGTTACTACGCCGGTCGAGAATACGTTAAGCCCTACATGGATCCGTACGGCCGTCCACTGCCGCCGCCGTCCTACCTGTACGAACGTAGGCTGCCGTACGGCAAGAGGTTGTCGGGCGAGTTTGGTACGGCGAGCGCTCGAAGATCGCCGCCCGATCTTCGATTTCCGGCCGAGGCGATCGAACAGACGTACGCCGTTACCGCCGACAACCAGTGACAAATGGAAGATTGAACCGATCGATTTTCATTTTAATTTAATTTTATATTTTATTCTATTCTATTTATTATTTATTGTTAATTGTTAATTTAAGTTTATTGCAATTGCATGTCGGATTTAAGGTTTTTTCAAACGAATGAAATGAAATAGGAAAATTGTATTTTTATTTAATTTAAAATTTAAAATTTAAAATTTAAAATTTAAAATTTAAAATTTAAAATTTAAAATTAATTTAAATTTAATTTTTAATATAATAATTAATCAATTGTCGTTTGTTTATTCGTTTCGTTTCGTTTCGTTTCGTTTCGTTTCGTTTCGTTTCGTTTCGTTTCGTTTTTCGATATTAAAAGTTTTTGTTTATTTGAACGGATAATCGAATAGAGTTTCTAATCTGCAATTGATAAAGTAGTGGAATGAAAAGTGGCACTTTTACGCAAAGGTTTACGTCGGCTCGGCTCGGCGAGCTTATCGGTACGGTACCCGTGTAGCGGCGGCGGAATGAAAAATCGACGCTCCACGTCCAAGCGATCGATGGCTTTGATTTGATCGGCGCTCAGTTCGAAATTGAAAATCTTTTTGAGATTATTACATTTATTACATTCATCGTAAATGCAAATGAGAAACGAATTACGAATTATTATACTTGCAGACACTTCGTTACGTGTAAAATGGACACGTTTTCGCACAAAATCACGTATCGTTTCTGCTGGATCCATTTGAATACGACTTGCTCGACGTTGCGACCGACTTTTGTCATCGACTGCAGAACTTTGTTCTCGTTTAACGGATTGTGAAAACTTTTGTTTCGTTTTCACATCACACGTAGTTAGTATCGCAATAGTAACATAAGTAAAAGGTAATTTTGGTACTTGACGGTTTGGTGGTCGGTGAAAATGGGCGGAACGACGGCGACGATTTGAATCTTGTTGGCTTTGCAAAAATCGACGAGACTTTTTTCTTGAAGAAACGGATGAAACTCCATTTGGACTATTTGCGGTTTCACTTTGCCGCTGTCTCGAATCTTTTGGATTTGCTGCAGACTGAAGTGCGCCACGCCCAGAGCGCGAGCCAATCCCTCCTCTTCCACTTCCTCCATCGCCTAAGAAATCATATATAATGACTATAACTATAATGAACTATAATGAACTATAATCGTTTCGTCACTGCACTCTACTCTACTCTACTCTACCGCCCATATTTCGGGGAGGTTAGCTCTGTCCTTGGTCGCCACCGGTTGCCCGTCGAAAGGTTCCTTCAGATTGAATAATTTAAAAATTACCGTAATTAAATAAATTAAAATTCCATATCGCGAGACAACTTAACTTTGCACGCGATCGGAGACGAAATAACGTAAGAGTCGACGTAGTTTAATCCCAAATTGAGCAACGATTTCAACAGGAATCTCTTGACTCGAGTGGATTTCATGGCGTGCGGCGGCAGCTGATTGTGAGAGTTAAATGAGTGTCAAGTCACCCCATTAGCCATTACTATTCGTAGTGCAGGTGTACCTTGGCTGTGACGAAAATTTCTTGGCGCCTGATCCGGCCGGAAAGCAGCCAATTACTCAACACTTGGCCCACGGTCGTCTCTATTTCGGGCGCCGCCACCACGTCGAAATGACGTAAGCCCATCGTCAATGCAAAATCGACCAAAATGCCAATTTCTCGGGGAGAGCCCTAGAAATTGAGAAATAACAAATAACGTTTTGAAATATTGAAATAAAAATAATTTTTTTTTTTCTAAAATAATTAATTGCGCACGAGTAAAGTTCCAACTGCAAACAACGGCATTTTTTCTCCGCTTCTTAATTCGACCGTAGATTTAGACATTTAAATTAAATCCGAGAAATTTAGAATGGACCGGTAGAAAGATAGATCGTTTTCGTGTTTCGCTACGAGGGGACGCGCATTCGCGGGAAACGGGAAACGGGAAACGGGAAACGGGAAACGGAGATTCGATTCGAGCGGGGAGGAAAAGAAAAGAGCTTTTTCGACGAGTCTCCCTCCGCCTTTACGGAATATTTTCGACCGAACATCGTACTCGCGAGCTGAGCAGCCGGCTGTTTATTATTTATGAATTAACTATCGTTTCGAGTTGCATCGTAGAGATTCGCGCCGAGTGAGAGGGCGGAAGTGGACGGAAGTGCATGGTGGACTTGTTGTCGAATGGAAGCTAAGCAGCAGCTGCATCACATCGCATCATATCGCATCAGACAGATCACGGCGGAGGCGGAGCGATAAATGCTCCCAGCGAGAAGATCATTGAGCCGCAGCAGAAGCAGCAGAAGCAGCAGAAGCAGCAGTAGCCGGACCAATGTTCACGGGGTCGCTTAAAGTGAAAATCTGCGAAGCGACGGATTTGAGACCGACTGACTTTGCAACGCGACACAGTGTGGGGGGCAGTAAACTGCAACAGCAAGTGATCGACCCCTACGTGACTATCGATGTGGACGAGATCCACATTGACAGATCGACGACTAAACCCAAGACAATCCGGCCAGTATGGAACGAGAAATTCGTGAGCCAAGTGCACGGCGCGCGCAACTTGGGTCTCACCGTGTTCCACGATGCGGCCATTCCGCCCGACGACTTTGTGGCCAACTGCAACATTTCGTTCGACGAACTCGTTGCCAGGCCGCGCTCCGACATTTGGGTAAAATTAAAAAATAAAAAAAAACAAAAAACAAAAAACAAAAAACAAAAAACAAAAACAAAGAAGAAGAAAAAATAAAAATTTAAATCTCTCTTTCTCTCACATTTTCATCTCCATTCGAATTGACCTTTCGCACTCGACCGACGTCAATCGAGCGACGAATAAAAGAATATTTTAATGTTCATTATTTTTATTTTTTAAATATTAAAAAATTATTTTTATTTTTAAATTCTTTTTTCAGATTGATTTAGAACCTGCTGGGAAAATTCATATCATCGTCGAATTACAATGGACATCTCCAGGTATTATTTCGAATTTTTTTTTTTTTTTTTTTAAAATTAAAAAATTTTTATTTTATTTTTATTTTTTTATGAACAGATCAAAATGCGCAGGCACCTCGTGTGTTCAAAGAACGGCAAGGATTAAATCGCCGCCGTGGAGCCATGCGACGCCGCGTGCACCAGGTTAATGGGCACAAATTCATGGCCACTATCCTGCGCCAGCCGACATTTTGTTCTCACTGCAGGGAATTTATTTGGTACAAAATTAAATAAAAGAAAAGAAAAGAAAAAGAAAAAGAAAAATGACATTTGTTAAATTGCATTGTTCGTGCAGGGGCCTCGGCAAACAGGGCTATCAATGCCAAGGTATTATTATTAATTATTAATCGCTTATTATTAAATATTTGATTTTTTCTAGTTTGTACTTGCGTGGTTCACAAACGGTGTCACGAGAAGGTGGTTACTAAATGTCCGGGAATGAAGGAAACGACCGCGGACGAAGTGGGTTGAAATTTCCAATTATTTCGCTTTGACGTTTTTATTAAATATTAAATATTAAATATTAAATATTAAATATTAAATATTAAATATTAAATATTAAATATTAAACATTAAATATATTTAATATTAATTAAATATATTAAATACTAAATATTAAATATTAAATATTAAATATTAAATATTAAATATTAAATATTAAATATTAAATATTAAATATATTATTATATTAAATATATAGACGGGCGGCACGCGTTTTAATATTAATGTGCCTCATCGATTCAGCGTACACAATTATAAGCGACCCACATTTTGCGACCACTGCGGCTCTCTTTTGTACGGTCTCTTTCGTCAAGGATTACAATGCGAAGGTGGAATTTATAAATTATTAATGTTAATATTATAAAAAAATCGATTATTTCGATTTTATAGTTTATATTTCATATTTCAGCGTGTAGTATTAATGTTCACAAGAGATGTCAGAAGAACGTGGCGAATAATTGCGGCATCAATGCCAAACAAATGGCGGAGATATTGCAGAACATCGGTTTCTCGGGAGATAAATTAGGGAGACGGAAAAAAGTAAAAAAAAAAATTAAAAAAATTAAAATTCTTTGATGTTGTTTTCATTTGATTTCGACAGCCCTCGATCAGCGAATCGCCCAACAAAGGTCAGCAAATGTTTCACGAACGGTCGGTGTCGTCGCCGTTGCCGATTCTGGAAAACTCGACCGGCGGCGACGAGACGGACACGGCGGCCAGGGAACTCAACGAACTGGCGCACGAAGTGGGCGAGGGCGGGGGCGAGGGCGGTGCCGCGAGCGACCTGGACGAAGAATTACAATTGAGACTCAGAGCGCAGAAACTAATGAATGCAAAAATGAAGGAATGCAGTCCCGTCGCCAACCGGCTGGGCTCGGACAATCCGTTCGACAAACGTCGCGAGGGCCTCAAGAAAGTCGGTCTCGACGATTTTCATTTCATCAAAGTCCTCGGCAAAGGCAGCTTCGGCAAAGTATTGAAATCCAATCGATTATCATTAGTGTTCTAGTGTACTAGTGTATTAACATTTTTTTGGTATTCGGAAAGGTGATGCTGGCCGAGAAGAAGGGCACGGACGAAGTTTACGCCGTCAAAGTGTTGAAGAAAGACGTGATCATCCAGGACGACGACGTGGACTGCACGATGACGGAGAAGAGCATTCTGGCGCTGTCCGCTCGGCATCCGTTCCTCACAGCTTTGCATTCGTGTTTCCAGACCAAGGATCGTTTGTTTTTCGTCATGGAGTACGTGAACGGCGGCGACCTCATGTTTCAGATTCAGAGGGCGCGGAAATTTGACGAGCAGAGAGCCAAGTTTTACGCGGCCGAAGTCACGCTCGCTCTTCAGTTTTTACACCGCAACGGCGTCATCTATCGGTGAAATGTTTTTAAAGTAAATTAAAATTTAAAATTTAAAATTTTAATTTTTTTTTTTTTTTTTTTAAGAGATTTGAAATTGGATAATATTCTATTGGACAGCGAGGGACATTGTAAAATTGCCGATTTCGGAATGTGCAAGGAAGGCGTGATGAACGGCGTGACAACGACTACTTTTTGCGGCACCCCCGATTACATCGCGCCCGAAGTTTGCTGAATAATATTTTGAATGAATAATATTTGAAATTTGACATTTGACATTTGGCATTTGACATTTGACATTTGAAATGTTTTAGATATTGCAAGAATTAGAATACGGTCCTTCGGTCGACTGGTGGGCCCTGGGGGTGCTGATGTACGAAATGATGGCGGGACAGCCGCCGTTCGAAGCGGACAACGAAGACGATTTGTTCGAGTCGATTTTACACGATGACGTTCTTTATCCCGTGTGGTTGTCCAAAGAAGCCGTTTCCATATTGAAAGGGGTAATTGTAATTAAATGATAATCGATAATAAAATAAAAATAATTAATAATTAATTAATTAATTAATTAATTAATTAATTAATTTTAATTTACAACCAGTTTATGACGAAGAATCCGGCAAAGCGATTGGGCTGCGTAGTTTCGCAGGGCACCGAGGACGCCATTCGAGTCCACTCTTTTTTCAAGGACATGGAATGGGACGCGCTCGAGTCGCGCAAGGTTAAACCACCTTTCAAGCCGAAAATAGTAAGAAATGACACGATAACTTTGTCGTAATTTTAAATCTTTTCTTTTGTCAATCACTAGAAAACGAAAAAAGACGTAAACAACTTTGACCAAGACTTTACTAAAGAAGACCCGATTTTATCGCCGATCAACGCGGACGTGGTTCGCGCTATCAACCAGGACGAATTCCGCGGCTTCTCGTTCGTCAACCCCGATTTCAACCCATCCAAGTTTTCAACCTGTACTCCCGCACCCTAGACGATCCGTTCGACGTTCGACGTTCGACGTTCGACGTTCGACGTTCGACGTTCGACGTTCGACGTTCGACGTTCGACGTTCGACGTTCGACGTTCGACGTTCGACGATCGACGTTCGACGATCGACGATCACGATCACGATCACGCGTGCACCATCACCCGATTCGAGACGAACGGGGGCTTGGTTGTCGATCCATTTCATTCCAGTATTGGATGCATTTATTTTTCGAAATCTTATTCTTTCTCCCACAATCCCCCAACCAACCGAGCGTCGTGTCGTTTCCTAGTCATACTCGTTGAGCGTGAATGATGAGTATTTTTAAAACACTTTAGTTTATTATCTAACGATGTTGTTCATCTCAAGGTGGCGTTTTTTCATACCGTATAGTATAAGAAGAATAAGAATAATAATAAGAATAATAATAATAATAATAATAATAATAATAATAATAATGTCACGTGTTGTGTGTATTTACAACTCTCTATGCCACACGTCTAGTCTTCTCGTAAGCATAATAATAATTAATAATAATAATTATTAATAATAATTGTACAGCTTTTATCATTTCTTTTTCTTTTCTTTTTTTTGGTTTTAAGAATCACGTAATAATTATTAATTAGAGTTGTGTAGTTTGTACGACATGATGACCCGATTCCTTCCGTGTTAGCGATTTTTGCTTTCTCTTCCTCCTCGTCCTTTCGTAGCGATGCAACTTGCTCTCTTCTTGTAATTAATTCAAAGGATAAACAAACAAACAAACAAACAAACAAACAAACAAAAAATGTATTATATAATATCTATCTATCTTATCCATCTATTTATACGACGATATTAACATTTAATTTAGATTGCCGACGATCTAATGTAAATAATCGGGCAAAATGATGACTATTCTATTAACCTGTTTTTTTAAATTAAAATATTAAATATTAATTATTAATTAATTCTATATTATTACGAGTTTAAATAATAATTGATGTCGAATCGGTCATTTGTATTTGTATATTTTTATTTTATTTTAGTTTTAATTTTAATTTTAATTTTAATTTTAATTTTAATTTTAATTTTAATTTTAATTTTAATTTTAATTTTAATTTTAATTTTAATTTTAATTTTAATTTTAATTTTAATTTTAACGAATCGAGTCGAGCGGTTGGCTGCTTGTCAATAAACTCAAGTACTGTGTACTCTTTATTCGTCTTTCAACTCGTCTCGGTTTTTCACCTCGTTGACGCGGGACCACGAGCACTCGGCGTTCTCTTTCCACTCGGCCGAGTGGCGGTCGTCGGCGTAGATTTCCTTTTTCCAAATGGGCACTTTCGCCTTGAGCGCGTCGATCGCGTAACTGGTCGCTGCCAACGCGGCCGCTCGGTGCTCGGACGAGACGGCGATCACGACGCTGGCATCGCGGATCGGCACGGCGCCAATACGGTGTACCGCGGCGATGTTTTCCACCGCCCATTGGTCGCGGATTCGTCCGCAAATGCGACGAATTTCTTTTTCCGCCATCGGAACGTAGGCGTCATATTCCAGTCGTTCGACGCGCCGATCTTGGAAATGATCGCGCGTCGTTCCGACGAACGTGGCAACTGCTCCGCACGATGCCGAAACCACACGCTCGTACACACTCTCGATGACTATGGGATCCTCGCTGATTTCGACGAAATCCATGCTCTTTATAACGTGTCCGATGGCGCCAGCTGTTTTCGTACTCTCGTTACGCTAGAGTACTTCAAATTTTAAATCGCTACGGTACGTAAATTGTTATAGTCATAGTTATATATTATTTATTTGTACTATTTTTTTTTTTGTTCAAATAAATCAGTAAAATGTAAAATAAATTTATTTATTTATTTATTTATTTATTTATTTATTTATTTATTTATTTATTTCCTCCAGTCCGTGGGTTGGAGAATAGAAACAATAAACAACATGGCGGCTTCCTACGAGTACTAGGCAAACGAGAAAAGTTGTCGGTCGTTCGTTGATCTCAAAATGCCGCACACGGAAATTGTTCGTGGCAATCGGTCAAAATTTTGCTAGTAAACGTACTGAGCTATTGTTTTTTTTCTTTTTCGTTTTTTCTTATCGTAGATAGAAGATTGGGTCGGCAGATATTACGCGGACAAGCGGGTTTCCCACGAACCGGTTCGAAGATTCACATTATCGAATTCGTCGAAATGCAGCGTGCAGATCATCACGTACGGCGCTTGTATAACGTCCCTCAAAGTCCCCGACGCGAACGATTGCGTGGCCGACGTCGTTCTCGGTTTCGACAGCATCGACGGTGAAAACGATATTGTTTGAAAATTGAAAATTGAAATTTCTTATTTCTTTTTTTCCTTTTTTCATTTTTTTCCTTCGGTACAGAATATTACAAACAACCGTACTACATGGGTGCGACGGTCGGACGAGTGAGTGGGCGGATCGCGCACGGCCGTTTCGTACTAAACAACAAGGGATATCTGCTCGCTATCAACAATCCTCCGAATCATTTGCACGGCGGAATTCGAGGTTACGATAAGGTCGTTTGATCCATCCGTATTTTAAATTGGAATTGGAATTTGAATTTGAATTTGAATTTGAATTTGAATTTGTAGGTTTTATGGGAATCGCACGTACAAGGAAACGTCGTGACGCTCACCTACGTGAGCAAAGATGGCGAAGAGGGATATCCGGGCGAGTGCGTGAATCAAGCGACTTTTGAATTGACCGCCGACAACGAGCTAGTCGTCAGTTACGAGGTGACCACGACCAAACCGTGTCCCGTCAGTCTCACCAATCATTCGTATTTCAACTTGGCCGGCCCGGCAGTGAGTCCTGTTTTTCTGTTTTCGATATTTTGGATATTTTGGATATTTTGGATATTTTGGATAATTTTGATATTTTTCACAGGAATCGCCGCTCTCGATTTACGATCACGTGGTGACGATAAACGCGGACAAGTACACGCCGGTGGATCGCGCGAATAACATCCCGACGGGGGAATTGGCGCCGGTCGAAAACACTCGGTTCGATTTTCGACGACCGGTCAAATTGGGCGATCGGATTAAAGCCGAAGCCGATTCGGCGGCAACCGACGGTTTCGATAATAATTTCTGCATCAAAGGCTCCGGACAACGATTTGCCGCAAAGTGATTGTGATTTTTAATTTTTAATTTTTAATTTTTAATTTTTAATTTTTAATTTTTAATTTTTTAATTTTTAATTTTTTATTTAAATGTTTATTTATTTTTATTTTAAACCATACGGAAATTTCATTAAATGGATTTATTTTTCAAATTGAAGGGTGAGTCATCCGGGTTCCGGACGGGCGATGGAAATGACGACCAACATGCCCGGAATGCAGTTTTACACGTCCAATTTTCTTCCTTCGGACGCGAGTCTGTCGGGGCGAGGTCGAGTTACGTACGCGAAACACTCGGCGTTGTGTTTGGAGCCGCAACATTACCCGAACGCGGTCAACCAGGTGAGAACAAGAATGAATGGAAAATAAAAAATAAAAAATGGAAAATGGAAAATTGAAAATTGGTTAATTGGTTAATTTTCATTTTCTTTTCTTTGATTTTTCATTTTTCATTTTTCAGCCAAATTTTCCCAATTGCATTCTAAACCCCGGCGAAACGTACGAACATACGACCGTGTACAAATTTTACGTGGAATCGGATAAGAAATAGGCAATAGGCAATAGGCAATAGGCAATAGGCAAATAGCCATTAGGATTACGACGACCAAAACGGGCTTATGCACGGCCAGTTTGTTTTTTTATATCTACTATTAATTGTTATTAATTGTTATTATTTTTTAATTTCTAAAACTTTGTATCGGATCGGATGAGGGATGGAGGGATGAAGGATAATACGAAAAAATAAAAATAAAAAATATCGAGTGTTTTATCTAAATGACGATAGGCATTTACAATGTGCGCCACCTTGTGATAAAAGATGATAAAAGAGAAAAATGTTTTCAAATAGAAATCGGTCACAAAATAGTTTGCAAAGGCCAAAGGGATCGAAAAAGCAACAACAATGTCATCGATGCGATAGAAATTTGATTATGATATTGTTATGATTTAAAAATATTATATTATATTATATTATATTATATTATATTTATTATTTTTATTTTGCTTCGTCTTGTCGGTTAAACTTTGGCTTCGACTTCTTTCACTTCCTTGGCGTCTTGTTTCCGTTTCGAAACTGAGAAGCAAAAGAGCGAAAGATGATAGAATAGATAGCGAAAACCGGAAATGAAAATGTGAAAAAAATGAAAAAAAATGAAAAAAAATGAAAAAAAATGAAAAAAATGAAAAAAATGAAAAAAAATGAGAAAAAACGAAAAAATGAAAATTACTCGATAAAGTGACGAACGTGACGCCCCACAGGATGCTCCAGATGTATCCGACGATGATGACGAGCGTGAGCACCTGAAGAAATGCCGCTAAAACGTTGTTGGCGAACGCCCGCGATTTGTTTTCGTACTCGGTCGCGTAATGACACCACACGGCGAAAGCGGACACCAAAGTGCCTGCAATTCAAATTAATTCTCTCGATTAAATTCGACGAGATGAATCTCACCTGTGCCGGGGAGAAAAACGTTGAGGACGCAGCAAACGATGGCCAACGGTAGAGGCATTGTGGGTACGGCTTTGCGGAATTGCCCGTGACGGTCTCGCACTCCGATGATCTCGAAAGCGGAGCTGTCGGAGCGCGACGCCTTCACCTCGGCAGCCATCGCTCGTCTGACTGACTGACTGACTGACTTTTGAGTTGACGGAGGATGGATACGGATGGATATGGTGGACAGGGACCCCGGACGGGGACGGCGACGGCGACGGCGACGGCGAGGTCGAGAAGATGGAGATGCGATCGATTACGTTTCGTTGTCATGACGACGCATCGGTAAAATAATTTTATTAGCTATTTACTTTTGATTCGCGAGGAAAGATTGATAAAACAGTATCACTCATCTCGCCGGGCCATAATTCTTGGCGAACGGCCAAATTCTTTCGAAACTTTTAACCTCCTTTAGACATCGTTGTTAATATTTTCTGCTGCGCCGTTGCAATTGATTCATTTTTTCACCGCTTGGCTGAAAAAAGGAAAAGTAATAAAAATGTCAATCGAGTCTTCGATAAAATACACGATGGAAGCGATAAACGAATTTTGTCACGAGGTGAGTTGCGACTAAAATGTTTTCTTATTTATTTATTTATTTATTTATTTATTTATTTATTTATTTATTTATTAAAACTGACCAAACAAACAGTTGGTGCGCGAAGGATTTATGACCAAGGCGAACGTGGAAATGGAGCCGGCGCCGGCGCCGAATCGGCCAAACATGGATGCCATACAAATTCTAGAACGATTTCTTGTTCGCATTCAGGTACTGTACTAACAAGTAATTATCAACGCGGATAAAATTAATGAAAACTATTCGCTCGTAGGATGCGGTGCAACGCACGTCGAAAGACGACCGAGGACACATTCAAATCAAAGCGGATAATAAAGAAGTTTGCAAATTTTACTTTTTTCATTTTATGTAAATTATTAACGCGTTATTATAATTAGATTTGTCGACGAATTTCGGCTTTTATGACGCACAAAAGAATGGAAGTGGACGAGCTTAACGTGCAGGAATTTTGCAATCGAATAAGCATGAACGAAGGTGACCGACATTTTTCAAGAAAAAAATTTAAAATATCTTTGAACTTTTTTTCTTTTTCAGAAATGGAAAACAGTTGCGCGCGAACGGACGCGATATTGGTCAAAAGGACGGGGAGCAATAGTCACGTTAAACGTAAAAAATTAAAAATTTTAATGACGGTTTTAAACGAATTTTTGTTTTCATTCAGTTTCGCGCGTCGTCAACCAATCCGGTCCTCAAACGGCTCCGTTCGCGATGGAAGGTGTGGAAAATCTTCCGACAGCGATCGAGGAACGAGTAGAAAACATGGAAGCTCATCTGAAAATTAAATTCGATAAATCAAACGCGAAAAGCGTTTACGAACGGTTAAAATGTTTGGAAGAGCGAATTTTGTATTTGGAAGGGATTTCGCCCGATTATTTCAAATCGACGGTAAAATTTGACATTTAATTTTCCATTTTATTTAATAAATACATTTTATTATTTTTTTTGTTGTTAAATTACATTTCTAGGTAACGAGATCGCCGAAACGCAGACGCGAGTCGATAAACAGCTTGAAATCGGGTCACCAGCAGGTAATTTAATACGCTGCTTTTTTTTGTTAATTAATTGTTAAACTCCGCTCCGTTTTTGGTTTTCGACAGATGTCGTTGGATGAGATCGACGCACGCATCGCTTCGCTGAAAAAATCACTCAAACGAGACGATTAACGCGCGAATTTACGGCGTTTCCCGCCCGTTTTTTTCCGCGGCATTTGCATCAATTGATGAGGCTCGAAATTGAACATGCGCGGATTGGTGCATTCGGGGTCGACGACGCGGCGTCCGCGATGCCGCAGACACGCGTTGGCGCACTTTTTGCCTTTGTAAAGTCCTCGTTGCCACAAGCGAACGCATTGGGCGCAGTTCTGGATGCACCGGTACAAACCCGGGCGATTCGTCGGGGTCGTCGTACGATCGCATCGAAGGACGACCAACAGTGAGCAGAACGAGAGCGAAAATAACAACAACATCCACCACCGGGTCACCTGCAACGCCAACGGAATCAGTGAGCGAGACATTTAAAAAAAAAAGAAAACAAATCAAAGTGGAGCATATTTACCATGTGACGCCACGTGGAAGCGGAGATGGTTTGTGCGCCGAAAAAGTGGAACCCGGCGAATAAAAAAATAAGTCGCGGCCTTGGTCGCGGAGGTCGAACGATAAGGAACTCAAGGATGTGTTATTGAACTCGTGGCTCGAGTCTCGAGCGAACCGTCCGTTTCACTTCCTCTAAAAGCGTCGTCCACATCCCGAATCGATGTCAGGCGCAGCTCGAGGGCGCCTTCACGTTCGCACATTCGCACATTCGCATTCAAATTCCAAACGGGAAAAAGTTGAAACTTTTTTTTTTATTTCAATCGAAAAATGTGAAATCGTCGTCTTCGTCCTTTTCCTTTTTCTTCTTCTTATCTTCATCCATTACGGCGACTAGTTCGTCCGAATCGGAATCCAAACCCAAATGGAGGGCTACGAATTGAATGGAAATTGTCAGAAAACAAAAACAAAAGAAAAAATAAAAATTTTGTTGTCTTCGTACCCGATAATTTTTTTGTGTTTTGTACCGCCGGTGCGGTTGCGGTTGCGATTTCGTGCGAGTCGGACGATTCGTCGGAACTCGATTCGTTCTCCGCGCTGGAAAGAGAAAGAGAAAGAGATCGAGGTTAGAGGCCTAAGGAGTGGGGAAATGCGAAATTAATTAATTTCAATTGGTTCAAGGTCTCAAGGTCTCAAGGTCTCAAGGTCGAGTTACGGGGGAAAAGTTTGTTTTAATTTTCCAAATATCTATCGGGGTCAGTGACGACCGATTCTCGTGCTCGTACCTCGTGGTTACGATGGCGGCCATTTGTTTCTCGACATCGGTTCCGTCTTGGCTGCTCTCGTCGGGGCTCGTGGTGCGCACCATTTTATCGTAAGCGTCGCTTTTTAACATCTTTTTGTTTTTATCCGTTTCTGTTTCTTCTTTTACGTGTTGCGACGGTAATGGAGGATGAGGATGAGGATGAGAAGGATAACTGATGACTCGCTGATGCGATGTGCTCAAATTGGCTTTTCGTTCCATCGGCCCGTTCGAATTCGGCAGTCGAATTTCGATCCCGCCGGCATCCAGACGTAGATGGTTTTCCGCTTCGGGTTTGGGTTCTTGGAGCGTCGATGACCATTTTACTCGTTCCCGATGCGATTCTCGTACGGCAGGCCACATTTTCATCACGTAGTCTTTAAAATGATCCTACATAATATTTTTTTCTATAACTAGTGTCGTAATATTAATTAATTAATATTAATACCTTTATTAGCTTCAATTGATCGATTCGTAATCGCGATTCGGCCGCCGTTTGATCCGCAACGGTCAAACCGTCGAGTAATTTTCCATTTCTCGCTCGATTGTTGTTTTCCATTTGACACACGTTCGTCCACTGCCGCTTCAATTTATCCAGGTGCATCCTGCGAAATTAAAATTCAATTCATTTCTTTTCTTTTTTTAGCGAATCAAAATCAAATGGCGTTCTCTCTCACGCTTTAGATTCGGCTTCCATTTTGATCAATGTTTAGGAGCGGCAGCGACACCTAGCGCTTAATGTGTAAAAATAATAAACATAAAAGTAAAGAAAACAAACAAATTTCAGATTTTTATTTTGATTTTACAACAACTAGCTCGAACTACACGTATTGCGATTTGAAAAGTATCAACTGGTATTTGTTTTTGAATTTTTCACATATTCGGGTAAACGTTCGATGGCGTGCTAATCAAAAATTTGCGAAAAAAATGAGAAAAAAATGAGAAAACTAGGAACCTTTTCACTCTTTGATACCGGTAATTACTTTGGTGACTTTCATGGCCACACCCTCCGGTAAATTCCTTTCGGCGTACTCGATGTACGTGTCGGCCGTGGATCCCGTTAAATGTTTCAACTGCAAACATGTTAATATTTAATTTCTTTTCTTTTTTTTAAAAATTAATTATTTTAACAACTTGGAATATCCTGAAATGCGTGCGTATTTCGTACTGCGCGAAATGTTTCTTGTGTACAAAAGCCGATTTGAGCAACGACCTTCGCTCCATCAATTTCTTGGGCACTCGACTGAATAAAAAAGAGAAATGTCAAATGTCAAATGTCAAATGTCAAATGTCAAATGTCAAATGTCAAATGTCAAATGTAACGTAAAATAAAATGTAATGTAATGCGTAATGTGTAATGTCACCTCTCGCCGATTTGAATGCCCAGTTGTTTGGCCGCTTCGTTGAGAAACCAATCGTAGCTCTTGAGCACCTCGGGTTCGTGGCCTCGCGTTTCCAGCTCAATCATTCGATAGAGAACGTCCACTTCGTCCATTTCGTCCACTTCGGCTCGTTGACAATCATTAGCCACATTTTGCGATTCGCATCGATTGTACTGCGATACATTTCGCAAAAAAATGTTTATATGTACATACAAGTGCGAACTCATAATTACCATCAAATAAGCTCTGGGTTTAGTCAAAAAGTCGAATACTCTCTTTCGGCAAAACATTGTGTTAGAAATCACACTCACGAAGTAGACACACGCAAGACTTAAAATTAAAACTAAAAGCGCTGCGTAAACTCCGTTGATATTTTTATTTTTGCTCGCTGCATGGCGCTATCACACCAGAATCGCGTGCATTTTTGCGGCAAGGCGATTCCGAGCATTATCATTATTTACGTAATGCAAGAAGAAGAAAAAGAAGGCGAACAATTAATTATCGAAGTTTCGGGTAAAAATAGTAAAATACTAGTTGTCCGAAAGATGAATGACAACTCGATTTCATCGATTCACCGATTCATTTATTCGTTAATTTACTCGTTCATCTAGTTGGCAAATCGGATGGCGATTATTTCCCTCGTTGTCAGGGGGAAACAACCATCGACATCTACATCGATGGTTGCCGGAAAAAACGAAGAAAAGAGGAATTTACAAATGTGGGTGAGTAAAATGAGTGTAAAATTAAAGTTAAACGATTCAAATATCAAATGCAAATAATGATAATATAATGATAATATAATGATGATTTTTAGTGGCGAAGCGACGAAACATCGAGACCGCGAAAAGCGAATCGGACTTCGCCTCGGCTCTCCCTTTCAACGAGGCGACGACGACGATTGAGCCGCCCGTCGTCAACTTCTTGGAACCAATAATAAGCGAGACGCTGACACCCGGCGCCGAAACGGAAACTAGAACGACTGGACAAAATCAATATCAATACGAAATGGAAAAAAGGAATAATAACGACGACGACGACGACGACGACGACGTCGACGACGAGGAAGGCGAATCGTGGATCGCGAGACCTATCGTGTCTCTCTCGGAATACTTTCGGACGAGGAATCGTTCGGATTGCCCCGATCCGCGCAAACGACACCAGTCCGTGGCCAGGAAGAAAGGCCGATCTTTCGTCATGCCGCTTTATTTTTCCGATTCTGATTCCGACTGCCAACTGACCACGGATGCCGACCAAGGAATCGTCGCGGTGTCGTCGTCTTGTCCCGTGTGTTTGCAGAGAATCGAAGCGGAACCGGGTCTCATGAACGAACACCTTTACGTTTGTTTACTTCAACAATCGTGCGAATTATTCGATTGAAAACTAAAATAAACTAAAATAAACTAAAATAAACTCACTCACTCACATCGTGTATTATAAATTCATAAATTATTAAAGAGATATCTGAAATAATTAAATGAGCGTTTTATTATTTTATTATTTATTTTTCATTTCATTTTTACTCGGTCGGGGGCGCCACCGTTTCTACCGCTTCAATGGCGCTCAAGAAAAGCGAATAGGCCAAGTTGGCGTTTGACTCAATTTTTGTAAATAAAGATGTCCAGTTTTCAAGAAGACATGGATCTAGCGTTGGCATTACAAATGCAGGAAGAAGAGCAATTAATAGATGAAACGAACCGGAATAAATCCAAGTGTACTTTCTCTCGGCCCAAAAATGGTAAATATCGTTCATTATGGCGTAGATTGGCATAGATTGACATTAGATTACGGAATATGATATATTTATTTTCATTTGATTTGACTTTTAGAGACGAAATCGGTGGCCGACGGCAGTTGGGAAACCATCGACCCGGTCCCCGACGTGCACGCGCTGTTTTTACAATTTAACGACGAATACTTCTGGGGAAAACTCGACGGCATCGAAGTCAAATGGAGTCCCAGAATGACGCTGTAGTACTCGATCAATTCAATTACCAATTTCATTTCTTACCTTTTTTTATCCTTACTCAGTTGCGCGGGTTTATGCAGCTACGAGGGACGAGGTGGCTTGTGCTCGGTCCGCTTAAGCCAGCCGTTGCTGAAATTACGTCCTCGCAAAGATTTGGTGGAGACATTACTGGTGAAGAAAGAAAGAAAAGAAAAGAAATCAAATCAAATCAAATCAAATCAAATAAGTAATACGACATTCGATATTCGCAGCACGAAATGATTCACGCATATTTGTTCGTCACCGTCAATAACAAGGACCACGACGCGCACGGGCCCGAATTTTTGTCTCACATGCATCGGATCAACAAATTAACGGGCGCAAACGTCACCGTAAATCAATTTCGTTGATTAATCAAAATTCTTTCTTTATTATTAATATTTTATTTTATTTCATTTCATTCAGGTTTATCACAATTTTCACGATGAGGTCAACCATTATCACACTCACTGGTGGCTGTGCGACGGCCCATGTCGGCACAGGCCGCCGTTTTACGGATACGTCAAGCGAGCCATGAACAGAGCACCCGGTCCGAACGACACTTGGTGGAGCGAGCATCGAGCAACTTGCGGGGGAACGTTTAATAAGATTAAACAACCCGACGGATACGTCGATAAAAACGGAAAAACAGGATGATTCGAATACGCGTAAAAATAAAAATATTTAACTTCTTGTATAATAAAACGACAAATTTATTAAAAACCATTTTTTCTTCCCTTTCCTTCTCCCGTTGTGATTTTTAGCAGCGAAGAGGCGAAACATCGAAACCGAATCGAATTTTGTGCCGTTTACGGGACACGGTCACGTGCTCGGCTCGAGCACGAGCACGAGCACGAAGAAAAACAACAACAACAACAACAACAAAACGATTCAGCCGCCCATTCTCGATTTCCTGAAAGCGATAAACGTGACGCCCGAAATGAACCGACTAAACAAAAACGTAAGAAGCAAGAATAAAACAACGCGGATCGCGAAACCAGGTTTCTTATCGCTCTCGGAATACTTTCGATCATCGGGATCGGACGACGCAACTGCTCGTAAACGATATTCAGTGGCCAGGCGGAAAAAACGGTCGGCGGTGCCGCTTTACTTTTCGGATTCGGATTCCGACTGCGAATTAATTCCCGAAGCAGAAGCCGTTCGAACTCATAGCCAGACGGCGGAAAAAGTGGATAATGGGCAAGAAATGAACGATTTATCATTCGCTTCGACGAGTTCGTCGTCGTTGTCGTCATCGTCGCCATCTTGTCCCGTTTGTTCGCGGAGAATCGAAGAACATCACATGAATGAGCATCTCGATATTTGTTTAATACAACAATCGTTCGATTTATAATTTATTTTGTTATTGGAAAAAAGATTTTTGTATCCTTTATTTTGTAACTCGTATGAAAAAACTTGGCATTATTAATGATTAATGATAATTAAAAAAAAAAAAGTAGAAAGAAATGAGAAAATGAGAAAAATATTATTGACGTTGAGTGGCCAACGGATTCCTCAAAACAAGGATGACCGAATCGCCGCGAAGAAACATTTTTGAAATGTATCTGTCCTTGTTGACGGGTTTCGCCTTTTTCTTTCCTTTTCCCGTTTTCGGCAGTTCCGTCCACATTTCTTTAACGTTCTCCAGGACCATGTTACAATGTCTAAAAATCAAATTTAATTAATTAATAAATATAATAGTTTCTTCAATTAATTAACTTCGTACCTGTCAAAAGCCTTTACACGGGCGAGTAATTTCTTATTGTTTCTGCAGTTGATCAACACCTGAGTGTTGTTTTTCACCGATTGCGTTAGCACGCTGAGCGGCCCCGTGTTGAATTCTTCTTCCTCTCGTTTGGCCAGTTCTTCCGGCGACATATCGCTCTTGGGTTTTTGCAGTAACCTGAAAGACGGGCGTTAGTTAGCGAGAACGTTAGATTTACGAAAGAATGAATACTTACGACATTTTCGATCAATCGGAGTGCAAAACCTGCCTCGTTGTTCGCGTTAAAACGTTCGCTGCCACCAAAAATACGTTCATACAGTACAGCTTCCGCTCGTTAAACGAGCCAATCAGAAACGATCGAATTTAGCGGCACCTCGTAGCGATTGTTTTTAATACGGCGCTGCCATTAAAGTATTTTCCTTAAATGTGCCGTCGTGTTTTCATTTTTCTTTTCTATACGTGTCGTAATTATTTATTCTAATTCTAATGCAGCTGCTTTTGTGTTTGACGCTGGTCGCGTGTTTTGCGCTGTCCGAATGCGAAGAAAAAGCGAGAAAACTTCAAATAGGAGTGAAGAAACGAGTGGACGACTGCAAAATGCGGTCGAGAAAAGGCGATTTGTTGAGCATGCATTATCAAGTAAAGAGTAAAAGATAAAAATTTATTTTTGTCGTTAACAATTTTTTTTATTTTTATTTTTTAAATTTTAATCCAAGGGTAAATTAGAAGACGGAACGGAATTTGACAGCAGTTACTCGCGCGATCAACCACTCACGTTCACTCTGGGCTCGGGTCAGGTGATCAAAGGTTGGGATCAAGGCCTCATCGGGTAATTAACATTTTCCCCTTTTTTCAATTTATTTTTATTTTTTTCTTTATTTTATTTCTTTCTTTTTTTATTAGCATGTGCGAAGGCGAGAAAAGAAAACTTGTCATTCCACCCGAATTGGGATACGGCGCTTCCGGCGCACCTCCCAAAATACCCGGTTCGTATAAGATTTAGATTTTAGATTTAAAATTTTTTTTTTATTATTAAATTTTGTTTTGTAGGCAACTCGGTTCTCGTGTTTGAAGTGGAACTGACGAAAATTGAAA
The DNA here is from genome assembly GCA_000239455.1 of Strigamia maritima. Taxonomy (NCBI): domain Eukaryota; kingdom Metazoa; phylum Arthropoda; class Chilopoda; order Geophilomorpha; family Linotaeniidae; genus Strigamia; species Strigamia maritima. The sequence goes on from JH432211.1 coordinate 438,052, forward strand.
GACGAGAAGAATTTTGATAGAAAATGGGAATAAAAATGGAAGATTCGATTCGATTCGATTCGATTCAATTCGCTTTTTCTTTTTTTCTTTTTATTTTTATTTATAAACTGTCGTTTTTGTATACTTGGAAAATGTTCCGTTTATTACAGAGAGATAGATGCATTGAACGGTTCTGATATTCTGTTTTGTTTTCAAAGGGCGGTTTCGTTCTCCCCGACTCGATTCTCCAACTGTTCGGCGGCTTCGATGGCGACGGCCAGCGCGGCCAATGGACGACACACGCGAATCGCCACTTCGTAACTCGGCGGCGAATCGGCCGCCGAAAGCGTTTTGCCGTTGACCAACGGCGTCGCATGGTAGAAAATGGTCTCGTGCAGCGAAAGACGAGTATCGGAGTTGGGCATCCTCGCGTTGGTCAGCCGACGGCAGCCGTCGGAGCTCCACGAGTGCCGTGGACGCGGGAGGTGAAATTGGACGTTGCCGCTGGAATTGGGACGAGGCAGCGGCGACGGCGACGGCGACGACGAAGCGTCCAGAAGGAGCGCTTGGCTGTAGCTGGGCACCAGCGCCGTGTTGCGCGTGATGTTCCACTCGACGTTGGGGCTCGCGGGGCTGACGAGCGCCGCGTCCGGCGAAAAGTCGTCGTCGTCGTCGTCGTGTCCGAACAGTTTGACGACTCTGAGGTGGACGTGGGCGGTTTTGGCGGCTAGTAGGAGGCGGAGGGGCCACGAGAGGAGCAGCACGGACGCGAGCCAGAAGGCGGTTCGGCCCAAGTACCACGGAAGAGGCGGGGCGAACGCGAGCGCGGTCTCTTTGAAGTTGACGTTGAGCAAGTTGAGCCCTTCGCGCATCTCCATGTAGTCGTCCTGCGATTCGTACTCGCGGAAGAAGCGCGCGCGCTGCTCCTCGAACTCGAGCGCCGCGCGTTGGTTGGCGAACGCGAAGTTCTTGGTGAAATCGAGCCGCGTGAGCGCGAATCGATCGAGGTCGACGAGTCGTTTGGACGCATCGCGGACGCCGCATCGCGAGTACTCGAAGGACGAGCCGCTCGTGTGCGAATTGACGCGTTCGTAATAAACCTGGAAATATGCAAATTTTAAAATTAATTTTAATTTAAATTATAATTTCAGTTTTTTCGCTTTGTTTTTCGCACTTGAACGGTGGTGTAGGCGTCGCCGTTGCGATATCGCGTCACTTGGCGCGTGCGTCGAACGTAGTGGTAACAGACGGCTTTCCACCAGACGAGCGGACTGGCGTCGCGCATGGCTTCGTAGCGCGATCGCGCTTCGGCCGCCCGGATTCGCGCGCTCATGTCGAGCCTGACGGTCGAGTGCCAACATTCGAGCAGGTAGATGACGTAGAAGGCGAGGAGGAAGGCGAGCGGGATGTAGACGTAGCCCTCGTCGCACGGGCTCTGTTTCTTGGTCGTGGCGGTGAGGAAGTGAGAGAAGTTGAGCACGATTTTGCTGACACGAGCGACGCGACACCACGCCACCGCACCGAGGCAGCCGCACACCAGGAGGCTCACTGCGAGGCATTTCCAGTGCGGTTCGCGTCGTAAACACGCGCACACCGACAGGATCTCGGGCCGTTGCTGCGAAAAATGAAAGGAAAAATGAATGATTATGACGTCATTCGTAGATCGTAGATCGTAGATCGTTGGTCGGAGCAGGGCGGGTAAGCCGACATTTTCTCTGGACTCGACTCGACTCGACTCGACTCGACTCGACTCGGTTTGATTGATCATCGCGTCGGGTGGGTTTTCGGCCGACGGGAATGGTTTATTTTAGTCGGTTATTCTGATTTTTTTCTTACCTCGTCGACGGGCTCGTCATGAGTACTCATGATTAGACAGCTCGCGTACCTCCATCGCCGCTTCGTGGTCAGATCAGATGAGGCGTCATCATCGTCCGTGCCTCTTTCGATCCCACAATGCCACGCGCGCTTTTTATTTTTTTTATTTTTATTTCTCCATCTAAGCCATCTATCCCGTCGAACCCCTAGTGGCGCGTTTACAATTACACCGCGAGTAAATTAAATTCAAATTGCTCAAATTGTAATCGTAGAAAAGAGGAGGATTGGGATTGCTCTCTTCAATTAATCAAAAAATACCGTATTATTCCGGCACAAAAAATAAATGAAAAAAAAAATTGATTTCAACGTTAGATTAGCGAATGTTGCTCCGATTGCGTTGTCTTTGACTATGCTGTCCGTAAGCGCGACAGGAAAGCCTATATGCAATTGAATGGCTTTCCGGTCACGCTTTAAGGGGCAAGTTGTGCCGTTAAGAACGCACTTTACTTTTATTTTTATTTTATTTTATTTTATTTTCTTTTCTTTTCATTTCTATCCTATCTAACCCCTAGTGGCGCGATTACAATTACGCCGCGAGTAAATTTTACCGACTTGAAATTCAAATTAAATTCAAATTGCGATCTTAGAAAAGAGGAGGATTGTCACGATTGAGGAAACTCGCTTCTTTGAAATTATTTTAATTGTTTTTGTTTTTCTAATTAAGTTTTTTCTTATTTTAAAACCAGCTGGCATCTGATCGATATTTCCGGCAAAAAGGAGCAGACACTGGGTTTTTGAAATCTGGCTTTATCCGGCCGGCATGCCGCTGTTATCGGGGTAATACGGTAATAAATTTTCATCGAAAAAGATTCGAATAAATCGGTTGCGTCCCACTTTGTCAGATTGCTCCGTGATTTGGACAGAATGTTGATAATGTTTTCCTACGATCGTGTATAATCGTATCGTATGGCTCCAACCCTCGTATATTTTGCGGAGAAGATCCAGATCCCGAAAATGTCAATTTTTGCACAAATTGTACATTTTTAGTTATTACACGTCCTATCAGACTGCGACAGATCGATCTGAAATTTGATCACCTAGGTTAGGTTGTAGGTTAGGTAAAAACTAGGTTGATAAAAACCCCTAAGTACTAAAGTACGACCTCTTTTCTCATCCGAGTTCGAGGATTTTCAGGAATTTCAGAAAAGAGATAAAAGAGATAAAAGAGATAAAAGAGAATTTACTCCCATTGGCTGAAAAGAAAAGTACGGTACCTAATGTTTCGTAGCCCAAGAATGTGCGCGACAATACAAACCAAAGAACCGTAGAAATATTTTTTCTTTTTTATACTTTCGTTTCTTAACAATGGACTAGAAGATTAAAATTATTATAACATACTTTCAGCACAATGCACGTCTTAGCCAATCGGAATAGGTAACTTGTACTAAATTGAAAATAGATAGAGTACTTGATTTTGATTTTAATAGAAGTTTGCTTGACAAGTGCATTGTACAGTTGTGCTGGAAGTGTATAGCATGGTACAGTACCTGATTTTAATTCTCTAGTTGAGCCGAGTCCAAAGTCATTGTTTCGTAGTCCAAAAACGCTCGTAAAATAATATACCGGTACGGCGGTACCTACATAATTATTATATTACATTTGCGTTTTTATGTTGTTGGGCACATTTTCGACTACGAAACAATGATTTATTTTTCGACTCGGCTCAACTGGAGGATTAAAATGAGATATTATATTAGATATTAGATATATTATTAGTATACAAAACACTTCTCAGCCAATGGGAGAGAAGAGTTGATGATCGCTGCTAAATTCGATATTTTGATCGAATAAAAATAAAAATAAAAATTAAAATTAAAATTAAAATTAAAATTAAAATTAAAATTAAAAAAATTACTACTGCTCTGTTTTACAACGATCGACACTTTCATAGTTCGAATTTCCATTATAATAACTCAACAATGACACGGTAGAAAATCATTTTTATTATTGGACGAATATTATTACAATAATTTTACAACAAAAAGGAACTGAAACGCGGTGTGAAATAACCCAACGTGGCGATTAAATTAATAAAATAAAAAAGAAAACAAAAAACTGTACAACTGACTCTGGATCTACGGCCTAAAACGACGAGGAATAATTTTTTTTTTTTTTTTTTTTTTTTTTACAGACATTTAGATTACTTTTTTTTTCTTTTTTTTTGTTGTCACTTAAGAAAAATAAAACCTACCGGAAAAAATTGCAGCATTTCGCCCGTCCCATCAAGTCAAACGCACACACAACTAGAACTAGATTAGTTGAAAAAGAAGGGAAAAATCGAGTTCGACTCTTATTACTACTAAAGGAATGTGCGACGTCTCGTTGTTTAATTGCATTCGTGTGAAGAAGGACAAAAAGGAAAAGTAAGATTTCTTTGATATGGCGCATTTTTCGGAGCGGACGAAACGTGGCTCTCGGCTGACGTGACGCGTTTTTCAAAAATAATTCTTTCTTTCGCAGCTCGAGATCCCTCGCCGATCAGTCCACGTAATCTTGGAATATGAGCTTGATGAAACCCGGATCGCCCTCCAGAGGCGTAGCGCAAAACGGGCACATTGCGTGAAAACCGTTGGTGCCGTGAGGAATCGGAACCAATGACCAATACCTATAAAACACAATAGAAAGAATTTAATAATAAATTAGATTTTTAAATTTGACAACCTACTTTATGCTCTTCTCCGACGCCATATGACCGCATGGATTAAAGGCATAGTTTGGCGGCTCGTCATCGACGTAATACACGGGCTCGATGCCGACGCACACCTTTACGACGGCTCCGACCTCGGAATAAAAATAATAAAAATAAATAATAAATAAATAAATAAATCATTCTAATTTTTTTTTTTTTTTTTTTAAATTTACTTTTAGGCACATGGGACAGGTGCGGTCGTCCGAATCCTTCTCCTGGCCCCATTCGTGAAGCCCTTGCACGTGACCGCAGGTGACGTAAACGTACGGTTGTTTCTCGTTGTTGGTCATTGTGGATTTGCGCGGAATGACCAAAGTGTTGAGCCCGACCGGGCATTGCGGGCGGCCCGCATTCAATTCATCCACCCGTCGTTCCAAATGCCGTTGCGTCTTTTTATAAAAAAAACAATTTAATTAATAATTAATAATTAATAATTGATAATTACCGGCGAAGAAGCGAGTCCTTCGGCAGAACGCCAAAGCAGAGTTGCTCCGCACAGATCGATGAGCGAGCCGTCGCGAAGCACGTTACTCTCGTCGTCGATCACGGCCCCTTTCTGGGGTGCCGAGCGCGATTCGCGGAGTCCGTAAATTCCGCCACCGACGGAAACTTCTCGCCAAACTCCCGCAGCGCCTCCGCCGCAATAACTTTTCTGCGGATGCATAATTAAAACGCCGTTTGTAGTGAGCCCGTCGATTTCTCCGTTGTTTTGCCATTTCGTCGCCTTTTCCTGCAACGTAAAACATTCGAGTAAACTTTCCTTTAAAAATTTAGTGCCGAGTATTTACGCCCAAGAAAATGTTTCGAGACGAATCAAAACCAGCGGCGTAGACACGAGCTACGCTCGGATTGTTTCGATCGCAAAGAATGCGACAAGCAAATCGAGAAATGGTGCTCTGCGTCACTTTCGTCTCGCCCGTTTTATTTCCCGCCACCGTGTCCATGACGACAAAGTCGATCGGCGACTCGGACGATCGGCCAATCTATCAAATCAAAATCAAAATCATAATTAAATCAAATCAAATCAAATCAAATCAAATCAAATCAAATCAAATCAAATCAAATCAAATCAAATCAAATCAAATCAAATCAAATCAAATCAAATCAAATGATGAATCTCACTTGAAACATGTCGGTGTCGTCATCTGGCATGTATTCCACTATGATAGCCTGATTTCGCGACAACGTGTACGAAATCGAGTGTTGCTGACTGTCCAAAATAGCTTTGGACGATTGAGGTGTTTTGACCACGTAGTGCTTCGACGGTTTGACGCCGTTCGATTTCGACCGTTTGTACAGAACGAATTTGCTGCGACGTCGGCCTTTATCACCTTGAGGAAGAAACCCGTTGTACCTCGAAAAAGAAAGAAAATGTATAATAATATAATAAAAAATAAATAACAAAAAATAAACAAAATTCGACGTCGCATTACCAATACCCCAAGATGATGAGTTCGCCGTATTTGACGAGTTGTTGTTGTTGTTGTTGTTGTTGTCGCGAACCGTGGCCGTTGTCCCTTCGCTCATTTTTCGGTGTACAAGGGTTCGAGACGGGAGTTTCGTTACTGCCGTTGTTGTCGTGACACCTGGGACTAGAAGAAACTTCGTCGCTTCTGCAATTACAATTTGTCACTAGAAATCACTTGGGCGCGTGACTCATTCTTCCACTTTTTATGATAGCGATAAATGAAATACGCTAAATATTATTTATTTTTAATTTTTAATTTTAATTCGCCTTATTTAGAACCTTTCCAACTTGAATTATAAATTATAATTATAATCAACGTCGCAATCCCGAAATGGCTACACAAAGAAGAAGGCTACGGTTAAAAATATCTATAAAACGATTAAAGCGATAGAAAGAGAGAGACAGAGAGAGAATGGAGAGTAGAAATGGAGGTGAGAGAGAGAGAGAGAGAATACGGTACTTACAACTTTTGCGAATCGGGCATCTCACATACGATTAGGGCAAAGATTAAACGCCAACATCACGCCGTATACTTGGCAAGTCCGAGCAAAAACAATACTAATCCGTTCGAGGAATTATCGCAAGCGCTGCACTCGGATCGGAAGTAGTAGTGCCCACGACCTCCATTATCACAACACGATTGGTCACGTGTTTTTCTAATTAATTATAATAATTTTAATTTTTAACATCATTTCAATAAATTTAATCATCGGAATAATTTTTATTTTTATTTTTATTTTTTTTTTCCACGGGTGACAGAGTTCAATATTTGATTTTAAAAGTAAAATAATAATTCTGACGATGATGTCATTGTTGCGTCCCGCACTCGTCGCAGTTTGATACCGGATGACGGACTGAAAGGATCTATTTTTCAGTACTTTAAGTCACCCGATAGTTCGAACAGTTACTAGCACTAGGACTAAAATAATAATAATGCAGTGATTATACCGATTATCAATGTCGGAAACGAACGTAGAAGCGCCCGACGCGCAATCGATCACGGTGATCGAATCGAGTCGAGTCGTCGAGTATCTGAAGAGGTGTGTCCCGGCGCTGCTCGAAGATGACGATTCGCTTTCGCCGGCCTTAGATATCGCTCTTCGTGACAAACAATCGCAAGAAAATATTCGCAAATTCATTAGCGATTCTCAAGTTCGAGCGATTATCGTTGAAAGAACATCCACCAAGGGTAAAAATAATAAAAAAAGAATACGTAATGCCTAATTCCTAATTCTAGTATGGTTGCGAACGACACATCCGGTTGGGTACCCTACTGGAATTTGTACCCCCGTCGTGTACCGTGGCCGCGCCATGCTGCGAGTCTTAACTTAACGCATTGTCGTTGTTTTTGAATTTCAGACGAAGAAACGGATCAGAATGCGGGTGGAGACGACGACAAAGAAATTGTTAGCTACGTTATTTCGACCGACGTACGATTTTCCAACGCGAAAATCAATAGGTGAGTTAGTCTTAAGTAATTTTTAAACGATTTTTGTTTTTGTAATGAAATTTCTCTTTTTGTTCGACAGCGTTGTACTCATCAAACGTGCGGCCGTGGTCGAGGCGGATAAATCGGTCGCGTCGCAAATTCGTGTTTTGAACTTGAGCGACGGATCTCCGTACGAAACCCTTCACGCTTACGTTAGTAATGCCGTGGCTCCTTTTTTCAAATCTTTCGTCAAGGAAAGCGGAAAAGCTGACCGGTAAAATTGGAAATTAATAAAATTTTATTTTATATTTTATATTTTATATTTTATTTTTTATTTCTTTTTCTTTTATTAAAAGTGATGGCGACAAGATGGCTCCTTCCGTGGAGAAAAAGATCGCGGAACTCGAGATGGGATTACTGCATTTGCAGCAAAATATCGACATTCCCGAAATCAGTTTGAGCGTTCATCCCGTGGTTGCGCAAATAATGAAGAAATGCATGGACGAAAACGTTCGTCCGAAAGTATCCGATTTTGGCGACAGGGTGGAGGATTCCACATTCCTGAATCAGTTGCAGAATCAAGTCAATCGTTGGATCAGAGAAATACAAAAAGTAACGAAATTGGATCGAGATCCTTCTTCGGGAACGGCGCTGCAGGAAGTGAGTTTCTGGTTGAATTTAGAACGGGCGCTTTTACGCATCCAAGAAAAGCGGGAGAGTTTGGAGGTGGCGCTCACCCTCGATATTCTCAAACACGGGAAACGATTTCACGCCACCGTCAGCTTCGACACCGACACCGGATTGAAATACGCGTTGGCCACAGTCAACGACTACAATCCTCTGATGAAGGATTTCCCCATCAACGAACTGCTATCGGCGACCGAATTGGATCGAATTCGAAGCGCGCTTCAGGGCATATTTAATCATTTGCGCAAAATTCGAAACACCAAGTACCCGATTCAGAGAGCGCTCCGTTTGGTCGAGGCCATCTCGCGCGACGTGATGGTGCAGCTTTTGAAAGTGTTGGCCACTCGCCGCTTGATGCACATTCCGTTCGAAGAATTCGAGAAGGTGATGAACGCTTGTCTCGAAGTGTTCGTCACGTGGGACGACGAGTACGATAAACTACAAGGTCTTTTGCGCGACATTGTGAAGAAGAAGAGGGACGAGCATCTCAAGACCGTGTGGCGAGTGAGTCCGGCTCACAAGCGATTGCAGGCTCGCATGGAACAGATGCGAAAGTATGATAATTTTAATTTAAGTAAAATTTTGGTTTAATATAATATTTGCGTTATGTAATAGGTTTCGGCGACAACACGAGCAATTGTGCTCGGTGATCGTGCGCGTGTTGCGACCCATTCAAGCGTCGCAACAGACGGTCGTCGTCGTCGTCGTCGGAGGCGAGGAACCGGGCGAGAGCAAGAGCGAATCGCTGCCGGCCGACGTGACCGACGCGAATGCCATCGAGGAAGTGAATCTGGCGTACGAGAACGTGAAAGAAGTGGACGGTCTGGACATATCCAAAGAGGGCACCGAAGCCTGGGAAGCGGCCATCAAACGATACGAGGAACGCATAGACAGAGTGGAGACTCGAATAACGGCTCGTCTGCGCGACCAACTGGGAACAGCCAAGAACGCCAACGAGATGTTCCGCATATTTTCCCGTTTTAACGCCCTGTTCGTTCGCCCGCACATTCGCGGTGCCATTCGCGAATACCAAACTCAACTGATACAACGCGTCAAGGACGACATCGAAGCGTTGCACGAAAAATTTAAGGTGCAATATCCGCAAAGCAAATCGTGTCGCATGAGTCACGTGCGCGATCTGCCTCCCGTTTCTGGATCCATCATCTGGGCCAAACAGATCGATCGCCAGTTGACCGCGTACATGCGACGCGTCGAGGACGTGTTGGGAAAAGGGTGGGAGAACCACGTGGACGGGCAAAAGTTGAAAAACGACGGCGACAGTTTCAGATTGAAACTCAATACGCAGGACATCTTCGACGATTGGGCGAGAAAGGTGCAGCAGCGCAATTTGGGCGTGGCCGGGCGCATATTCGGCATCGAGACTCAACGCGCTCGCAGCGGCAAGGGAAATTTACTCAAACTTAAAGTGAATTTTTTGCCTGAAATTATCACGCTGTCGAAAGAAGTACGGAATTTGAAATGGCTCGGGTTCCGCGTCCCACTTGCCATCATGAACAAGGCTCACCAGGCGAATCAGCTCTACCCTTTCGCCATTTCGCTCATCGAGAGTGTGCGCACCTACGAGCGCACTTGCGAAAAAGTACGAGACAAAAAGAAAATATTAATATTAATTAATTTTTTTTATTAATTATTTTTATTTTATTTTTATTTTTATTTTTATTTTTATTTTTATTTTTATTTCTAAAGGTCGAAGAACGACCCTCGATCGTGATACTGGTGGCCGGTCTAAAACGTGACGTCCAATCGCAGATAGCCGAAGGCATCGGCTTGATTTGGGAGTCTTATAAGTTGGACCCCTACGTGCAAAAGTTGGCCGAAACGGTTTTCAGTTTCCAGGAAAAAGTAGACGATTTGCTGACGATCGAAGAACAAATCGACGTTGACGTACGATCTATAGAGACTTGCGCTTACAGCGCCATCACGTTTACCGACATATTGAACAAGATTCAAAAAGCTGTCGACGATCTGAGTCTGCACCAGTACTCGAATTTGCACTTGTGGGTCGGCAAACTCGACGAAGAGGTGGAGAAGAAGTTGGCCTCGCGTCTTCAAGCGGGCATCGTGGCGTGGACGCAATGCCTGGAAGGAAAACAACGCGGCGACACGGATATCGATTTCAGCATGGACACGGACGCGCCGTCCGTGCCGACGCACAAACCCGGCGGCAACCCGCGGGTCGTGGCGCTCGTTCACGAGGTGCGCATCACCAATCAAATGATGTACTTGCACCCGAGCATCGAAGAGGCGCGCTACAACATCATGCAGCAACTGTTTGGCTGGGAAGCAATCGTGCTGGCGCTCAACCGCATCCAGAGCACTCGATACCAGGTCGGACTCGACAAGTCCACCACGGAGACGTACAAGAATCTATTGAGCAAGTTGCCCGATGGTCTCGACGTGTTAGACGCGGCTTACACGGCAATCGAGAATCGGATGGAGAGCATGAAAAATTACGTGGACGAATGGCTCACTTACCAGGCGCTGTGGGATCTGCAGTCGGACACGCTCTACAATCGTTTGGGCGAGGATATCGGGCGATGGATGAAATGCCTGACCGACATCAAGTAATTTATAATTTTTAAGAAAAATGTAATAATACTAATAAGTAATAAGTAATAATTAATATTAATAGGCGCTCCCGCACCACGTTCGACACGACCGAGGTGAGGAAAGAATTCGGTCCGATCGTGATCGATTACGCCAAAGTCCAGTCGAAAGTGTCGCTCAAATACGACTCTTGGCACAAGGAAGTGCTGAGTAAATTCGGACAACTCTTGGGCAACGAAATGACTAATTTTCATTCTAACGTTTCCAAATCGCGTTCCGATTTGGAACAGCAATCGATCGACGCGGCGAGCACGTCGGACGCGGTTATGTTTATCACCAACGTTCAATCGTTGAAACGTAAAATGAAAACGTGGGAAAAGCAAGTGGATGTGAGTAGTTATTAATTATTATTTTTATTTCTTTGATTTTATACACGTGAATTAATAAATTTATTTTTATTTTTATTTTTATTTTTATTTTTATGCAGCTGTTTAAAGAAGGACAGAGGATATTGGAACGTCAACGATTCCAGTTTCCGAACGCTTGGCTGCATGTGGACAACATAGAGGGCGAGTGGGGCGCGTTCAACGAAATCATCAAACGAAAAGACACGTCGATCCAAGCCCAAGTGTCGAATTTACAAATGAAAATTGTCGCCGAAGACAAACTGGTCGAGGCGCGCTCGAACGACGTACTGGCCAGCTGGGAAAAGGGCAAACCGGTCGAAGGACATTTGCGGCCGGATGAAGCGATATCGCAGCTGGTCGTCTACGAAAGCAAATTCTCGCGACTCAAAGAGGATCGCGACAACGTACAAAAGGCCAAAGAGGCGCTCGAACTTCAGGAGCAAGGAAGTTTAAGCGCGAGCGACGAGCGCGTCCAAGTGGCGTTTGAGGAAATGCAGGACCTCAAGGGCGTTTGGTCCGAACTGGCCAAAATTTGGGAACGGATCGACGAAATGAAGGACAAACCTTGGTTGTCGGTTCAACCGAGAAAGGTGAATGCGATTGATTAAATAGGTCATTTACGGCGCTTATAGTTTAGGTAGAACCATCAAGACGGCGACACTGAGGTGAGATGACCAAAACAATACAGAAACAATGGACTTTAAAAAAGTATTATTTGATTGTTTTGGATTTTTTTTTCAGAGTTTGTTGTGGTATTTTGGATTTTTTTCTTACTCTAATAAGGCAAAAATTAAAAAAATATCGCAACAACAAACTGCAAAAAATTAACTAAAATTTGTAAAAAAAAAAGTATAAAAAGTATAAAAAAAATGTAAAACAGCCAAATAATACGAAGAGTTGTCCGCAAGAGGTTTACGCAACAGGTATAAATTATATATTTAAAAAATTAAATGCGCATCGGTGGTATCTACGGCTTTCGTTGATCCAAATGTCAGCCGCTCGTAATCCGATGCAACATTAATTATTATAGCCATCATCGTTGGAGGAAAAATGTATTAATAAATTTCTCCTGGCATCGCGCTATTACAAAACATTCACTACTTACAAAAAAATATTGGCCAAGTTGAATTGAATTAATTTTCAATTTGCATGTAATGAGAAATTTGCATATGGTGTTTACGAAAAAAGTTAAAACAAAAAAAAAATTAAAAAATTAAAATAAGAGGTAGGGAAAATAAGTCAATTTTTTTAAATAGTCAATTTTTTTTGTGTTGTTTTGGTTCTCTTATCTTGGATCCATCTGAACTAGGAGCGCCATAAGGGCTTTTTTTAATTAACTTATAATTATTTGATTAATTTTTTAAAATTTTTATATTTATTTTAGCTGAGGCAACAAATCGACTCGTTGCACGTACAACTAAAGGATCTGCCTGCGCGTTTGCGCCAGTACGCGTCGTACGAGTACGTGAAAAAAATGTTGCAGGGCTACGCCAAGGTCAACATGATCGTCGTCGAGCTGAAATCGGACGCGCTCAAAGAACGACACTGGAAACAACTGATGCGACAACTGCGCGTGTCTTGGGTCTTGTCCGACCTGACCCTCGGCCAAGTGTGGGACGTGGATCTGCAGCGAAACGAATCGATCGTCAAAGACGTAATCTTGGTCGCTCAGGGCGAGATGGCGTTGGAAGAATTCCTAAAGCAGGTTCGCGAAGCGTGGCAAAATTACGAGCTCGATTTGATCAACTACCAAAACAAGTGCCGCTTGATTCGCGGCTGGGACGATCTCTTCACCAAAGTCAAGGAACACATCAACTCGGTGGCCGCCATGAAACTCTCGCCTTACTACAAGGTGTTTGAGGAGGAGGCGCTCACGTGGGAAGAGAAACTGAACCGGATCAACGCGCTGTTCGACGTCTGGATCGACGTGCAGCGTCGATGGGTCTATCTGGAAGGAATTTTTTCGGGCAGCGCCGACATCAAGGCGCTTCTTCCGGTCGAAACGTCCCGATTCCAGAGCATCAGCTCCGAATTTCTCACGCTGATGAAGAAAGTGAACAAGTCACCGATGGTGATGGACGTGCTCAACATCCCCGCCGTGCAGCGCTCGCTCGAACGGCTGGCCGATCTGCTCGGCAAAATCCAAAAAGCGCTCGGCGAGTACCTGGAGCGGGAACGCTCGTCGTTTCCCCGCTTCTATTTCGTCGGCGACGAAGACCTGCTCGAGATCATCGGCAACAGCAAGAACGTGGCGCGGTTGCAGAAACATTTCAAAAAGATGTTTGCCGGCATCGCGTCCATCCTTCTCAACGAGGACAACACGATCGTGGACGGCATCGCGTCGCGCGAAGGCGAGGAGGTCAAGTTTTTTAATCCCGTCAACACGGTGGATCATCCCAAGATCAACGAGTGGCTGTCGATGGTCGAGAAAGAGATGAGAATCACGTTGGCGCGGCTGCTCGCCACCGCCGTCAGCGACGTGCAGCAGTTTAAGCAGGGCGACATCGATCGACGCGCCTATATGGAATGGGTCGACAATTACCAAGTGAGTAAATATTATTCGCGTTATTAGTATGATATTTATAAGATTATTCTGTCTAATCATGTTTTAGGCGCAAATTGTCGTTTTGGCCGCACAAATCTCCTGGTCGGAGGACATCGATAATGCGTTGACGACGATCGCTGCCGATCCCGATTGCAAGACCAAACCCATGCAAGTGGTCCTCCAACAAGTAGAAGCCACGCTCAACGTTCTCGCCGACTCTGTTTTGCAGGAACAGCCTGCGGTTCGCCGGAGAAAACTCGAACACTTGGTTAATAATACCGTATTTTGTCGATTAAAGGCCGCCCTCGAATTATGGCCGCGCCCCTCGACTGTAATTCGAAATAAACGCCGCACTCGAATTACGGCCGCGGCCATTATTCGAAATGTTTACGGTATCGTTTTGTCTAAATTGCGTTGCATGTACGCAACTTATTAAGTTGTAAAACACGTGTTCAAACGATTTTAATACGTTTTTAATACGTTTGCACGTATTCAATACATTAAAATCGATTAAACACACGTTTTACAATTTAAAAAGTTGCGTACATGCAAGGCAATTTATGACCAAACGAATTAAACGCCGCCCTCGAATTACGGCCGCATCCCTCGGCCGCAATTTGTAATAAAGGCCGCGGCCTTTAATCGACAAAATACGGTAGTCATTAAATGAAATGAAATGAAATGAAATGAATGGTTGCTAATAAAAATTCTTAATAACTAGATTACAGAGTTTGTGCACAAACGAGACGTGACGCGAAGTCTGATAAAGAACGAGGTAAACAGCCCGAAATCGTTCGACTGGCTCTGCCAGATGCGTTTCTACTTCGACCCGAAGCAGACGGACGTGCTCCAACAGCTGTCCGTTCACATGGCCAACGCCAAATTCAACTACGGGTTCGAATATTTGGGCGTGCAGGACAAACTGGTGCAGACGCCGCTCACCGACCGCTGCTACTTGACTATGACGCAGGCGCTCGAGTCGCGACTCGGCGGCTCGCCGTTCGGCCCGGCCGGCACGGGCAAGACGGAATCAAGGCGCTCGGCCACCAGCTCGGCCGATTCGTGCTCGTGTTCAATTGCGACGAAACGTTCGATTTCCAGGCCATGGGTCGCATATTCGTCGGTCTGTGTCAAGTGGGCGCCTGGGGTTGTTTCGACGAGTTCAATCGTCTCGAGGAGAGAATGTTGTCGGCCGTCTCCCAGCAGATCCAGACGATCCAGGAGCGGCTCAAAGGACAGCGGTCCAAGAACGAGGATTTGAGCGTCGAGTTGGTCGGCAAACAAGTGAAGGTCAATCCGGACATGGCCATTTTCATCACGATGAATCCCGGCTACGCCGGACGCTCCAACTTGCCCGACAATTTGAAGAAACTGTTTCGCAGCCTGGCCATGACCAAACCCGATCGCCAGTTGATTGCGCAAGTGATGCTTTTCTCGCAGGGGTTTCGCACGGCCGAAAAGCTGGCCAGCAAAATCGTGCCCTTTTTCAAACTGTGCGACGAACAACTGTCGAATCAATCGCATTACGACTTCGGTTTGCGAGCACTCAAAAGCGTGCTCATCAGCGCGGGCAACGTGAAACGCGATCGCATCCAAAAGGTCAAGGAGGACATGAAAGAACGGGGCGAAACGGTAACGGACGAATCAAAAATTGCCGAAAATTTGCCCGAACAAGAAGTGAGTAGATCGAAATGAATTTGAAATAAATTAATTAATATTTATTTAAATTTAAATTTAGATTTTGATACAAAGCGTTTGCGAAACCATGGTACCGAAACTGGTCGCCGAAGACATCCCGCTCTTGTTCAGTTTATTATCCGACGTTTTTCCGGGCATCGCTTATACGCGCGCCGAAATGCAAGGTCTAAAACAAGAGATCGCCAAAGTTTGTCAGGACAGCTACCTGGTGTGCGGCGAGGGCGAGGAGCAGGGCGGCGCGTGGATGGAGAAGGTGCTTCAACTATATCAAATATCACAACTCAATCACGGACTGATGATGGTCGGGCCGAGTGGCAGCGGCAAAAGCAAAGCGTGGCAGGTGCTTCTCAAAGCCCTCGAACGCTACGAGGGGCTCGAGGGCGTCGCGCACGTCATCGATCCGAAGGCCATTTCCAAAGAAGCGCTGTACGGCACGCTCGACCCCAACACGCGCGAGTGGACGGACGGTCTGTTTACGCACACGTTACGCAAGTAAATGAAATTACACAACACAAAACATAACATAAAAGTAAATGAAATTTAATTAAAATTAAATAGGATCATCGACAACGTGCGCGGTGAAATCAACAAGCGACAGTGGATCATATTCGACGGTGACGTCGATCCAGAGTGGGTCGAAAATTTAAACAGCGTTTTGGACGACAATAAATTACTGACATTGCCCAACGGCGAACGACTTAGTCTTCCGCCCAACGTTCGAATCATGTTCGAAGTTCAGGATCTGCGGTACGCGACCCTGGCCACTGTGAGCCGGTGCGGGATGGTGTGGTTCAGCGAAGACGTTCTTTCGACCGAGATGATTTTTGAAAACTTTCTACTGCGGCTGCGCAGTATCCCCATGGAGGAGGTGGAGGAGGAGCCGTATCTGCGCAAACGCGATTTGGAATCGTCCGTGTCGTCGAAAGCGGAGGACGCGCTCTCGCCCACGATCCAGGTGCAGCGCGACGTGGCCAACATCCTGATGCCCTTCTTCGCTTCGGACGGACTCGTGAACCGGTGCCTCGAGTTCTGCGCCAAACAGGAGCACGTGATGGATTTCACTCGTCTTCGCGCTCTCGGCTCGCTCTTCTCGATGCTCAACCAGGCGGCGCACAACGTGCTCGAGTACAACCACAACCACTCGGATTTCCCGATGCCGCACGAGCAGCTGGAGCGCTACATTCCCAAGTGCCTGGTCTACGCGCTGCTCTGGTCCTTTTCCGGCGACGGCAAACTCAAAGTGCGCGCCGACATGGGCGAATTCATCCGCAGCATCGCGACGATCCCGCTGCCGCCGAGCACAGCGATGCCCATCATAGATTACGAGGTGACGATTAACGGCGAGTGGGTGCCGTGGCAGAACAAAGTGCCGCAGATCGAGGTGGAGACGCACAAGGTGGCGGCGCCCGACGTTGTCGTGCCGACGCTCGACACGGTGCGCCACGAGGCGCTGCTTTACACCTGGCTGGCCGAGCACAAACCACTCGTGCTGTGCGGCCCGCCCGGCTCGGGTAAAACCATGACGCTTTTCAGCGCCCTTCGCGCGCTGCCCGACATGGAGATCGCCGGTTTGAATTTTTCGAGCGCCACCACGCCCGAACTGCTGCTCAAGACGTTCGATCACTACTGCGAGTACCGGCGGACTCCGAACGGGGTCGTCCTTTCGCCCATTCAGCTGGGCAAGTGGCTCATTCTGTTTTGTGACGAAATCAATTTACCCGACATGGATAAATATGGTAAGAATTGAATTGAATTGATTTGATTGCGTACAATTGCGCATCGTAGGTATCTACAGCTTTCGTTCTTTCAAAATGTCAGCTGCTCGTAATCCGATGCAATATTAATTGTTATAGCCGTCATCGTTGTAGGAGAAATGTATAAATCAATTTCTTCTCCTGGCATCGCGCTATTACAATCTCAATCTCATTTTATTTAATTTTAATTAATTTATTTATTTATTTTTATTCGTAATTAACAGGAACTCAACGAGTCATTTCGTTTTTACGACAAATGGTGGAACACGGCGGTTTCTATCGGACGTCCGACCAGGCGTGGGTGAAACTGGAGCGAATCCAGTTCGTCGGCGCTTGCAACCCGCCTACGGATCCCGGACGAAAACCGTTGACGCACCGATTCTTGCGTCACGTACCCATCGTTTACGTGGATTATCCTGGAGAGACGTCTCTGAAGCAAATTTATGGGACTTTCAATCGAGCAATGCTACGAATGGTTTCTTCTCTGCGACCCTTTGCCGAACCACTCACCGCGGCAATGGTCGAGTTTTATCTTTTGTCCCAAGTATGCATTTCTTCATTTATTCATTTATTCTAATTTATTATTTAATTATTTAATTATTTAATTATTTAATTATTTAATTATTTAATCGATATAACAGGAGCGGTTTACGCAAGATATGCAACCTCACTACGTCTACAGTCCGCGCGAAATGACGCGCTGGGTTCGAGGCATCTGCGAGGCGATTCGACCGATGGAAACGTTGAGTGTCGAGGGACTGGTCCGGCTCTGGGCTCACGAGGGATTGAGACTTTTCCAGGACAGGCTCGTGGACGATGAAGAAAGACGCTGGACGGACGAGAACATCAACTGCGTCGCGCTCAAACATTTCCCCAACATTGACCGACAAGAGGCTTTGACCCGTCCCATCTTGTACAGCAACTGGCTGTCCAAGGATTACGTGCCGGTCGATCGCGAGGCGCTGCGCGAGTACGTCAAGGCGCGTCTCAAGGTGTTTTATGAAGAGGAGCTGGACGTGCCGCTCGTGCTCTTCAACGAAGTTCTCGACCACGTGCTGCGCATCGACCGCATATTTCGCCAGTCTCAGGGTCATCTGCTGCTCATCGGCGTCAGCGGCGCCGGCAAGACCACCCTGTCGCGCTTCGTCGCCTGGATGAACGGACTCACCGTATTCCAGATCAAGGTTCACAACAAGTACACGGCCGAGGATTTCGACGACGACCTTCGACAAGTGCTTCGTCGAGCCGGCTGCAAGGACGAGAAAATCAGTTTCATTCTCGACGAATCGAATGTGATGGACTCGAGTTTCCTCGAGCGAATGAACACGCTGCTGGCGAACGGCGAAGTGCCCGGCCTTTTCGAAGGCGACGACTACACCACGCTCATGACCCAGTGCAAGGAGGGCTCGCAGCGCGAAGGACTCATGCTCGATTCCAACGAAGAGTTGTACAAATGGTTTACGCAACAGGTATGAATTGTATGAATTGTATGAATTGTATATTTATATATTTATATATTTATTAAAAAATCAAAAACTACGCATCGTTGGTATCTACGGCTTTCGTTGATCCAAATGTCGGCCGCTCGTAATCCGGTGCAATATCAATTATTATAGCCATCATCGTTGGAGGAAATGTGTATTAATAAATTTCTCCTGGCATCGCGCTATTACAAAAGATTTAGAAAAGAAAGAATATTGACAAAGTTGAATTGAATTGAATTGAATTAATTTCCAATTTGCAGGTAATGAGAAATTTGCACGTGGTGTTTACGATGAATCCATCGGCCGAAGGACTGAAAGATCGAGCGGCGACTTCGCCCGCACTTTTCAACAGGTGCGTTCTCAATTGGTTCGGTGACTGGTCGGATGGCGCCCTCTATCAAGTCGGACGCGAGTTTACTTGTAAACTGGATCTCGAAAGAAATACCGTAAGTAAATTAATTAATTTAATTAATTAATTGATCAAATTAATCAAATTAATCAAATTAATCAAATTAATCAAATTAATCAAATTAATATTTTATATTTTTTAAATAGTATCGAGCCCCCGATCATTTTCCCGTTGCGTACGACGGTTTGAGCTTGCCGCCCAGACATCGCGACGCCATCATCAACGCGTTCGTCTACGTGCATCAAACCCTTCACAAAGCTAACGCCAGGCTCGCGAAACGCGGCGGCCGAACCATGGCCATCACTCCGCGACACTACTTGGACTTTATCAATCACTACGTGAAACTGTTTAACGAAAAACGGTCCGATTTGGAAGAACAGCAGCTCCACTTGAACGTGGGCTTGCAAAAGATCCAGGAAACGGTCGAACAAGTGGAAGAATTACAGAAAAGTTTGGCGCTCAAGAGCCTCGAGTTGCAGGCCAAGAACGACGCGGCCAACAACAAGTTGCGACAGATGGTGAAAGACCAGCAGGAAGCCGAGAAGAAGAAGGTGCAGTCGCAAGAGATCCAGGCCGAACTGATGAAACAGGAGGAGGCGATCGCCATCAAACGAAAGAGCGTCATGGCCGATTTGGATCAGGTGGAACCGGCCGTGGAAGACGCGCAGCAAGCTGTGAAATCGATCAAGAAACAGCATTTGGTCGAAGTGCGCTCCATGGCCAACCCGCCGCCGCCCGTCAAACTGGCGCTCGAAGCCATCTGTCTGATGCTGGGAGAATCGACCAACGACTGGAAGGCGATTCGTTCCATCATAATCAAGGATAATTTCATCAACATGATCGTCAATTACTCGACCGACGACATCAAGTAAATCTAATATTTACATCAAATAAATTATAAATTTAATTTAATTTAATTTAATTTAATTTAATTTAATTTAATTTAATTTAATTTAATTTAATTCAATTCAATTCAATTTCAGTGACGATGTGAGAGAGAAAATGAAGACCCGATATTTAGACAACCCCGATTACAATTTCGAGAAAGTCAACAGGGCGAGTTTGGCTTGCGGTCCCATGGTTAAGTGGGCCGTGGCTCAGGTTAACTACGCCGATATGTTGAAACAGGTGGAACCGCTGCGCAACGAACTGTACAGCTTGGAAAAGCAGGCGGAAAGCAACAAGAAGAACGGCGAAGAAGTGAAGAAATTGATCGCGCAGTTGGAAAAAAGCATCGCTGCCTACAAGGAAGAATATGCCGTGCTCATCAGCCAAGCGCAGGCCATCAAAGCCGATTTGGCCAGCGTCCAAGCTAAAGTATTTCATTTTAATTTTTAATTCATTTTAATTTTTAATTCATTTTAATTTTTAATTCATTTTAATTTTTAATTCATTTTAATTTTTAATTCATTTTAATTTTTAATTCATTTTAATTTTTAATTCATTTTAATTTTTAATTCATTTTAATTTTTAATTCATTTTAATTTTTAATTCATTTTAATTTTAATTCATTTTAATTTTTAATTCATTTTAATTTTTAATTCATTTTAATTTTTAATTGATTTTAATTTTTAATTGATTTTAATTTTTAATTCATTTTAATTTTTAATTCATTTTAATTTTTAATTGATTTTAATTTTTAATTCATTTTAATTTTAATTCATTTTAATTTTAATTCATTTAATTTTAATTCATTTAATTTTAATTCATTTTAATTTTAATTCATTTAATTTTAATTGATTTAATTTTAATTGATTTAATTTTAATTCATTTAATTTTAATTCATTTAATTTTAATTGATTTAATTTTAATTCATTTAATTTTAATTCATTTAATTTTAATTCATTTTAATTTTAATTGATTTAATTTTAATTGATTTAATTTGAATACAATTTAATTTAATTTATATAATAGGTCGATCGCAGTATGGCGCTTCTCAAGAGTCTAGCGTCCGAGCAACAGCGCTGGGAGGCCGGCAGCGAGACGTTTAAAAATCAAATGTCCACGATCGCCGGCGACGTGCTACTGTCTTCCGCGTTTTTGGCGTACGCCGGCTACTTCGATCAACAATATCGACACAATTTATTCAACAACTGGTGCCATCATCTGCAACAGGCGGGCATTCAATACAGAATGGACATTGCGCGAACCGAATACCTGTCGAATCCGGACGAGCGTTTGCGCTGGCAAGCGAACGCGTTGCCGCCCGACGACCTGTGCACGGAGAACGCCATCATGCTGAAACGATTCAACCGCTACCCACTCGTGATCGACCCGTCGGGCCAGGCGACCGAATTTATCATGAACGAATTTCGCGAACGAAAAATCACAAAGACCAGTTTTCTCGACGACTCGTTTCGCAAAAACTTGGAGAGCGCGTTGCGATTCGGAAACCCGCTTCTCGTGCAGGACGTGGAGAACTACGACCCCATCCTCAACCCGGTGCTGAACCGCGAGTTGCGGCGCACCGGCGGCCGCGTGCTCATCACGCTCGGCGACCAGGACATCGATCTGTCGCCCTCGTTCGTCATCTTTTTGTCGACGCGCGACCCCACGGTCGAGTTTCCGCCCGACATCTGCTCGCGCGTCACCTTCGTCAACTTCACGGTCACCCGAAGCAGTCTGCAGAGCCAGTGCCTCAACCAGGTGCTCAAGGCGCAGCGGCCGGACATTGACCAGAAGCGATCGGATCTGCTAAAACTACAGGGCGAGTTTCATCTGCGGCTGCGACAGCTGGAAAAGTCGCTGCTCCAGGCGTTGAACGACGCCAAGGGGCGCATCCTGGACGACGACAGCGTCATCACGACGCTCGAGACGCTCAAACTGGAGGCCGCCGAGATCTCGGAGAAGGTGGAGAAGACCGACAAAGTGATGGCCGAGATCGAGGCCGTGTCGCAGCAGTACATGCCTTTGTCGCAGGCGTGCAGCAGCATCTATTTCACCATGGAGAGTTTGAACCAAGTGCACTTCCTCTACCAGTATTCGCTCCAGTTTTTCCTCGACATTTTCCACGACGTGCTCGCGAGTCCGGCGCTGCAGACCATCGCCGACTACAACGCGCGTCTCGCTTCCATCACCACGGACCTGTTTCGCGTCGCCTACAACCGGGTGGCGCGCGGTATGCTGCACGGCGACAGGATCACGTTCGCACTCCTCCTCTGTCGGATTCATCTCAAGAGTTCGCCCGGCGAGTCGGTCGTCGAAAGCGATTTTCAACATTTTCTGCGCGGCAACGAGGGCGTGGCCAAACCGGGCAAACCGTTTTCGGCGATCCCGTTTTTGACGCCTGAGCAGGAGGACTCGACCGCGTCGCTCGCCGAGAGCGAGCATTTCCGGAATTTGCGACGCAAGGTGGGCGCCGACGAGGCTGCGGTCAAAGAGTGGCTGGACAACCCCAATCCCGAAATGAACGTGCCGGCGCTGTGGGACGACGAAGGAGCGAGCGATCCCGCGGTGATCGTGATGCACAAATTGCTGCTCGTGCAAGCTTTCCGCCCCGACCGCATGCTGGCAATGGCGCATCTGCTCGTGGCCGCCGTGATGGGCGAGAACTTTATGCAGGCGGCCGAAATGGAATTGGATTTGAGCACGATCGTCGAAAGCGAGGTGAGGAAATTCGATAATAAGGAAAAATTGCGGAAAATTTTTTAAATGTTTATTAAATAATTAAAATTGATATTATTATTATTATTATTATTATTATTATTATTATTATTATTATTATTATCAGATCAAAGGAAACACTCCCGTGTTAATGTGCTCCGTGCCCGGATTCGACGCGAGCGGCAGAGTGGACGATTTGGCCGCCGAGCTGAGCAAAGGAATCACGTCGATCGCCATCGGGTCCGCCGAGGGGTTCAGCCAGGCCGACAAGGCCATCAATTCGGCCACGAAATCCGGGCGCTGGGTGATGCTGAAGAACGTCCACCTGGCGCCGCTCTGGCTCGTGCAACTGGAGAAGAAGCTGCACAGTCTACAGCCGCATCCCAACTTCCGCCTTTTCCTCACGACCGAGATCAACCCCAAAGTGCCGGTGAATCTGCTGCGTGCCGGCCGCGTGTTCGTGTTCGAGCCGCCGCCCGGCATCAAGGCCAATCTGCTGAGGACCTTCAGCACCGTGCCGGCAGCGCGCATGATGAAGCCGCCCAACGAACGGGCGCGTCTCTATTTCCTGCTCGCCTGGTTCCAGGCGATCGTGCAGGAACGGCTCCGCTACTGCCCGCTCGGCTGGTCCAAGCACTACGAATTCAACGAGTCGGATCTGCGCGTGGCGTGCGACACGCTCGACACGTGGATCGAGACGGTGGCCATGGGGCGCACCAATCTGCCGCCGAGCAAGATCCCGTGGGACGCGATTCGAACGCTGCTCAGCCAGTGCATCTACGGCGGCAAAATCGACAACGATTTCGACCAGCGCCTCCTCACCTCGTTCCTCAACCAACTGTTCACCAGCAAGAGCTTCGAGACCGATTTTCACCTGGTGGAGAACATCGACAACCGAGAAGGCAAGAACATCACGATGCCCGAGGGAATACGACGCGACCAATTCCTGCGTTGGATCGAGAATCTGGTGGACCGGCAGACGCCCTCGTGGCTCGGGCTGCCCAACAACGCGGAGAAGGTGCTGCTGACGACGCAAGGCGTCGACACGATCGCCAAACTGCTGAAAATGCAGTCGCTCGAGGACGACGACGAGCTGGCGTACGCGGCCCAGGAGCAGCAGAGTCTGAGGGAACGAGTCGAGTCGCTGCCGGGCAAGGAGGCGGACGGGCGGCCCACGTGGATGCGCACCCTGCACAAGTCGGCCGTCGCGTGGCTGCGTCTGATGCCCGCCAGTCTGCACACGCTCAAGCGGACCGTGGAGAACATCAAGGATCCGCTCTATCGCTACTTCGAGCGCGAGGTGAACGTGGGCGCGCGGCTGCTGCGCGACGTGCGCAACGACCTGCAGGACGTCGTGCTCATCTGCCTCGGCGAGAAGAAGCAGACCAACTACCACCGGTCCATCATCAGCGATTTGGCCAAGGGCATTTTGCCTTCCAGTTGGCGACGCTACACCGTGCCGCGCGACGTGACCGTCATGCAGTGGATCACCGACTTCACCGAGCGCGTCAAGCAGTTGAAGGACGCCTCGCAGGCAACCACGGCCGGCGGAGCCAAGGAACTCAAGAACATCCACGTCTGGCTCGGCGGATTGTTCAATCCGGAGGCCTACATCACCGCCACGCGCCAGTGCGTGGCGCAGGCCAATAGCTGGTCGCTCGAGGAACTCGTGCTGCACGTGACCATCGCCGACAACCAGGAACACCAACTGACGATGGATGAATGCAGTTTCGCCGTCACGGGTATATAAAAAAATCAATATCAAAAAATATCAAAAAATATCAAATATGATTTATATATTGCATTTTATATCTCAAAGGTTTGAAACTACAAGGCGCCGAATGCAAAGAGGACTCGTTGCAGCTGACCGCCACTATTTCGACCGATCTGCCGCTCACTCGCTTGCGTTGGATCAAGGAACTAAAAGCGGCCGATGGGAACAAAAAGAAGATTACGCTGCCCGTTTATTTGAATTCGACTCGTGACGAACTGCTGTTCACCGTCGATCTCAACATCGCGGCCAATCCGGACGAGCACAGCTATTACGAACGAGGAGTCGCGCTTCTCTGTTCCACGTCGCTTGGCTAAAGTTTAAAAAAGAAAAAAAGAAAAAAAGAAAAAAATATATATATTTATTTGTATCGAAAATAATAATAATAATAAATAAATACAAGTTTGAATAATGCGACGCGTCTTTTATTTTTAGTGCATCTTCTCGCGTCCATCGTCCGTCATCCACTCTCTTTAGTTTTTCACGACAAAAAATAAGTTGAGAATCGAATAAGATGACGAGCATATTCTCGAGAGGAATGGAGTATGGACGTAGGGCAGGTGCGAAATTCAAAATAAAATACCGTATAGGCAATTTTAAAATTACAGCGATTTTTTTTACATTTTTATAAAATTACAATTCGTTTTTTCCTTCTCCGTGTTTGGCATCGAGTTCGAAGGAGCATGGTATTGAAAAGTATATTAATCCTCTATCAGCTTCTTAATCCAAAAATGTGCGTGTCATTGTTAACAAACGAAAATTCTTGTGCAATTAATCACAATTAATCCTCCACTCCTATCGCCCTCTATAATACATTTTTCTTCGCATCTCTCGAAGAACGACTGAAACTTGAGACGAAAATTACTGTCACCAACGAGGTTTCAAAAATAACAAAAATAAAACCGTCGTAAATAAATTTATTCCTTCCAGTTACTTTTTAAAGGTCAAATGACGCGTGTGGCGTGCGACAAATTGGCCATTTAATCGAAATTCCTCAAAGATTTAATTTTAATTAATATTATATTATTTTACGGGCAAATCTTTGAACAATGTCAACCCACTCGATTTAATCCAGAGTGAATATTCGCGCGGCAATGTCGTCGAGTAGCCAATCGATGCCGCCGAGCAGATTCTGTCCCGTCACGGCGCTGCACCAAACAATGTGCCAATGATGACTGGCGATATTGTTCAATTCGAGCAGCTGTAAAAAAAAAAAATTAAATTAAATGTTAAATAAAATTTACGTTTCAGTTAATGAACGACAGGACGGTAGGTATTACCTCCGAAATTTCTTCGATGCTCATCGCACCGGGCAAATCGTGTTTGTTAGAAAAAACTAGTAACGTCGCACCAGCCAATCTCTTGGGAGATTTAAGAAAAAGAAAAAGTTTACAAATTTCTCTTATATTTTTAAATTTTTTTTCCACCTCTTCTTTCAATAAACCGTGTAATTCGTGTTTGCAGTCGTTCAGACGACGACGATCGGCGCTGTCGACGACCCACACGAGACCGTCTGTCGTTTCGAAGTAATTTCTCCAATACGAACGCAGCGATTTTTGCCCACCGACGTCCCATATATTCAATTTAAATCTATACCGGTAATAAAGATATTTAGTTAGTTATCTAGAGCATAGACAGATCCCTCCTCTTCCTCACCCTCTGTGTTCCAGGGTTTTGATGTTGAATCCCAACGTAGGTGAAATGGTGCGTATATCTTCGCCGTTGAATTTCTTCAAAATTGTCGTTTTTCCAGCGTTATCTAATCCTCTCCACCGGGTATTATTCAATTAAATGAAAATATAATAATAATGAGTACCAATATACATACAATATATCGACTACAAAAACGTGTTTTAAGGATACAACATAAGTATTCTCACTTCCTTCTCTTTCTGCTTCATTTTTTTCAGAATAGTAAGCAGACCCATTGGACACGAGTTTATTAGTACAGTACGGTACGGTAAGTATTATTTTCGACCCCTCTTCATTCTGCCCTCTCGGCTATACATCCGGACAAAATTCCAGTACAGTTGCGAATCCGACTAATTTAAAACCGGATGTGCCATTCAAAACCTTACTGGAATTCGGGGTGTGGCAACAATTCGGGAGCTGCCGTAACGTGTTTTTTAAAACCAGCGAAATGGCATTATCTTTGCAGCCACATTCGCGGCTGCAAAGATGCTACTTGATGACAAGATAGAAACTTGATAGTAAATTTATTTTTATTTTATCGAATGGCTCCGAATAAACCCGACCCGTGGGTTCGCTCGTTCGACGTGTCGGAACCCACATTACACCGAAAGGGGTACACTGTGTACAAAGTCACATCGACGGTAATATTTTTTACTTTAACTTTAATTTATTTAATTAATTTAATTAATTTTATTTTTATTTCTAGGTGTTTCCACGTTCTGCTCCCGAAGCCGCGACGCAAGTAACCAAAGGAAATAAATTTTTTTATTTTATTTTATTTTTTCATTCAAGATCATAGTTTGGAAACGCTACAACGATTTTAAGAAACTGTACAAAAGTCTGCAAATTATACACACCAAGCTATATTTGAAAGGATTTTTCCCTCCATTCGCCAAAGCTCGTTTATTCGGTATAAATTTAAATTTAAATTTAAATAATATAATAAATTTGAATTTTTTTAAAATCTCATCTCCTTTTTCGTTATATCAGGAAGATTCGATGCGAACGTGATCGAAGAACGACGACACAGCGCTTATTCCTTGTTGGAATTCGTGGCTCAACATCCGCCTCTTTTCACCAGTCAGCTGTTTGTTAAATTTTTTGAAGTAATTTCGCTTCGCTGGTTTTAAAATAAAGAATTTTAAATTAAGAATTTCAATTTCAATTAGAGCGGTCAGAAAATAACACGTGATAAAACCGGTCGAGAAAATGAGTCAGCACCGCGGAGCGAATCAGACATCCTCCGCGTTCCTGCCCCTCTAGAATCACTCGAATCACAACGTTACGAGTAAATTGAATTCATAAATAAATAAATAAAAATAACAATATTAATTAATTAATTTTTTGCTGCTTTTGTTGGCAGTAACGATGCGGTAGAAGTGAATTTGCGCTTGGGAGGGATCTGGCAGTATCCGCGGGAACAGGAAAACATGAGCGTCGGTTCAGACAGCACGGACGAGTGCACGACGACGACTGACGGAGACTCGATCCGGAGCGCTGCGTCGACCGCGGAACTGTTGGACCCGTGTCGCGCCGACACCGGTAGATTCGTCAATAACAATGTTTGGTTGCTGTCCACTATGGCGTCCAATCGTAAAATGGACGACATCGAGTTTGATTCAACGACGTCACTTTCGACGAATCTGTGTGTAAAAACGCTGCCGTCGCCGCTGCCGTCGCCGCTGCCGTCGCCGTCGTCGCCGCGGGTGGAAAACTTGACCGACGAATCGGATTACATCGTTTCGGCAGCAACCGCCATCAGCGAGGCGCAGCTGAACGAAGCGGACGGAAATTACGAAATGTCGTTCATGTTCTACAAGCGCAGTGTGGAAATACTGCTGAAAGGTGTCGCAACCGACACGAACGGGTCCCGTAGAGACGCGGTGCGCAAGAAAACGGCTCAGTATTTAAACAGAGCCGAAGAAATTTACAGAAAATATTTGACCATTTTGGATATTCCCGCCGTTCGTTAGATAATTTGAATAATAATTATTGTATTACAGTGAACATTCTCTAGACGGGGCACCTTAGGACGGCCAAAAACTTAGATACAGCAACTCTTTGCAAATGCAAAGACCACAAGACATTTGGCGCGAAAAGTTGGTGCCTCGTCTACAGGATGTTCACTTCGCTGTAATTAAATTTTATTTTATTTTTATTTTATTTTTATTTTATTTTTATTTTATTTTTATTTTATTTTTATTTTGTTTTTATTTTATTTTTATTTTATTTTCATTTTCATTTTTATTCTGAATTAATTGTGAATTGTGAATTTTGAATTGAAGGTCCCGCCAGCATTTAATCTCGATGTGAACCGAGCAGCGACGACAACAAGTTTGCTTCAGTCTCCGATTTCCGAGCTCAAAAATTACAAAGTTCTCGGCGTAATCGATAAAATTCTTTTGGTCCTCGACATGGCGACACACAACACTTTTGTGATGAAAGTAAATTGCACTAACAACAAACCCAACAAACCCAAAAATTATATTTCTGAGAATTATAAATCACTATTGACTGTAAACTGTCAATAGTGATTTATAATTGTCATAAATATAATTTTATTTTATTTCATTTTCATATAGTCTGAAGTAACGGGCCGACACTAGATCAGAGTAGATCAGCCACTATTGGCGTTATACAATCGTAGAAATTAAATAGCAATACACAGATTATTAATTATCATTTGTTTTAATAGATTTTACACAAAACGTGTTCGCCGAGCGAAACGAGCGCGGCGTCCGTGGTTCCTTCTAAAATCCGTTTTATGGTGCAACTGTACAAATTCATCGAAAACGATAACGCCATTTTTCTCGTCCAGGAACACGCCACGGGCGGTCGGTTGTGGAATTACTGCAAATCTTATTTGGTGACTAACAGTCCAACGTCGTGCCCTCGAGCGTACGATTCGGCGTTCACGATTCACGCCGATCAAGCGCCGACGAACGATGGAAATGTTTATTCCGGCAAAAAACTACTCGACGACGAGGCCGAGGCCGAGGCCGAGGCGGAAGAGAAGAAAATCGATTCTGCCGCCGACTCCGATTTGATCGCTAAAGGAGAATGCGCGTCCAGTTATGTTAATTTATTCACCAGTTACGCGGCCTCGCTCACTGCCGACGACGCCGTCGGTTTGGCGAAATGTCATCGACTCGATACGCGAGAGTATATGGACGAGTGCACCAACAACAGCAGTGTCAGCAGTGTCAGCAGTGTCAGCAGCGACGACGACGACGACGAGTATTTTCCGACCGATGAGTCGAACGGAGTAACGACCCTCGAAGATTTGGGGCGATTGGAAGCGAACGATTTAATCGATTGCGCGCAGAAATTGATGCAAACCGTGGATCGAACTTTACGAGTGTCACGAGACGCCGATTTATCAGAGTCGCCTTCACCCGAGACCACGACGGATTCTCGTTTAACACGGAGCAACGAGCGACCGCGAGAACAACGTCGCAGTCGCAGTCGCAGTCGCAGTCGTCGGCGATCCGCGAAATTGAGCAGCGACGACATTTTCGCGTCGCCCCATCACCAAATTGGCCTCTCGTCGTCGGCCGGCAGCCTGCCCGGCGCTCGACGACCCAGGCTACGCCACTTGTCGGCCGCGTTTGATCAATTGGACTCGACAAACGCGTCGAACGTTCGCTTGCCCGAATCGTGCGTCCGGGTTTGGGCGGCCGAAATCGTCGTGGCCGTGTGGCAACTGCACAATTTGGGCATCGTTTGCGGGGATTTGCGTCCGGACAATGTGCTGCTCGGCAGCAGAGGTCATATTCTGCTCACCTACTTCGGCCAATGGGCGAACGTGGAGCGCGTCTTGCGGCCATCCGCGGTGGAAAACATGTACGCGGCTCCGGAATCGAACGGCATCGAAGCGGCAACGCCCGCCTGCGATTGGTGGAGTGTCGGCGCTCTTCTGTTCGAGCTGATTACCGGCAAGACGCTGATTTCGTGCCATCCGGGCGGCATAACGAACCATTCTCATCTCAACGTCCCACATGACATTTCACCGGAAGCGCGGTCGCTGCTCGTCGAAGTATTTATTGATAATATTTCTTTAATTTTAATTTTAATTTTAATTTTATTTTTATTTTTATTTTTATTTTTATTTTTATTTTTATTTTTATTTTTATTTTTATTTTTATTTTATTTTATTTATTCTTTGCAGCTTTTGCGGTTTAGCCCGAACGAACGACTCGGCACCGGTGCCAACGGAATAGAAGCCATAAAATCGCACTCGTTTTTTCACAACATTAACTGGGATCAAATAATTTACGAACACTCATAGAATTAACGTTTAATCTACTCGTAAAAGGTGATTTTTTTTCCTGTAAACAAATAAAATCAAATAAAATCAAATAAAATCAAATAAAATCAAATAAAATATATATATATTTGTAAATATATATGTAATATATATCAAATCCCGTTAATAACGGACTAGAATGTGATAGATTTTAGCGATGGAAAAAAAGAAGAAAATCACACGTTTTGCGCGAGTTTTCCATCGGTCAAAGCGGCTTTTTCTTTTTCTTTGTCATCGTCTCTCGATAGATTTTTGGCTAAATTCACGACGGGATTTTGCGAATACAAATAGGTGGCGTACGAGACGATGGCGATGGCCGCCACGGTGTTGGCATCGACCGCGATGCCGAAAATGATCCAGCACAGCACGGCCGTGAACATGAGTTCGAGAGCGCTGGCGAACGTTTTCAAAATTGAATTCAAGTTTTTGAGAAACAGACTCGTAGCTATTCCTATGCCCGCACTGTTGAACACGATCAAAACGACTTTGAACTGCGCCAGCGATTTAATCGCCTCGCCGGTGAACGCCGTCGACAGTTGTCCGTTAAACGCCAGCACTCCCACGTTGCACACGATCGAATCGCAGTACATGAAAACGTTTTGCATCATGATGTGCACGTCGGCGCCGGCGTCTTTGAGCAGATATTCGTTGTACACGCCGGCAAAACACGAACAAAACACCTGCAGTTGTAGAAATAAAATAAATATAAAATAAAATAAAATAAATATAAAATAAATAAATATAAAATAAATATAAAATAAATATAAAATAAATAAATATAAAATAAATATAAAATAAATATAAAATAAATATAAAATAAATATAAAATAAATATAAAATAAATATAAAATAAATAAATATAAAATAAATATAAAATATATATAAAATATATATGTAAAAATATTCACTTGTAATAAGATTAAGATTAAGTTGAAACTGAAAACGGAGCCCACGTTGTTATTATTATCAGCGTTGTTATTAGCGGTCGTGTGCAGTTGTTTAATTACGCATCCGACGGTCAACAGAACCAAGGACATCCACTGTTTCACGCTCAATTTCTTGGCGAATAATATCTGTAAATTAATTAATTAATTAATTAATTCAATTTAATTTAATTTAATCAATTTAATCAATTTAATCAATTTAATCAATTTAATCAATTTAATCAATCGAGGTGGAGGTACTTGAAAAATCACTCCGGTCACGACCACGCGGAATTGGAGTAAAAGAAAGTAAGTGGTGGGGTCGAAGGCGGCCAAATTGACGAACGTCAGGTTATTGTACAGGCAGTAGAGCAGAGAGGGCACAAAATACAACAAGAGAACTGCAAAACACGTACGAGTCAAATTTTAGCAATTTTTGATAATAATCACATGACCAGTCCTATCTCCTATAGACCAATTGAGCACATACCGTTCGTGTTTTTGCACATCTCGCTCACCATCTGACGACAGGAATGACTAGACATGTATGAAAATATAATTACTGTTATTATTATTATTTAAAAATTATTTAAAAATTATTTACTCTTTGAGATATACGCTCGTCGAAATGACTAATTTGAGGCATTCCGTCAAAAGCACGACGGTCACGGTGTTGTAGTTGTATCGATTTTTCGCGTCCTGAGTGGCGGTGACTAGAATTCCTGAGAAAGGAAAGGAAAGGAAAGGAAAGGAAGGAAAGGAAAGGAAAGGAAAGGAAGGACAAAATAAAATAAAAAATGAGAGAAGATGCAAACATTAACGATAGTTTACGCGCTACCTTGATTGATGAATAGAACCATGTAGGAAACGAATACGATAAAGCTCCATTTAGTCGGAAATAGATCGGCGTTGAGCCAGCGCTGCTCGCCGGCAGCCATTAGGGCGAAACAACCGTCGCATGGCATGCTGGGATGAGAAAAAACTAATCACTTGTAATTTCACAAGCGCTAAGGTAGTGTGATTGTCGAAATAAGCTTGTAACAATGAATTTTTATTTTTTTTACTCGGTAGAAATCATGAGTGCATCAAAAATTGCGACCTGAATAAATCACTCGTGCCCGGAGGGCACGAGTGGTTTATTCTGGTCGCAATTTATAGATGCACGAGTGGTTTTACCAATGAGTAAAAAAATGAATGGTTGCAAGCTGTTTCGACAATCACTAGCGCGAGTGGTATTCGGGAAGAGAATCTAACGAGAAAAACTACAACAACAAATCTATATCTATATTTCTCAAAGGATTTCACGAGATTTCGCAAGATTCCACGGGATTTCATGGGATTCTACGAATTTCACGAGATTTCTATGAGATTTTACAAGATTTTACGGGATTTTAACTAACTACCCGAGCGAATGTAAATCCTGTAGAATCCCGTAAAATTTCACGAAATCTTGTGAAATCTCATAAAATCTCGCGAAATCTCATGAAATCCCGTGAAGCATTGCGCCATCGCCATTTTGAGATTGAGGTAGATTGGCTCGCTCTGACGGCTAATTGTTTCAGAAGTGGATAAAACATAAATTTATTTTCGGATATTTTTCATGGTGCTAAATAATCAAAACAATAGGCGCGCCGACCAATGAGATTCGACCAGAAATTCGAATTCAACGAATCCACGCGTACACTCTCGTCGATAGTTTTTACGAGTTAGATTCTCATTTAAAATTTCTCTTCCGCTCGGAAATTAAATGAATAAATTCTTCGTTTTTATTAATATTATTTAAAAATGTACATCATTGCGAAAAAAATCCACGGCCGGAATCGAAAACTGGTGCCCAATATAAAAAAAA
The DNA here is from genome assembly GCA_000239455.1 of Strigamia maritima. Classification (NCBI taxonomy): domain Eukaryota; kingdom Metazoa; phylum Arthropoda; class Chilopoda; order Geophilomorpha; family Linotaeniidae; genus Strigamia; species Strigamia maritima. The sequence goes on from JH432211.1 coordinate 471,188, forward strand.
AAAAAAAAAAAAAAAAATAACATAAATACTAACCAAAAAAAAAATTAATTATTTATTTATTTGTTTATTTATTTTTTGTCCCGTCGACGCGGTCACGAGTCGTCAAATTTTCAGTCGCTCTCGTTCTCAATTAACGTTACTTTTTCGATTTTTTCGATTTTTTCCGTTTCTGCGGCGGATCTTCCGCTTTTCTTTTCCGTTGTTACGTTTGCCGTTCCCGTTACGACGTTCGTTGGCAATATTCGCCAATAACTTGGCCACCATTTTCTGTTTGGCTCTCTTCTTCATTTCGAATTTCTGACGCTTCTCGGCCTCCTCCTGTCGCTCGTATTGCCGCAATTCGCCTTTGAGACGCTTCACTTGTTCCTCGAGTCGCTCGTTGGCTCGGATCACTTTGTCCAGGCTAAAAAATTAAAAATATAAATGAATAAATTCTTAAATTGTAAAAACCTATTCGTACTCGAATCGAACGAACAACTTACCCCGAGTAGCCTTTTTGATTTTCGCCGGCAAATTTAAACGCGATTTCGTCGCTCATGGTCCGCGGGCCGAAACGAATCGTGTCGCCGTCGCTCAGCTCCAGGCCAACGAACGGTCCCAATTTCACGCCGTTGATGAATAAACCTATTAAACTCTGTTGATAAATGATGACGCTATTAGTTTATGATAAAAATTCGATTCGATTAGAAAATCAAACCTCGTTGTCGGTAGCCGTCCAAGAACGGTCGCCTCTCTTGAAAACGGCGTGCACACGTGACACGTACGGCGAATTGATGACCAGATCGGCGTCGGGAGATCGGCCAACGATGAACTATCGTTATTCATTTATTCATTTATTCATTTATTCATTTATTCATTTATTCATTTATTCATTTATTCATTTATTCATTTATTCTTATTTATTTTTTATTTCTATTTACCGTGTCTTCGTTTAGAACTACAACGGGGTTGTCAATGTATTTGCGAGTTGCCGCAGACGGGATTAAATAAGGTCTCCGGCGTGCTGAGTCCGCATCCATGACGAGGATTATGATGAATCTTAACTAAACGTGGATTTTTTTGATTTTTTTAAAAAATTGCTCAGCTATTTACAGATACACATTTTCAAGGGGCAACGCGCCTCGATTTTATAGTAGCTTTATTAAGGCTCGCGATTCGCGAATGACAAATGTCGAGGGTGACTCGCTCGGCCACCAGATGGAGCCACACCCATGCAGAATATTCGAACGAACCTTTTTATATTTTATGCGATCATCGCGGCTACTATATTTTTTATTACTCTAAAAACGTAAAGACGCTCGAACACAAATTTACTAGAGATTTGAGTGTATGGGCAAAGACCACAATTGTGGTCATTGGTATAAGAATTTATCGAAGCTTCGACTATCGGCCGCCAGATAGAGGTACACCCAGTTTATAATTAGGCCTTCCGTACATCCTCTACATATTATATTATTATAAACTAGTTTATACGAGCATCCTATAAATAATAGGTTTGCAGCACTTGTTCAATTCGAGCTTCGTTTCCGTCATTATCATCGAGGTCTATTATAGTAAGTTTTGAGTTATTTCTTTACTTTTTGTGTTTAGTCTTATTTGTTCCTTCAGTATTCGTTGACTTGGTTTGCAGCTAAAGGCACTCATACACTTAATACAATTTTAATGGTTTTTATAGTTAAATTAAAAATGATACCAAACAAAGAAGTTTTAATAATCAAGGAGTCACTATTTTTTAAGTATGAAATAACAACTGTAATAAAGTATATAGTATGTTTATTAACATAACATATATGTATATTTATTAGGAGCTAAAATAAGATAAAACAATCATGTATTTATTGCTACATCAATTTATGTTCAATCTCATTGTCATTCTAATGTGGAATACTCGAATCCGTCACAATGACCACTGTAATCACAAGCAGTGCATACTCTAGTGACGATTTCGGGATTGGATCGGGATTGTAATACAAAAGTAATATGTTTAAATACGGTAATATATTTATCCATCAGGTAATAAGTGGTAGAAATTCAAACTTGTGAATTCAATTCGGAAATAAATATAAATTATAAATAAAGATAAGTATGAACAAATTTGGCGAGTAATTAGCTTATATTCTGGCAAAATCATGATTTCCACTCTCTCCGTAGATTCAGGGATCCGCGACGTGCCCAAACATCCACAAGGAACAAATTAAAAAAGACAAACTAGCCACTTTAAGGACGCCTGTCTCCCTTTGAATCCAACCATTTGGCCAAGGATAAAAAGTTGAATACACTAAAAGAATTAAAATCAAAAATAAAAATACCGGTAATAAAAAATAAATACCGCACATAAATCCTTTAACGTAACTGCATGCATAGGCATGCTGTGGCCATAGACATCACGAGAATCCTTACTTGACCTCAACAAATGATAGAACAAATTAGATTTGTTTTTAAATATGCAATCGCACAAAGGACATTTGTAGCGGTCGTTGATTTTGATTAGGAGCTTACACAACTTCTGAAATTAGATAAAAAAAATAAGAATAAAAAAGAAAAATTATTACTCACATCTATGAAATCCCGTGGGCCATTAGAAAAATACAAAAAAGATGTATTAATGTTTTTTTGTATGTGGTGACCACTAGCGCTGTGGCTTGATCTATTGCTAACCTTCTTATAGCAAGCATAACACGTGCCACCAATTCCCAGCCTGAGGGCTTCTTTGTGGTAAAACTGGCCGTCTAAAAAATAATTCGAATTAAACTTTATAAAATAGGATATAATAGGATATAAAATAGCTTACTTATAGGCAGAAAATGAACTTTCTGTATCTTTTCTGGTCGTCAATCTTATCGTCAAATGCTTTATCACATAACACGCACGTTAAAATAGATCCACTTCTAATATTACTTAGAAAATCATCCAGATCCAAGTCTTTCGCGAGTCGTCGATACTTGGGAACCAAGATGTGATGGGGAGACTTTTTCAAATGATCTGACAAGTTTCTCATAAGTTTTTGGCAAATCTTGCACCGCACTGTATTGGGCTGAATTTCTTTGTCAGTCTCTTCGTCATCCACTTTGTCGTCTTCTTCGTGAGCTTTTTCATCATCCTCTTGGTCATCGTCTTCCTCATCTTCAATATCTCGAAGTGGATCACTTTCATCGATTAGAATCTGATCCTCATCGGGTTGAGGCCAGACTGCCTGTCAAAACACAAGAGAATTAGTCAATTGCCAATTTACAATTTCATCCTACATAAATAAATGAAATAGAATTAAATTGTAAACCGAAAGGTGAATGCGCGCTCATTCTGGCTTTGATCGTGTTTATTATGGCAATTGAGGTGCGCGTAATTTGCGTAATTTGCGTAATTTGCGTTATTGGACGTACCGGACGTACCGGACGTACCGGACGTACCGGACGTACCGGACGTACCGGTAATTTAAAAAAATTCTATTTTTTAAAATTTCTTTCAAAACCATTTAAAAAATAAAAATACTTACTGCTTTAAAGATTTCCTTGGCTTCTCCTTCTTCTACTAATAACATCTTCGCCTCAAAGTCCTCGTCTGTGACATAGCACAAATCCCTCGCAGAAATTCTATACCGTTTAATCTGCTCTTCACCAACTAAGAAGTCAACCGAGTACCTCATTTTGGGCTTTCCACATTTTGATACACGAGTGGGATAAATGACTCCTTGAAAAGTGTACAAGCAATAAGTCCTGAAATTAATAAAACAATTAATTACTACAAATAAATTTACAAAGATAATTACAGTATACTGTATAATATAATATATATAATAATATAATATAATATAATATTATTACCATACTGTTGGCTGAATAATATTTTTCTTTCTTGGTGCCATAGCTAATGGTCCCTATATGAAATTGTGATTGATAATCTGTGATAAGACGCGAACATAACATTTACAACTAAATGCGAGACAAAATGGCTGTAGTTGCGACAACCTGAAAATCTAGGGACAGACCGGTATCCAATTTTTAAAATTTTTAAAATTTTTAAAACCAAATTAATTAAGGAAGTCTTGACTAAATACGTTTTCTAAACAGGCTACTGAAACTTTAATGGAGACAACTGTAGAAATTCTGGGGACGAGAACCTCACTTGGTAGCGCCACTGCTCTTGGCGCCACATTTCAGATTTTACCGGTGGCGCAAAACGGAGATTTGCGATGCCATGCCGACTTAATGCAATGACATCATATAAAATTCCTAATAATACAAAACGGACATTACTAAAAACTACTAAATTTTTATTAGTAAAAATCGCTAAATTCACATCAAATTTTATTTTTATTACTCTAAAAACTGCAGTTCGAAAGACTCCGTGCATTAACAACTACTCGCCGTACGACTTTATTAAGCTAGAGTCTCTATTTTGCACTCATAGATGGCGCAATGACATCAAATAAAATTCAAAATACACAAAACGGACATTTTATTACTAGAAACTACTAAATCTGTATTTTATTAGTAAAAATCACTAAATCGGTATCAAATTTTATTTTTATTACTCTAAAAACTGCAGTTCGAAAGACTCCGTGCATTAACAACTACTCGCCGTACGATTTTATTAAGCTAGAAATTTTATTTTGCAGTCATAGGTGGCGCCGCAATGCAATGACATAATACAAAATTCATATAAACTAGTTTATAATATTACCCTATTATTTATAGGATGCTCATATAAACTAGTTTATAATCCTAACCTATTATTTATGAAAGTTTTATTTTGCACTCATAGATGGCGCCGCAATGCAATGACATCAAATAAAATTCATAAAAAATAGTTTATAATTGTAACCAATTATTTTTATAAAAACTAGTTTATAATTGTAACCTATTATTTTTATAAAAACTAGTTTATAATATTAACCTTTTATTTATAAAAGTTTTATTTTGCATTCATAGATGGCGGCGCAATGCAATGACATCATATAAAATTCAAAATCTACAAAACGGACATTTTATTACAAGAAATTACTAAATCTGTTTTAAAATTTTTTTTATTAGTTAAAATCACTAAATCCGTATCAAATTTTATTTTTATTACTCTAAATCACTAAAATCTGCATTCCGAACGATTCCGTGCATTTCCAACTACTCGCCGTACGACTTTATTAAGCTAGAAATTCTATTTTGCACTCATAGATGGCGTGGCAATGCAATTACATCATATAAAATTCAAAATAACACAAAACGGACATTTTATAACTAGAAACTACTAAATCTGTATTTTATTAATAAAAATCATAAAATCCGTATCAAATTTTATTTTTATTACTCTAAATTACTAAAATCTGCAGTTCGAACGATTCCGTGCATTAACAACTACTCGCCGTACGACTTTATCAAGCTAGAAATTCTATTTTGCACTCATAGGTGGCGCCGCAATGCAATGACATCATATAAAATTTATATAATCTTAACCTATTATTTATAGGATGCTCATATATACTAGTTTATAATCCTAACCTATTATTCATAAAAGTTTTATTTTGCACTCATAGATGGCGCCGCAATGCAATGACATCACATAAAATTCAAAATAACACAAAACGGACATTTTATTAATGGAAACTACTAAATCTGTATTTATTAATAAAATCATAAAATCCGTATCAAATTTTATTTTTATTACTCTAAATTACTAAAAACTGCAGTTCGAACGATTCCGTGCATTAACAACTACTCTCCGTACGACTTTATCAAGCTAGAAATTCTATTTTGCACTCATAGATGGCGGCAAAATGCAATGACATCATATAAAATTCCAAAACGGACATTTTATTACTAGAAACTACTAAATCTGTATTAAAATTTATTTTTATTAGTAAAAAACACTAAATCCGTATCAAATTTTATTTTTATTACTCTGAATCACTAAAAACTGCAGTTCAAAAGACTCCGTGCATTAACAACTACTCGCCGTAAAATTTTATTCAGCTAAAAATTATATTTTTCAGTCATAGATGACGCCACAATGCAATGACATCATATAAAATTCAAAATAACACAAAACGGACATTTTATTACTAGAAACTACTAAATCTGTATTTATTAATAAAAATCATTAAATCCGTACCAAATTTTAATTTTATTATTCTAAATCAGTAAAAACTGCATAACGAACGATTCCGTGCATTGGAACTACTCGCAGTATGACTTTATTAAGCTAAAAGTTCTATCTTAGATTCACAGATGGCGCCGCAAAACAATGACATCAAATTGGCAAGTACTCGCCGAACGACTCCTTGCATTGTGAGTATTCGCCGAACGACTCCTAGCATTGCGAGTACTCGCTGAACGACTTTGAGCATTTGGATACGGGCCGAACGACTCGTGCATTGCGAGTACTCTAGTTACCCAGTTACCTAGGTTACTTAGGCTACCTAGGTTACTTACGTTATCTAGGTTACCCAGGTTACCCAGGTTCCTTAGATTATTCAGGTTACCCAGGTTATTCAGGTTACCCAGGTTGTTCAGATTACCCAGGTTACCCAGATTACCCAGGTTACTTAGGTTACCCAGAATACCCAGGTTACCCAGGTTACTCAGGTTACCCGGTTACCCAAGTTACCCAGGTTACCTAGGTTATCCAGGTTACCTAGGTTATCCAGGTTACCTAGGTTATCCAGGTTACCTAGGTTACCCAGGTTACCCAGGTTACCTAAGTTACTCAGATTATTCAGGTTACTTAAGTTACCCAAGTTATTTAGATTACCCAGCTTACCTAAGTTATCCAACTTACCTAGGTTATCCAGCTTACATAGGTTACCCAGGTTACCTAGGTTACACAGCTTACCTAGGTTACCCAGCTTACCTAAGTTACCCAGCTTATTTAGGTTATCCAGGTTACCCAGATTACCTAGGTTACCTGGATTACCTAGGTTACCCAGATTATCTAGGTTACCCAAGTTATCCAATTTACCCAGATTACCTAGGTTACCCAAATTAAACCAGGTTACCCAAGTTACCCAGGTTACCCAGGTTACCTAAGTTCTCTAGATTACTCAGGTTAACTAGATTATCCAAGTTACCTAGGTTATCCAAGTTACCTAAGTTACCCAGATTACCTAGGTTACTCAGATTACTTAGGTTACTCAGATTACCTAGAATACCCAGATTACTTAGGATATCCAGATTACCTAAGTTATCCAGATTATCTAGATTACCCAGATTACCTAGGTTACTCAGATTACCTAGGTTATCCAGGTTACTCAGGTTACTCAGATTATCCAGATTACCCAGATTACCCAGGTTATCAAGGTTACTCAGGTTACTCAGGTTATCTATGTTATCCAGGTTAATCTGGTTACCCAAATTACTCAGGTTACTTAGGTTACTCAGGTTACTTAGGTTACCCAGGTTGTTCAGGTTATCCAGATTATCCAGGTTACCCAGGTTACTCAGGTTATCCAGATTACTCAGATTACTCAGATTACTCAGGTTATCCAGATTATCCAAGTTACCCAGGTTACCTAGGTTTTCTAGGTTACTCAGATTACTTAGGTTATCCAGATTACTCAGGTTACCCAGGTTATCAAGGTTACTCAGGTTACTCAAGTTACCTAGGTTACCCAAGTTACTCAGGTTACCTAAGTTACCCAAGTAATCCAAGTTACCCAGGTTACTCAGGTTACCCAAGTTACACAAATGGTTAACCTAGGTTACTAGGTTTAAACTAGGTTATCCAGGTTAACCTGAGTAACCTGGGTAACCTAGATTAACATGGATAACCTTGGTTAACCTAGGTAACCTAGGTTAACCTGAGTAACCTGGGTAACCTAGATTAACATGGGTAACCTAGGTTAACCTGAGTAACCTAGGTTAGGCCTGAGTAACCTAGGTTAACCTGTGTAACTTAGGTTAACCTGAGTAACCTAGGTTAACCTGAGTAACCTAGGTTAACCTGAGTAACCTAGGTTAACCTGAGTAACCTAGGTTAACCTGAGTAACCTAGGTTAACCTGAGTAACCTAGGTTAACCTGAGTAACCTAGGTTAGGTTAGGTTAGGTTAGGTTAGGTTAGGTTAGGTTAGGTTAGGTTAGGTTAGGTTAGGTTAGGTTAGGTTAGGTTAGGTTAGGTTAGGTTAGGTTAGGTTAGGTTAGGTTAGGTTAGGTTAGGTTAGGTTAGGTTAGGTTAGGTTAGGTTAGGTTAGGTTAGGTTAGGTTAGGTTAGGTTAGGTTAGGTTAGGTTAGGTTAGGTTAGGTTAGGTTAGGTTAGGTTAGGTTAGGTTAGGTTAGGTTAGGTTAGGTTAGGTTAGGTTAGGTTAGGTTAGGTTAGGTTAGGTTAGGTTAGGTTAGGTTAGGTTAGGTTAGGTTAGGTTAGGTTAGGTTAGGTTAGGTTAGGTTAGGTTAGGTTAGGTTAGGTTTAGGTTTAGGTTGTAGGTTAGGTTAGGTTTAGGTTAGGTTAGGTTAGGTTAGGTTAGGTTAGGTTAGGTTAGGTTAGGTTAGGTTAGGTTAGGTTAGGTTAGGTTAGGTTAGGTTAGGTTAGGTTAGGTTAGGTTAGGTTAGGTTAGGTTAGGTTAGGTTAGGTTAGGTTAGGTTAGGTTAGGTTAGGTTAGGTTAGGTTAGGTTAGG
>JH432212.1:0-35908 GCA_000239455.1 Strigamia maritima
TGCTAAGCTGTTAAAACGAGAAAATAGAACGACCTCTCACACCACGTGTTAAGAGAGATTCTCGTGCTCTTTCAGCTTTTTATGCCAACTTAAGCAGCCATTTTGGAAAAGCATTGACCGAGAGAACGTAAGTTGGCAGTACTTTTAGCCAAAAATAATACTTTCTAACCTTTATTTGCAATGAAAACCGTTTGATAAAAATCTTGAAGTTTTCTTTTCCGGACAACCATTTTGATTTACTACAATAAGATCCAGGTTAAGATCTTGTGTATTCCTAAAGTGGATCCTAATCCGGATCTTAATCCGGATCTTGTTTTAGTCACATGATTAACATTTCATCACACTCGTGTTAACAATAGCACGAGCGCATTCAAATATTTAGAACGAGTTTAGCAGTTTAGGACTCGTGCTCGTTTTGCACAAAACGAGCACAAAAAGTTTTTGAATGTGCCTAGTGTGAATGTGTTTACCTTACTTTTGGTCTACTTTCGTCCATGCTGCTGCTACTTTTCTACTGTCACTGCCATTGTGAACACAAGTGTTAACTTACCTTAATGGTTGGTTTACATTGAACGTATCGTAATGTATCTTAGGAAAATTTAACGTAACTTAAGGAAAGTAACGTATGGTTTGTTTGTAGACAGCAGTAAATATAAACCTACCAATCACGCAATTTCTCATTCTATCTCGTTTTTCGTGCAAGAAGCAGCTTTGAATGTCTTCTTATTCGTTGCCGTAATTTCTTAAGTTACATTACTTTCTACCTCAAAATCAATTTTGAAGTAAGAACTTAAGTTTACGTCTGAGATTTTAAACCCACAATGCATTGTGCTGCCACCTTGCGTTACGTTACGGAGTGGTGTGATTTAACCATTCTTATGTGCTGGCTCCTGTTAAAGTTTGGTGCATAGTAAAACATAAATTTTAATCATTTCAAACCACTGTTTTAATTATAAAAGTTTCATACTGTAAGTAAGTATTGTATATGTAAGTTTGTTATCTATAATTCAAATATGCCTTAGGTGGGGAGAATATATTTTTAATATAAGACAAACCAGTATATAAATATTAATACGCAGTGGACTCCAGTCCACTGATACAAACAGGCAAACAAATAGTGCAACCCTTTTAACCCAGCTGCAAAATAAGGATATTATCACATCGATATATAGAAAGTCTATGTTGAATCGATGTAGATTATTATCTTGTATCGATATTGCTAAAGCTATTGACATTGATTCTAGCACTTATATGTGCTGTGTTACTTTCTGCTTTGTGAATGAAAAATTTGGTGCAACATCAACGACTGTAGTACTGCAATACTACACAGAATAAATAAAAGGCTTGAAGAAAAAAACTGTTACCTTTTTTATTCATTGTGTGGGTGTAGTATTCCCTTCGGTCTGAGTCCTGGCCACAATGCTTGTTGCTTCTTCAGGATTTTCGAAGCACAAGGAATAAGAACATGCAGCTGCTGGCCAACTTACTATGTGCCTGGAATCTTGATGTCAAATTCAAACTACACATTCCATTCGGGGCACACTTAAGCAACACCACAACATGGCTTGTTTCACTCAAGAAAATAATTGCCAGCAATTTTTACCTCAATTTCATTATTCATTCAGTTCTCCTCATCAACCGAAATGCTTCTGATTTTATTTAGTATCAACTGTACATGGTTATCAGGATTTGCGGTTGAATTTTAATTTTAATTCAGTGAATAATTAAAACCTGGAATTTAAGTTGATATACAGATTGCTGCTTTAATATTTTAGTAGACTCTATCTTTCATTTGCAAGCTTTGAAACAAAATAAATGAATAATAAAGCATAATTTAGTTGAGGAACTAAATTAGTTGCGTTCAAAGTCAAATGACTTACACGACTTTATTTGACTGAAATGACACATGACAAACCGGAAGTGACCAAAATTACGTTACTAAACAGTAAAGTCACTCCACAATTGTGGCTTATCTAAAGTAATTTATCTGGCTTATCAATAAGTCAGAATATTAAGTTGGATTTGACTTTAAACGCACCTCCTATTTAATCTTAATTGATTTTTCCTCTGTTTTTTCAAATTGCTCCGAAAATGGAGTCATTCAACTATGCCTATGAATGATTTAAAACAGTTGACATCCATATCCTGAGTGCACTATTTGCATTAAACAATATTAAATACATTGGCAACAAACAAAAAATTGTTTAAATGCAACAAACTGAAACAAAGAGTAAAATGAGCACAGAATACAACCACTGCACTTAGATCAAGAGATTGGAAACATTTGAATATAATCTGAAAAATTTATAGTCATATCTGTCTCTTAATCTTACTCTTTCCAAATGACAAAGTTAAAACTTTGCATTTAATCATAAGAGTAAACAATTAAGTTTAATCTGAATTTCAGACTAAATTCCTGATTTTAATGAAGCATTTTATTTCAGTTTATGAGGTGTGTTGTAAAATAGCATTTATACAGGCACGTCACAAATCACAGTGCTTTCGATTATTGAAAATCTCATTAGCAAACTCATCCATCTGGAGTACATTTGAACAACAAACAGAGACTGCCAACTGGAATCAAAACATGGACTTAAAAATCCCGTTTTAGTTTTTTGCTACTATACAACACCCAGTTTTCAAATACAAAGTGTATATATATACTGTATATGTACTTAAAAGAACATATATGTGCCTGTTGCTTTCCATGAACTTTAAGAAATCGAGGTTTGCTGCATTGATTTGTGAGAAAAAGACAGTCAAAAGTGCTTATTAATACTGTTCGTAAACCAGATGTCAAAAACAGGCAGAATTTTCGATTGTGTTGAAAAAATACAATTTTTTTGTATGATTTCCTTGCAAACTACCTTTCAATCTTCTTAAAATCACTTTATGGATTGGTTTTTAAAGGTTTCTGCGGCTTAAAATTATTGTTTTTAATTTTAAAGGTCAAGTGCAAACTAAAATTTAATTTTAATATGTGAAAGAGTGTTAACAATAACATGTAATTCATTTTTTTAAATATTTTATTGTTAAATATTTATTATTTTATAAACAAAACAATGTCCAGTTGGCTCGCCTCGTTCGCATCATGGTTGAGCAAGGATTGAATGACGTCACCAGTTCTGATTGTTAACAAAATAACCATCTGAGCATGGGCATATTCGTGCTCATGCTCAGAGAGTTGAAATTCGACCAAACCTGAGAACTAGTTCTGGATCATTTGAATTTTAGGATTGGGAACGTCATTCGACCATGATGCTTTGCATTGTGGAGAAAGAATATTTGAATTGTTATATAATAATAAATATGCAATAATAAAATAGTTAAAAAAATGAAATATATGTTATTGTTAACACTTTTTCACACTTTAACCTTCCAAGAGCCAATGATGTATACAAATGTATACTATCACTACACTGGTATAGGAAATTTTCCTTAAAAATTTTTTAAAAATTCTGATGCTTGGCTACTTTGTACTGTTCATAATAAAGAATTTTATAGTATAAATTTAATAAATTTTAGTTAAAAATTCTACAAAATACAAGGCTTGCAAAATTCAGCCCCTGAATCTTTCCGTGTGGCAGCTGCCCTGTAATTAGTTAAAGCGCTTCGGTTTAGAGCGCCACCACCATTTGTGGCGGAAAGTAAAAACAGTAATTTTGAATTTTCAGGTTAGATACAAATTCCAGTAAAGTTATGAATATATAAATTTTTGTTCAAAACTCTACTCCATGATGCTTTGCATTGTGGAGAAGGAATATTGGAATTGTTATATAATAATAAATATGCAACAATAAAATATTTAAAAAAATGAAATATATGTTATATATGTTGTTAACACTCTTTCACGCATTAAAATTAAATTTTAGACTGCACTTGACTTTTAATTTAATGGTACCAAGCATATAGAAATATTCTGAAAATGGTGAACTTTATATTTTGTTAAGGTATTGATTTGTTGAGGCTATTTTGAACAGCACTTGAATTGGGCCGCAACGCATGGAAACGCCGTTCCCCTTGATATGGCATGATGCTCACAGAATTCCTCTTCTTTGAAGTCTTTTTTTTGTTGTTGTTTTTACTTAATCTTCTTCATATTCAAAAATGTATGACAAGAAAGCATTTTTGATGAGCTTTCTTTCTGGATTTTGACCCGCCGATTCGGTCCAATCTTATTGTAGCGAAGGTCCTTAAACTGAATAATCTATTATAACCTCGGTATAACAAACCAAAAAAAATCGGAAAAACTCTTCATTATAACAGGGTTTTCGGAATAAGCCACCAGTTTAGCATGTAAAATCTACCATCGGGGTTTTCAAACAGTTCGTTATAAGCGGTTTTTCGATATAAAAGAGTTCGTTATTATGAAATTGGACAAGTATAACATGTATAACAAATAATTTCAAACAAACTAACTGCATGTTTTACTGTAGCGAAAACCTCATTATTACGCACTCATAGAAAAAATGTTTCCATTTTACTCCGTTTTGTCCCATGGCCAACTCTCACATTTAAAAGAGTAATAATACTTCAATTTCAGAGTTTTGATATTCCATTTCAAAGTACTGTTACTTCAAAAATGTAGTTTTTCACACACCAAACTCTCGTTTTGGAGTACCATTACTCTGATCTCCATGATGAGAGTACACAACTCCAGAAATGGAGTAAAATGGCGACTTTTTTCTATGAGTGCGGTACAAACTCTTTTCGGCTCTTTAGTAGGCCACCAAGTAATTTGACTTCTGATTTTGAATATATCTATAGGAAAAGGCATGCTAATGAAATTATTAACGCAGCTTGATTATAGCTGACTGTTGCATTAAACACTGTCCCCTTTTAATTTGTGCAGGCCTACTTCTAACAGCTTATACAGACTGTACTAATTTAACAACTCTAATCTTGAAGCTGAAGTCATGTCTTTTTATGGACATCTTTCATCTGAAAAAGACAACACAGAAAAGGAAGCTTAAAGAGAATGGAGACTTTTAAATTTTAATATCATACACTTCTTAAGTTCTCATGTCGTAACCTCGGTCTGACATAATTACAAATGCCGCCGTTAAGTTAATGTCACACTAAAAGCCGGGTTTAACTCTTTACTCTTTATTGTATAGAATGTCACAAAGTAAAGACTTGACTACAAATCGGTTGCATTTCTATGCATTTCAGAAATATTCACTGAATTTCAGACCATATCCTCTATATACAATACTACACTCATAGAAAAAAAGTCGCCATTTCACTCCATTTCTGGAGTTATGCGTTGTCCTGTGGCCAACTCCATAATCAGAGTAATGGTACTCCAAAACAAGAGTTTGGTGTGTGAAAAACTACATTTTTGAAGTAACAGTACTTTGAAATGGAATATCAAAACTCTAAAATGGAATATCAAAACTCTAAAATGGAATATCAAAACTCTAAAATGGAATATCAAAACTCTAAAATGGAATATCAAAACTCTAAAATGGAATATCAAAACTCTAAAATGGAATATCAAAACTCTAAAATGGAATATCAAAACTCTGAAATTGAAGTATTATTACTCTTTTAAATGTGGGAGTTGGCCACGGGACAAAATGGAGTAAAATGGAAACATTTTTTCTACGAGTGTAGTTGGAAATCTCCGAATGTATGTTTCACATGATAAATTAGCAGTCAAATTCCAAAGGTTTGACATTTGAGTCTGTGTCTAATTGAAATGTATTAAACATTTCTGGATTATTGACCCAGTGCTCTAGATTGCATTTGGAAATTTTCGAATAGTTCTTATATGTGGTTTAGGAATTTATTTATTTACCTTGGCCAATATGGATTATTGATTGGCAAATTATCAGTACATGTTGTGTGTGGTTACAAACTGGCAGCCATTAAGTCAGTAACAATAGAAGCCCTCGATTGCAACTAACAAGTATCTGGGTTAAAGAGAGTTGTTTGTGGCCATGGGACTGTCACCCAGTAATCAGGATCAAAATGTTGTTTAAGACAAATTTTACTCAATTTATGTGCAAAGTATATAGTGTATTAGATGACATTTCAATTTTGTAGGTTAAAGGTGAAGTCCAGTCAATTTTTCTTGTATTTTATAAAAGACCGTTAAAAATAACATAGTTTATTATTTAAATAATTCTATTGTTACATATTTTTTATTTTATAACAATTCCAATATTTTTTGTCATCAATGGAATGCTTTATGATGTTGCACAATGATCTCTGTTTTGATGGATTGTTGATGCATTTTATTATACAATGCAATCTGATTTGATATGTAGCAGCATCTTTTGAACCTGTATAATATGAACTCTAAGCTAAAACTTAATTTTCACTAAGCACATCAGAAGCCTATCCTATGGGTCAATTGACACAGGCAATAGTTCTGAATACAAATTTTTTTCAAAAAATTTTTCAAAAAATCTGAAATTTTCTGGAGCTGTTCAAAAAGTAATTTTACATACATTCAATTTATTTGGTAATTTTCAGACTTATAAAAAAAAAGTTATTGTAAAGAGAAAATATGAGCCCTTTAAAATCTCAGCTTAAAACGTTTGCTGTTTTTACTGCATTTTTTCTCTTTAGTGAGAGCGCTTTTAAAATACAACCCCACCTATATGCAAAGTAGAGAATAAACAAAGCACATGTCGGCACATGTTCAGTTCACATTTCATATCAATTGCAATTAATTGAATTGGAATTAAAATTAAGTTAATATACACAATTATTATAAATAAATAATTAAACACCTTGCATGCTGTTCAAATGATCACATTTTGACCGAGTATCTTGATTTTTACAATCGGTGACACCTAGCGTCAGTTGATAAAACCATGGTAACCATGGTAACAGCACTAAAGCGCTCCAACTCTGAGTATATAAAACATGTCAATTGACACCACTAATAGGTCTTTGCGTTGACCCAAAATGTTAGGCGTCTGAGGGTTAGCAGCAAGTACCCAGCAAAACCACCTTAAACCATATGTTGTACAATCCAGAACTTTGAATACTGAATTTGACAATAGTTTGGAATTTAGATTATAGATCCAATGATGTAAGTAATCAAATTAACTAATCTGATTACAATAATGTAGGATTACATTAATCCCAAAGACAAAGAAAAGCTTTTCTGCATGGCAGCAAAAGTGCTTCTGCTTCTAGCACTTCCCAGCTGCTTAAGGGGTAATACCAGCTGTAAACACAAGATGCTGTTTCTTTATACATCTTACGCTTTCATTAGCAGAATTTATAACTGGGCTTTTGCCACTAGATGTACTAGTAGATCCAGGTCTCTGAGGATTTGAGGACAACTGTACAGATTAGTCACGGATTTGCAATGATTTTAGGGTCACACGTGGGATTTGTTTCTCATTTTATTCCTAATTTTCAATTTGTTACGCTATAGTAATTTTAATTCGTACAGCTGTATATTTAGCCCAAAATTAGGTCGAGTTTACTTTATCATTTTCATGGCAAATATTGGGATTTTAGTAATCTGAGAATTAATTTGTTGTCTATATTTTTTTTGTATAAAATTTATTCAGCATAAATAATTTTAAAGTGAGATAAGATATTATTTATGTGAATATGATTACGATGATTTTCAGGAAGGTTTTTCTGATTGGATTATGGGTTTTGAAGATACAATTGCTACGGCATTTGTTGCTGCCTTGTGTTGGTAAACCCCATTTTCTCTTTAAAATTGTGGTTCTTAAACTTTTTTGGCTAAGTAGGAACCGGTAATAACTTTCTCTTATAGTGCTCGTGGACCACTAATGGCGAGTGAAATAAGACCTGTTTACTTTGTACATTTTAATCCTGCGTCTAACAAGCAAATTTTTTTAGTCAAAATATTTAAAATGAATTATTTATGATTTGTTGCAATTTAAATTAAAATCAATGAAATTTATTATTAATTTATATATAGAATAAGTTAAAAACGAATTCCTTTTATTTATGGTTAGTTCACATTGAACGTAACGTAATGTAACTTACCAAAATTTAATGTAACTTAAGGAAAGTAGTTTTGTTTACACTGTTTGTAGACAGTAAATGTAAACCGACCAATCACACAATTTCACATTCCATTTCGGTTTTCTTGCGAGAAGTAGCTGTCCTCTCATTCGTTGCCGTAATTTCGTAAGTTACGCTACTTCCTACTTCAAAATCAATTTTGGGGATAAATTATAAAGCCCTCTTATTATTATTGATTTGCCCCCTTAATAAAAATGAAACCACCCCCTTAATCTATTATCCCCAAAAAAAGTCTTATCCCCCTTATTAATTATATGCTTCCCCCCAAAAGTATTTTTCGCATAAACATTGCATAAACTTCTTTTATCCAATAGTATAGTACTTTTTCACTCCATTCATTTTCATTCAGCTGTTCTAGCTGATATTTTTGGCTTTGCAATATGCTAGCTCCGATGAAGAATTTGTAGGTTGCAAAAACATTACAAGTAGAAGAAAAGCACGCTCATTTATTAGTTATTTCAATTCAGAATATTTCGAACCATTTGTTGGATAGCATGTTGGTCGTTGCGTTAGATCACTGTGTACAAATAGCGGGTTGGAATCGACTAATACTGTAATAGACAGTTTGCGATTCCTCTTACGAGACAAAAAATTAACGCCAATGTATAACAAAATTTTTCAAAAATCTCATCAAAACATTAAAACAAAGGGACGAGATTTTCAACAATATCTCGTTTTTTGCTATTCTTGTAATGAAATAAATCTCCTACAAGAAATTGACACCGGCTCATCGCTTCCTTCCGATTTTGAAAGAAATGATTCTGTGGTATCTATACTCTATTTATTATTTCGTGCGCGAAACTCCCATTGGTTAATGACCTATATTGTACTAAAAGTATATATTGTGGCATCTTATTTTAATCCTCTAGTCGATCCAAGTCAAAAAATCATTGTTTCATAGCCAAAAAATGTGCGCAACATACAAAAACCCAAATGTAAATAATTTTTTTAAAATATTTTACAAGCATTTTCATTTGTTAACAATGGCATGCACATTTTTTGACTACAAAACAATGATTTTTCGACTCAGCCCATAATCAAAAAAATCGATTATGGGCTATGGCTTGTGAGAATTGATAATAATAAGTGGGATAAGGGCAGTTGTTCATGTCCTGTTTTCTCAAAACAATATACTTGCAAACGTATTCTAGGAATTGCAATTATTGAGAAACTTTTTGATGTTCCAGATGAGGCTAAAAATGTACCACTTGGCCAGAAACGTAGGCGTGGCAGGCCATCTAGGGCTAAAAAAGCATTGATCGTTCAGTAAAATTGAGATTAGGGATTAGGGAGTTGTTCATTAATTATTAGGAAGTTGTTGATTTATTTTAAGGGGAAAAAATACTAGGGGGTTGTTCATTTTTTTTAAGGGGGAGAGTTATTTTATTTAAGGGGGTGAATAAATACAGTCCATCAATTTTGAAGTATAGGAACTTAAGTTTACGTCTGTGATTTTAAACCCACAATGCATTGCACAGCCATGTTTACGTTAAATGTGAACTAAACATTAGGAGATTAATTTATCTGCGGACTAACCACTGCCATAAATTATTTCTTGGCTCACCTTTAACCATTGGACAATTATATAGACCATCACACTCTCCACAATAAGCCCTAAGTGCCATGTGTGATCTATCTCATCATTTTCCAAATGCTGCAACTCGCATCTCTGACTCTACACATTAATCTGCTGCTTGTTGCAAAGCTCCTTCTAGTTAAACAGACCATTTAACCTCCAGTATTAAATGAATTTTGAAGAAATTGAATAGAAATAAGTGTTTTTCTAGCAATATTAAAAAGGATATCAACAAAATTCACATGCATAAAACATTCTAATGTAAATAATCACTATTTGGAAATATAATTGCCACCATTTAATCTATTTAGTGAAAATAATCACCAGTCCAAATGGTTTTTATTTGCACTAATTTTCACTTAAATGACTGCTAATTTTCACATTTTCGCAAGAGTGCAAGCTGCATTTCCAATGGATATATGTTTTTATTTGTTAAAAATATCTTTACAAGGAAAATGGAAGTTAATATTAATACCAGAAGTATTTATTTTCCTTGTATAAACATTTTACCTTGTTTTAACCTTGAATGTCATTTTTATGTGAAAAAAATGAAGAAAAAAATATTTTTCTGTTTTTTCCTTATTCCTTCATTCAGTCATCATCATTAAAAAACTTGATGACTACTTTTAAGGTTTATAAGCTGTATTGTTATTTTAATAAAGAGAATTTATTGGCAAACCTAAATAATTTATTAATTTTTATATACGGGTTGATTAAACTTGCTACAAGAATGCTTGGTACAAAGCTTAAAAAGAATAACTTTGTTCCGCAAATATTTATGTTGCATAAGTTATGCAACAATAGTTACTTTAAATATGCATTAAGATCAATTTTTTATCCTCACATCAACACATTTATTCATATAAAAAATAACTCTTTTAAAGTAGCGTATTCATTGTTTGATTCATTAATGTACGTAGACTGCTTTATGTTCTGCCTAGATTAATTAATTCTGATTAAAAATTAATAGTATTCAACTACCAACATGAGTTTTAAAACTTTGCACTTTTCATTTCCTAAAAATTACAATTTTGTTGTTACCCCAGGAGATAATTGCAACATCGGCCTTCACTGAGCAAACACATTCCTTTTGTTTAGTTTTATCAGTTGTTCCACATAAATGAAAATTTATTTGTATTGCTTTAAAAGCTAATTAATTTTAAAAATGGACTTTATTGTTCTGAAATTAAATATTTCAACAGACCATGCATACGGAATTTCACAATTAAACAATTGCTTATGAATATTATCTATTTTTTTAAAAAAAACAATAGGCAGTTTGTTGTAACTGGATGAAAAAAAGTTGTGCTTTACCACTTACTTATAGATATAGAGGAAAGAATGGATGTTGGAAGCATCGGTATCTCTTAAAAAGGAAAAACCACATTTTAAAGTTAGTAAGAAGTAGGAAAGGTACTTAAAGTTTTGAAAATGTGAAGTAGAAGCATAAATCTGAAGATGGTCTTAGGAGATGAATGGAACCAAAGACCTCTTCGGGGATAAAAATAAAGAAAATAAAAAAGTTTGATGGATGTAAACGTCAAAAAATATTCTGAATTACTTGTTCAATAAAGAATGCTGTATGCTGTGTGGACACAAAAATAACATGCATCCGAACTTGATTAACATGAATTAATGTCATCTCAATAGGCCGTTTGGAAGAATAATTGGCATAATGTTAGGTTCACACTATATACTAAACTTTATTTAACAATTCGTGCACGAAACTCCCATTGGTTAATGACCTATGCAGTATTGTACTGAAAGTATATATTGTCATATCTTATTTTGATCCTCTAGTTGAGTTGAATCGAAAAATCATTGCTTTGTAGTCCAAAAATGTGCATGCCATTGTTAACCTTCCAAGAGCCAATTATTCTAATGAACATGGCAAACCGATAATGTATACATTTGTATAATTGCATAAAGCTGTTGTATGGTAGCGCTTTAGCACTAGTTGTTGTGGTCGGCACTAGATGGCGCTTATATTTAATAATTTCAAAACATGAGACTCACTCTGATCGCGATAAAATTTTTATTAATTTTATCAAAAATTCAAATTCATCTATATTTAATGCAATAAAACTATTTGCAAGATTTTAAAACATGCTAAATAAGTTATCTACAAAACATCTCATTTTCCAGTAGAGTTTTGAACAAAAATTTATAAATTCATAACTTTACTGGAATTTGTATATTTTGTTTTTACTTCCCACCACAAATGGTGGTGGCGCTCTAAGCCGAAGCGCTTTAACTAATTGCAGGGCAGCTGCCCAAAATTTAACATGAAAAGATTCAGGGGCTGAATTTTGCAAGCCTTGTATTTTGTAGAATTTTTAACTAAAATTTTTAAATTTATACGATAAAATTCTTTATTATGAACAGTACAAAGTAGCCAAGCATCAGAATTTTTAAAAATTTTTAAGGAAAATTTCCTATACCAGTGTGGTGATAGTATACATTTGTATACATCATTGGCTCTTGGAAGGTTAAAGGGTTTACGACATCACAGTTTTTATTGGTCCATTGGATCAAGCATCGTTTAAAACCCTTGCATAATTTTTCAGAGATTTTCTGAAAAATATTTTCGGGTTTAAACCCAAAGCTGAAGTTGAGCAGACGACAATAAGAAAAAGTGAGATAAAAGCGAAACCAAATCGAGAATTTGCGCGATTGTTACCATTGTGATGGTAACAATTCATTTAACATGGGAAATTCTAGCTGTGACGTCAGAAACAGCGCCCTGCCAGCGGCCAACAATGTCTCTCGCCGAGGTCAAATGAGTTGATTGGGATACAAAATGATTTTTTTAAACGCGTTCTGATAACTTTTAAAAAATAAATAAAAAATCATTTCAGCCATTTTAAGAAATCGCAAACATTATTCAGTCATAATACTTTTTTAAGAAATGAACACGCTTGTAAAATATTTTTAAAAAATTATTTACATTTGGGTTTTTGTATTGTTGCGCACATTTTTTGGCCACGAGACAATGATTTTTCGACTCAGCTCAACTAGAGGATTAAAATGATATACCACAATATATACTTTCAGTACAATGCAAAAAAGTTCACTTTTCAGTTTCGAGCACGAATTGTTGGATAGAGTTTAGTAGTGCCAACGTGCTGTGCTTTTTCATCGTATGTGGGGATGAAATTGAAACAATTCAACTTTAGCGTGCTGGCTTGAGACGTGAGACTAGATAGTAGTTACATTCCAAAAGTGTTGTGTTGGTAAGTGTAGTGTAGTGCTTTGCTGCTTTGACGCACGAGTTTTAACGCATGCTTGGGAACTAGGCTTTATAAAGTTACATCTAAATAAGAGATGAATTTTATTGTTGTGGATGAGTTCCGAATTTGAATTTTGTCTTATTGCTGCCACTTTTATTGCATCATTTCAGATTTCCAAAGAAGATGTGACGGAGTGGGTATTCTGCGAGTTGCCTCGCATCAGAGCTAAAATACTCGAGTGCTCGGCGCGCACAGGCGCCGGAGTGACCGACGTCTTCCGGGCCTTCCTTCAATTGGCCAAAATCACCACCGCCACCTACGAAGCGGATAGCGGCGGCCTGAGACGACGGTCCAGCGCTTACGGATCGCTGCACGCCGACAACCGAGTCGCCGATGTTGCCGCTCGCCAACGCAGAGATAGTGTGGCAGGAACCGCCACCGCTTCTGACCATAGCGAAGTCGGCGCATCTAAATTTAAACCGCGTAGTCGTAGTCTGATCCGACGGTCGAGTCGCAAGACTGCTAAACTTCGCAACTCGGCCGCTGATGCAACCCCAGCTCACGAAGAATGTACCGTGTCTTGAAAATGAGAAAATACCCAAACAACAACAAAAGATGTCACTTTTCTCCCACCTCATCCTCTTGTCATCCTCAGTAGCAGCACTTTGTGGAGGGAGGGGCACTACAAAGCGTTTCTTCTACAACCATGTAAACCTCTACTGGGTTGGCCAATCAGATTGAAGACGGCCTGGCAACCATTAAAAACACTGTAAACATTGATGTTATAAATGTCGAGGGAGTTTGGTGTCGCTATGTAATGGACGTTGTTTGTATTGTTTCAGTGCACTTTGATCGATGATATTGGGACCTTGCAAAATCAGTTTCCAGTCACAAAATAATGTAAATCCTCCGATAGAAAGCGGTCTCCAGTATACCGCTGAAGTGAAACTTCTGTATATACGTGTATAGTCCAACCTCGTTATAACGAACTCTCTTAATGACAAAAACTCTCTTATAACAAAAAAACTGCTTATAAACGAACTGTCTGAAAATTCCCAATGGTAAACTTTACATGTTAAACTGGTTGCATGCAGCAAAAACCCGTTTTTTCTGATTTTTTGGTTGAAACCTACTTTTGATTCGTTATAACGAGGTTAGATTGTATAATATTATATGTAAGGTGTGTTTAACCATTTAATTTTAGTTTTCGCAGAGGGAGAAATTATATTTTGCACTTACAGTACAGCGGCCGGCTTCTATCGGAGGATTTACGGTAAGCTCATTATATAGGTTAGATTTATTTAGTTTTGTATATGTAGAATGTCAAACTCAATGAGATTTCTATTGTATACTGAATTTTAACTCTCGGTTATTCCTAAAAATAAGGTATATCTTTGCTCCTGGTTGTTTTGGCTATTTAAGCCAGGTGGAGCGGTCGGTTGATGGTTAGTTTGACCATTCCTCTATATACTGAACTGGATCAATTTTGACCCAGGTTCAATGTTATTTCTGTGGGAGTCATATGACCATCGATAAACTCAATTGCCAGGGAGAACAGCATATGGTATCATCAGAGTGTAATCGGTTTTTACGGCACATATAAGACAATGGAAATACGGATAGAAAAATAAAAGTGCAACCCTAAATATGGCTTTAAAGATAAAAGAGAATCCCAATAAGTTTTGAATAACTAATTTAAATTTTAATTTAATTTAACAACTACTGTAGCTAATATAATGTAACTAAAATCTGTCCAACCCTAAATTTGCTTAATTAATTTTGCATTATAGTGAAACTGGTCCATTGGTTAATTAGTATTACATTTGTTATTGCCAGTAAACTGTAATAACTATTTTAAAATAAAACTAGAAGTTTCCCGCTGAGTTGCGACTAAAATGAAACTGCATGACGTTCCTATATATTGATGCCCGTATTCTAAAATTATTTCACATCAGGAAACTTTTCTAGACGTGTAGGTCAGATAGAATGACAGACAGGGGACATGATTTTTTTTAAAATTATAGGACATTCACTACCATCACAAGGTCGAGATCAGGGTTCCTGTATTTGTCCGTGTAGTGGCGCTACTATCGACCCGCCATGACGGTGCTGTGTAGTCAGGTTTTAAGTTTTTACGTTTTTACAAATTCAAACTTAATTTATTCATGTTAGATATTTAAATTTTTTAATCACTATCCAAATCACTTAATTCCAAATCTTTATCAAGTTGAGAAACTCGTGGCACATCACTCAACTTGATAGGCATTTGTAGTTGTTGCAATAACAGACTCATTTTGATCACTATCACTACCGGAGTCACTCAAATTCAAATCTTTACCCAATTGCGATTGAGGCAAATTAAACTGACTTATTTTCTTAGCTGGAACCGACTGATTTTGATCAATATCATTTAATTTTTTAGGTGAATGAAAAAACTGCGCTACATTATTCGAATCACATACAACTCCAACTGTTTTACGTATTTTACGCACTGGCATCGCAATAATATCACTCTTTGATTCAATAAATTGACGC
Organism: Strigamia maritima; assembly: GCA_000239455.1. Lineage (NCBI taxonomy): Eukaryota > Metazoa > Arthropoda > Chilopoda > Geophilomorpha > Linotaeniidae > Strigamia > Strigamia maritima. The sequence continues at coordinate 15,367 of JH432212.1, forward strand.
TTATTTGATTTAGCGATAATCTTCTTTGGTTCATCTCGAATTTTTTTAAATTGGATATGGTTAGTCAGTCGTTCCAATGTGATTTCTCCGGTGACAAGATCGATAATTAAAACGCATTCTCTAGCACGGGTCTTTTGAGACCTTTGAAAATTGTTTGTTTCATTTCGTATTTGTGAGGAATTGTAACATTTACTTCGTCTAATGGCCCGATTTTCATTTCAGCGATTTTGGTAGTGTCGATTGAAGCGAGTATGAAATCATATTTTAGTGTGTGGAATGAAGTTTGTCCATTTTTCAAAAAACTATTGCCGATTTTTAAGTTTTTAAATCGGTGCCGAGTCCTAATAAGTTATTAGCCATTAGTGGTTTTGGATCATAAAGTTAACAGTCGGAAGATAAATGTGAGTTTGGGAAGTTACAAATTGTTTAGTTGTTTATGTATTGGTACATATATACTGTAAATACGCGACATGGTTTCGAATATGTTTTTTAATTGTTTTTATAATTGTAACTAATACATATTTTGCATATTGAAGATCATAAATTGTGCTGATAGTACACACCCAATTCTCACTATGGTGTAGAGCCCATGTTATTGTTTTTTCCATCAACTAATAAAATTTGAAAATTTGTATAAGTTAAAGATTTTTCGTGGATATAAGGTAGTAGTACTTTACTTCAGTCGCCGCCCGATACTTTGATGTTAAAATTGAACTGCGCATTGCCAACTGTGCATTGCCACAGTGAAACACAGTCCCCGCGCATTGCCGGAAATGAAATCTAAATGACCATAATTTTTTTTTTGTTTTTAAATTAGAATAATATACTACAGTCATTAACAGCACAAACTCTACCGCAGCTCTTTTTGTACGACATCGCTAAGCAGATAGAACGCTTTGAACGCGATAGAACGCACAGAGCACCGTAATGGCGGACAGCAACAACGCCCCCAGTGGCCGCATTTGACAACTTAAATTGTCGACCTTGTGAATATGTGGGCTTTTCCATTATTGGCAATTATCTAGTTTCCTAAAAGAGATGATCTTTGGCCAAACCCACACAGAACCCTGCAATGTGAAGAAGCCAGTGACCACCAGTGACCACAGAGGGCATGTCAGCGGGTATAGGAGTAAATCGGAGCTTCAGAGACAGACTTTCAGCTCTTGCTGGGAAGAGCCCCAGATTTAGAAAAATTTCAAAAAAGATACAGTGGGGTCTCCCAATTTTGAAAAACTTCAAAAAATGCCCCATAGAACATAAATCCGCCTTTGATTTTTGATATTAAAGGGCCTTTTGCATATTTACAATATAAGAAACTTTAAAGTTAAAGTTTTGACATTGCTCAATGATTGATATTGATACAGTTGTTGTTTACAGGCTGATGGTCTGCATACAAGTGGCTGCTAAAGTGTCACAATTATCTCTTCTATTACGTTCAAAGTAATGGATTACCAGTACCGTGAGCATGCCTGAGCTAGGAGGCCCCGATTTTCGCCTAGTAATAACTTTGTTTTAACGGTTCCCCTCCAGCTTTGTTGTAATGAGATTTCACTTTGTTACTTAATCAACATTTATATTTATTGCTGCAATCATTTATTATGTTGTGAAAATCTAACACAAAGAGTGATTGCTTAGTATTAAAAAAAAACAAACAAATGTTGTCCTAAACATGCCATTCTAATTTACTAAAATGCAACATTAACAAAGAGCAAAGAAATTCAACAAATTTTTATTCCCATACGTTTAACATAGAGATTTGTATCGAAATGGGGTTGTACAAGTTTTAGCAATGTGCCTTCCATCTGGGGACAACTGTGCCGGTAACAATAGACTGATATAATAATAAGAAGCGAAGTCATCAGTTCTTTCAGGCCATAACTTCCTTTTTAATTTCCTTTGAGCCCTCCCTTTACAATTTAAGCTGCTTGTGTTATGTCATCCTAGTGTTACACTGACCCAAATCTTTTATCGTCGATTCGGCTTAATAAAATAAAATAATAAAAATACATCTGATAACTGGACGAATCTAATTATTTATTTCAGATTCGCTCATTTTTTTGATAAAAGTTTTTTCTACAACATGTTTTTTCGTACCATTTTTCAAGTGATGCGACTATAAAGTGTAAGCCGAATCGAGGGTTTAAAAAAAAATTAAAAATAATAAAAAAAAGTCATTTTGTTAGTTTCATCAACAAGCCTCGTATAAAAATGGCGAGCTAATATCATCGATCTTGTGGTTTTTTTTTGTATAGTTCAAATAATAAAAAAAAAATTGCGTTCCCACTTGAAAAGTCATTTCTTCCAACTAAAACAACAATAGGTGGTCTAGTTGCTGTATTGATTCTTGTATGGAAGCCAATGTCCACTAGGATCCATATGAAAGATGCGTGGTTCGTTGCCCGGAAATACGGTCACACCAGGGAAGGGATGAAGTTGTATTTGGCGAAGAGCTGCGCGGATTTGAGCCACGAAATGCGGGGGCTCAGCTGCAGGAGACGTTGATAGATGCTTAAAAATAGAAAAAAGTATGATAGATAGAAAGGAATGTATAACTAGATATATCAAATAAATTGGCATCGTTACTCATAGAAAGTATAACATGTTACCACTATACGCTACTTTTGGTTAATACTGTGTTTATGCAGTAAGGCACGTCATTACTTAGGGTTAAAGTTATTGGGAGCTTTTGTAACTATCAGACAATGAAAAACTCTATTTTTCCAATAGCAAACAAACTTATGTTTACATTTTGAATTTTTCTAAGGGTTTAACAACATCGAAAATTTTATGGCTAAATTAATTAAATTAAATTAAATTAAATTAAATTTTTTTTAAAATTGCTTTCAACTTAACATTTTGCTTTATGAGCATGTTTCACAAACTTCCTTTCAGCGGCAGTTCTTAGACATTACTTTAAAACATAAATATATAAAACATGTCTTAATGATGTTTTTGATAGACACGTCTTTTTTTTTTTGTAAAAAAAAGAAAATAGTTCGCTAAATAATATACGCAGCAAGAATTTTTAATTTGACGTTTCTGTCTCCATCTGAAATTCGGATCTCATCGGAAAGATTTTTTTTTAATTCAAAATGTTGTAACATAAAAATAGTTATGAAACTGCAATTACTTCAAAATAACTTCAAAATTATGATAATTCACTTGTGTTTTTTTAACCCTCAAGAGCGCTTTTGGTCAACTTGACCTTCTTCAGTTGCGAACTGGTATTGCCACAGTTATTTATTCAATAATTGAACAAAAACCATCATAGTTAAAATCAACCTTATTCATTCTTAAACCAAATCACCTAGGTAACTTTGTGTAGTGTCTTGAAGCATTAGCGTGTGGTAAAAAGTTTACAGTGGCAAGATAAGAATTTTGATATTTTTCTGATGAATCATTATTTCTTTATGTTATATCTATTTTTTTGGTCGATTAATGGCTTAATACATTAAGACTTTAAACCCTGCTGTGTACATCTACGATTTTATAGCATCGTAACACGCACTAAAAACAATACACGACACCACTCAAACTAAGCCAATGGCGACAACATCTTCATCATAAACGACAAAAATTCTTAGAATTTTCATTAATTTCTAATCCTTCAAATTCATATCAAATTTTAAAAAGATATGCATGTTTACGTTGAAAATTGAACGAAAAGAGATGCGTAGGTATCTATTTTGCATGAGGTTGTTTACCCTGAAAACCCAAGTTTGTAAATTAAGATTAAACCTGTTTACTCTGAATTTCTGAGTAAATCACTAATTAATTTTACAATTACTAACGCTAAGTGCCTTTGTAGTAGCTAATAAATTACTTTTTCTATCTACATTTCTTTTCCAATTTTTCTAATTTTTTTTTTTTCTTGCCTGGGAGGAACTTGGCGAGTGAAAAACAACAAAAAATATATTTAGATTCAAATTGATTTAATCTTGGAACAAGACAGGCTGGCACTTTTTTTTTTTTTTTTTACCTTCAAGCTCATTACTGTTTCTAACCAACTATCGATCCGGCACTGTCGTCACGTTAAATTTGTCATTTTCATGTCAAATTAGAAATTTGTAAAATAATTTTTAACAAAGCAAATGCAATTTAACCGAAATTTACTAATCATATGTTGATTTTGATTGAAATCTGCTGACAACTGGTAAACTAAATGTCTTTCTCCTAAACTGAGATTAGTTGCTGCAATAAAGGCCAGACAGAAGCAGTTTCATCACGCAACAAGTAGGAGTTCAGAGTTGTTACCTAAAAGCATGTACACTATTTATGGGGTAATATCAACCAACAGTCAACCGGTCGACATACACAGTAGCTGATATTAGAGTCCAAGACCTTTAAACACTTGGTCAACCATAAACCTACATCACCTAAACTCCGTTTCCAAAACATTGCGAGAAACTCCCATTGGTTGGAGCCTGTTTGCTTGCACATTAATACAAAAAACCACCAAAAACTACCATACATGGTCATTTTTATGATCGTGGTCGTTTTTTGTTCATTTTATGTTCGTTTATGTTCGTTTATGCCCGTTTATGCGCGTTTTTATTCGTTTATGTTCGTTTATGCCCTTTTATGGTCATTTTTTTGGATTATTTTTTTAAGCGCATTAAAAAATTGCTGTGAAAAGGCTCTAGCCAATGGGAGTTTCTTGCAATGTTTTGGAAACGGAGTTTAGACTGCGATCTCGAAGCATTGTTCATGCTACAAGTGGAGAAGCTGTTGGTTCCAGGAAGTGGCTTTGTTCTTTACCTAAACAGCTTCCGGAGCTTGAAAGTATCATTCATTGCCATGATTAGAGCACAAATGATGCTTCTTTCATCAGGCAGCTATTTCTACAACAATAGTGCCCAAACAGCTACTTCACTTGCTGTAAATAGCCGAATGTGTATATACAGATGTGTGTAGAACGTGTTTCTATCAAGTGAAAAAGTAAGCTGTCTACCCACAATCCTTGAGTTCGCAGTCCAAGGGATATATATAGATCTATAGGGGTTAACTGAAATTTTTTAACAAATACCGTACGTGTCAATTAGACGATCAAGTTAAAATTGGTTTGTCAATGGTTATTTCAAATGTTGCTGCAATTTTGGCAACAATCATTTGATCAACAAACAACTTAGATTTTTATTTGGAAATAACATTTGCAATGTTGTTGCACTGTTTCTTTGAATGTTGCATCATTGTTCCGAATGTCACTTCTTTTAGCGTTGTGGCAATGTTGCATGCAACATTGCAATGTTGTCAATAAAACATTTGTTTGACAGTTTCAATTTGATATTTACATCGATAAAAGTGAATTTTCACTCGATTTCACTTTTTGATAAATTTTCCCATTCAGGTAGACGTGTGTGAAGGTCTTAATGACTATTGTGGACCCCTACCAACAACTAATTTTGTTTTCTGTGAATTTTAATAATAGACAAGAAAACGCAATCAGTGCACTTAACCTTTAATGAAAGCACTATACATACTCTCAAATGGGTGCAGGGAGTAGTATATTTTATTAACAATCCGGCTTCTAGCGTGTGGGCTCTACAAAGGTCAAGTGCAGTGAGTGTTAATCTTGTTACCAATTAAAATATACATTAGTTGGTTTCCACTTCGTTCGACTTGGTTGTAACACTCTTATTGTTAGTTTGGTTAGGGATTGCATTTAACTACCTCAGGAAATTCAATCACACTGTAAATGTACAACTATATGACTATAACATGTTGTTGTTGGTTTACAACACATTTTTATCATTTTAATGTATTGTCTAAAAATATTTAAATTTCTAAATCCAAAAATTTATGCAAAAAAAAAAATTTATAACTACTTATTTCTTTAAATCTCCTGTAGAATGTCGCGCTAAGATTTTGTTTATGGCTTGATGCATCATGTAACAAGCCAACTCTAGATATTGATAATGCAAAATCGATTCCCTTGGTCTAAACCCTTGGGAAATATTTTTTTTTTTAAATAAGGAAAAAAAATTAATCAATACAGCCATTTTATATATTCACAATATTCCTAAATCTAATGGATAAATTGATAAAAAAAAAAATGTTTGTGCCACTTTATATTTTTAAACATCGGGTCTAGTAACCCACGGTGGCTTTTCCAGGCTTACGGCATTTTTTTGCAATTTAGATAAGACCCTTTTGTAGGTGGCATAATGCCATCTGCAAACACCATGCGGTGCAGAATGCACGATATGAACTTATGACTGGATTTAAGGGTACAGAGGAATATTATCCATTGAAAGAAAAGATGTGGGAAATAAAATTGTAAAAAAGAAAATACAATTAGGTGAATTTGTTTATCACTTGGGCATATTTTTAAGGGGAAAATGGGATGTAGATTAAATGGGAATAATAAAATATTACTTAAAGGTCAAGTGCAATCTAAAATTTAATTTTAACCTTCCAAGAGCCAATGATTCTAATGAACATTGCAAACCAATAATGTATACATTTGTATAATTGCATAAAGCTGTTGTATGGTAGCGCTTTAGCACTAGTTGTTGTGGTCGGCACTAAAGGTCGCTTATATTTAATAATTTCAAAACATGAGACTCACTCTGATCTCGATAAATTTTTATTAATTTTATCAAAAATTAACAAAACTCGTCTAATTCATCTATATTTCATGCATTAAAACTATTTGCAAGATTTAAAACATGCTAAATAAGTTATCTACAAAACATCTCATTTTCCAGTAGAGTTTTGAACAAAAATTTATATATTCATAACTTTACTGGAATTTGTATCTAACCTGAAAATTCAAAATTACTGTTTTTACTTTCAATCACAAATGGTGGTGGCGCTCTAAACCAAAGCGCTTTAACTAATTACAGGGCAGCTGCCCAAAATTTAACATGAAAAGATTCAGGGGCTGAATTTTGCAAGCCTTGTATTTTGTAGAATTTTTAACTTAAATTTTTTTAAATTTATACTATAAAATTCTTTATTATGAACAGTACAAAGTAGCCAAGCATCAGAATTTTTAAAAAATTTTTAAGGAAAATTTCCTATACCAGTGTGGTGATAGTATACATTTGTATACATCATTGGCTCTTGGAAGGTTAAAGTGCGAAAAAGTGTTAACATTAAATATTTTATTATTGCATATTTATTATTATATAACAATTCAAATATTCTTTCTCCACAATGCAAAGCATCATGGTCGAATGACGTTCCCAATCCTAAAATTCAAATGATCCAGAACTAGTTCTCAGGTTTGGTCGAATTTCAACTCTCTGAGCATGCGCACAAATATGTGCATGCGCAGATGGTTATTTTGTTAACAATCAAAACTCGTGACGTCATTTAATCCTTGCTCGACCATGATGCATTGCATGATAAACAAGGCTAGCCAACTAGACATTGTTTTGTTTATAAAATAATAAATATGCAACAATAAAATATTTAAAAAAATGAAATAAATGTTATTGTTAACACTCTTTCACACGTAAAATTAAATTTTAGATTGCACTTGACCTTTAATACATAAAGCAAGGAATATGTTTGCTATCACATCAAAACTTCAATCAAATTTATAAATTATACTCGAAAACAATTGAGTAATTAGAGACAAATTGACAGCCATTTAATTGCATGCAACATGTTGCATGTGTTGGAAAAAAATATGGAATATGTAGAAAAGTTGAAAAAAGTTTGGAATATTGCAAAATTAACATTGTTTGAGGCATAAATTCTTTTATATTCCTTAACAATTCCTCATTATAATTAAGAATTATGATTTTTTGCATCATTTTTTTGCTAATTTTTGCTCAATGGCAACATGCATTTTCATCCATCTTTTCATCATTATTGAATTAATCTTCCATTGTAGGCATTAAAATGGAATTGCTATGCAATTCCTAATCATCACTTGTGACGATCTCGAATCCCGTAGTTTAGATAAATGTAACTATGGTACACTGAGTACACCAAAGTGACATTTGAAAAACTATAGACATGAATAAAGTAAGTATATTTGGTGTTTGGGATAGAAATGAATACTTAATAGTAGTTAAATAGACTCTATGATTCTACTTGGAGACTGTGGTACAAGTAACTGTAGATGGTCAAAGAATGACCAAAGAGGGTGCTAATGCAACCTCAATGACCATTCCTATATTGATAATGTCCTTAATGGATGGACCTAAACTCCATATAAATTATAGTTAATATCTTGCAATATTATTGATTATCCCTGATTGAAATATGAAATATATATATATTTCAATAATGGATTATATTACATTGTCCTCGATACTAGAGGATTATGTCATGATGGTCATCCACCATGTCTTATCCCCTGTCGGATTATCTTGTCATAATCCCCTTGGAATTATGGGAATAAAGAGATTAGACAGGTATAAAAAGGCATGCAAAACAGAAAGTAGAGCTTCTTGCGGATTTGATACTGATACTGACCTATGATTATTTGCTTTTGTGCTTGATTTACATTTAATAATTAAGCCTTTGATGTCTCCGATTTATGAAGCAAATATGAGACCAGTTTACTCAGTTATGCATTCGCTTATATACCCGCTTACGCGGCATATACCAAATCGAGTGACCAGTGGAACAAGATGGCCGGGCTAAGGTCGACAGTGTCATTTTTTCTGTAATATACTTGGTAGCTTTGAAGATGCAGCACAGGACCTGGCCAAACCCGGTGAGTAAATAATGTCTGTTCTTTTCACCCTATTTCATGGCCCGGGGCCCCTCTTTGTGAAATAACGCATCGTGCAAGATGCGGAATCGCGATATCGGTCTACTAAGGTCGATATCGCACATAGGGTTCTTTAGGCACCATTATGGTCAACAGGTCACTCCTAAACACCATGTGCTAATGGTGGAACCATTTGCACCTCTTTTCTTAAGGCAAGATTTAATGTCTTGGTGACAATATAGATTGGTCTAAAGTTTAGGTCAATCGATGTTTCTTTTGGCCAAGACAGGATTTCGTATCTCTTGGTAACAACATAAGTTATAGATCAACCTATGTTAAGTTGAATTATATATTTGTGACGAAATAATAAGACAACGCCGATTATTTGAATCGCTAAGGTTTTCTCAAACGTGCTCGCTGACCACGTGGTAGATGAGAACAATGAAATAAGTATAATTGTTATATTACATTGTTTAAGTGTGTAATAAAGTAATTTAAAGTGTTAACATGATTTAATCTAACTAATAGCAACTTTATCTTGGTGCTATGCATTTTGGCGGTAGTATCGTGTTAAAGTTGTGACTGGAACCGATATATCGGACGATATATCGATGGCCAAGTCACCCTGTCACACACTTTGTGAAAATTCAGGGCTTGACCTCGAGCAATAGAGATGATAATCAAACTCAAAGAAAATAACAATTGTTATGAGCAAAAAAGCATCAAAACTAGACTATTTGATGAGATGAATTTTAGTAATAAGTCCAAGATTTGTGTTTGCAGTGGTGATATGTGTTATTTTATGTGCAGATTGCCAGATATCCCTAAATCCCTAAATCCATAAATTTTCACTTACAGTTAGTGCAATGATCAGAAATTGCATACAATTGCATACATGCCTACAATGGAAGATAAATGAGCAAAAAATAAAAAATATCTCAAAAATTAGATGCAAAAAATGATAATTCTTATTTATGAGAAATTGTGAAAAATTATTACAATAAATTGTTTAAATTTGATAAACTTTACAAGTTAGCACACAAAAAATTATAGATGATTAAAACTCACGTTTGGATGTTATGTCAAACATATTCCATACTTTTTCCCGTGGGTTGTATGATACGGAAGTGAAGTGATTTGCCATTATAGTTTATTTTTATAAACGTTAACAAAGGTAATGTGGCATTTAAGTATCGGGTCTACAAATAGACCAAGCAATCAGATAAATAGACCAAGCAATCGGATAAGTTAGGCCCCAGCATTAATGCAAGTCTCGGTTAAACGTGCGGGAAGTATACTGATCTTTATCAATATAACTACGATGTAAATGTCTTATAATTCCTTCCCCTATAAAAAGTATGGTGCATTATAGACACTCAATCATACTTATAGACTAAGGTAATGGTCAATTGTCGTGTGGTTAATGCCATTATGGAGGCGTTAACAGATATGAAGAGTTTTTGCCACCGATAATTACAAGATAAAGTGTCACTTTCCGGAACGTTATACACTGTTCGCAGTGAGAAACTAAGCTACAGTTGCCGCCCGATATTTTGATGCTAAAATTAAACTGCACATCGCCAACTGCAAACAACAATCGTGAATGCTGATGTATGCTACATCAAAACATAATCCGCTGTCATTGTCGTAAATCGGACAATGACAAACACAAAAACATAATTATTGTTATTTTTTATCATTATGTCATTTAAAACATACAAAATAACAATAATTATGGTAAATTATGACAAATGCTTAAGTGTGAAAATGTGATTTCACACATGCGCACCAGAAGTCTCATAGGCCTCATGTTGTTATTGTGACTCACTATGTGCACCTCTTGAGTTGTGAGTGTGGGTGTGGGTCGCTTATGTGAGTCACATACCATAACATGAGGCCTATGAGGCTTCTGGTGCGCTTGTGTGAAATCACATTTTCACACTTACGCATTTGCGCACGTATGCGACAGTTCCTGAATACCCCTAATGTTTTGTCATGTCAGTGTGCCGTACCTGGTGAAGACAAACCCCATTCTAACAACACTACCACACCACATATTGCAATGATCGAGTTATTGGAATGAAGTTCAGGTGTGTTGTTCCAGTGTTGCAGGGATTGTTGCTGCACATTGTATGTGGTGCCTTCGAACAGCGTTACACACAGACATACATACCATACATACATACATACATAGCTGCTAATTATAAGTATTGGATTGCAATAACAAGCAACAACTCTAGGGGTATTCAGAAACTGTCGCATAAGTGCACAAATGCGTAAGTGTGAAAATGTGATTTCACACATGCGCACCGGAAGCCTCATAGGCTTCATGTTATGTTATGTGACTCACATGGGCGACTCACACTCACACCCAAAGAGGTGCGCATAGTGCGTTTCACATGTGATTGCAAATGGTGGGCAGGCATAACTGCCTAGAACTAAAATTATGGTACCTCATGCCTAGTATTAAAATTATATGGTACCAACAGTTATGGGTTTTAGTGTCACCTGGATCAATATGGCATCTCATTATTTTAGTACTAGACATGTGGTACCTTTTTTTATAACTTTGGTACCATAATTTTAGTACTAGGCAAGTGGTAACATTTTTAATTTTGGTACCTAATTTTAGTCTTGGACATATGGTACCATTATTAACATTTTCAACTTTGGTACCATTTTCAACTTTTATACCATTTTCAACTTTGGTACCAAGCTCAAAATGGTACCAAAGCTAAAAATGGTACCAAAGTTGAAAATGGTACCAAATCTAAAAATGGTACCAAAGTTGAAATGGTACCAAAGTTGAAAATGGTACCAAAGTTAATAATGGTACCATATATCTAAGACTAAAATTAGGTACCAAAATTAAAAATGTTACCACTTGCCTAGTACAAAAATTATGGTATTTGATACCATTTTTAACTATACACAATTTGAGAAAACTTTGGAATATAATCGTCTTTCCCGCCTGTTTTGGGCACTGAGCATGCGCAGTGTGAGTTTCACACACACACTCACACACTTGCGTAATCTTGCATTTTGGGTGTTTCAGAAACTTTGCGCACTGAGCATGCGCAGTGTGAGTTTCACATTTTCACAGTCTCACACTTGCACACTCATGCGCTGTTTCTGAATACCCCTTATGTTTTCCATCAGCAGTCAGTGAGATTGTGATTGTTGTGCACAGTTGGCGATGCGCAGTTCAAATTTAACATCAAGATATCGGACGGCGACTGTAAATTGAAAGATTCAATACCGTATAAACTTTGCTTGAAAAACCCAATGTGAATAATGCAGCTCGATTTACTGTTACTTCTAAAACTAAAGTTTAGAAATTTCCATACTGGATGGAAATCATCTAGTTTGGAGAACTAAATGCGTCTGAGTCTGATTCAGTATTTTTTATTTCTTAGTTCTGAGCTATAGCTTGAAATTGCCTAGCTGAGGTAGAGGCATAATTAAGCAATTCTTTAGCGAAACTAGATTCGTAATTACTTATTATTGCACTTTATTGCAATGGTGGCAGAATCACACACTAATATATTTTTTTTTTATTATAAATAATAGGATAATACTTAAATAAGATTTAAACTGCCGCGTACACGCACCACTGCACACAGCGTGACCAAGAGTGGTTTCAAGGGATTTGTTTGGATGAACATATATATTTAGATAAATTCCTGACAATCGTAACAGCTAACAATAATTTAACACCATTCCTGACGTCAAGCAATCTAAATGTATCATGTGGTGCTGATATTTTTTTAATACAATACAGTACTTTGGGGTCCTTTAAAGATTAAAGATTAAAATATATATAAATTGTTTATTCTTCAAGTGGTTACACTTTTTAGAAGCTAGTACATCTTAAGATTAAAATATGACATTATTAAAAGATGAAATTTCAACGTTAACTAATTAACTAAAATTCCATTAAAAGTAGCTATCACCGTAAAACCCCGCTTTAAATCCAATGGGCTTATATGCGGATATAAGCCCATGTGCGTATTTAAGCCCAGGACTAAAAATTAGCGGTTTTTCGATTATAAGCTAAAAATCAGTGTTGCCGACTCTAACATCTGGATTCCGCTTTGGTAACCTCTAAATTCCGCTAAAATGACTCTAAAAGGTGAAAATCCGCTAAAATTCCGCCAATTTTTTCAGAAAAAGCTAAAAAAAAAAACCAATAAAAATTAAAATAAATTTTTTAATTGGAATTTTTTAATGGAGATTTTCCAATTGGCGGATTTTTGGCGAATTTTAGGATTTTTTAAAAAAAAAAAATTTTGTCAATTTTTTGACAATAAGAAAGACCCCACACGGCCTACTTATTTTTTTCAGCTTTTTCTGAAAAAAATTGGCAAAATTTCATGATTTAAAAATAAAAACATTTTGTCAATTTTTTGACCAATAAGAAAGACCCCATACGGCCCAAGTGGGCCGTTTCTTATTGGTCAAAAAATTTACAAAAGTTTTTTTTTAAAATCCTAAAATCCGCCAAAAATCCGCCGATTGGAAAATCTCCAAGCTAGATTTTCCGCAGTCCGCTGCCTCGTTTTTTTTCCCGCTGGGGATCTCAAAAATCCGCCAAATCTAGCGGGAAATCCGCTAAAAATCAACAAAAATAGCTGAAAATCAACAAATAAAATTATTGAAACTCACCACTAAAGATCAATTTTATACAATTTTGCATCACGTACATTATTCTCCTAACTGTCTACAAACTTGCAACATACTTGCAAAAGGAGGAGTAGGTCAATTAAGTTATTTCCCCGACCATCCAGTTGCTCTTGCCCATAGATTAAGCTACCTCGACTCGACTCGGAGTTAAATTATGATTCCACTTTTTATTTCTTGTAATGAAGCAATTCAAGAGATTATTTTAACATTTTCAACAAACATTAAAAATTCATAAATTTGTATCACTGTCCATTTCCATGCGCGTTAATGCGTTAAAATGGATTTTCAGTAGTTGGATGCAAACAACCACTAACACAAAGCACATTTGCCCCCCAAGCCATAAAACCTGCAATACTGCATCACACATCTTTATTGTTTTTTTATTTACCTAAAAAAACCCATCAAACTTAATTGTTTACATAGAAATATTGCCGTTACTGCTAAATAATTTCAAACCATACAAACAATAATACGTCCAACATATCTGATTTGCAACTTCAATATAGTTTCATCAACAATACAAACATGCAAAAAAAAGGACGTTTAAATTTCCAGTTTAACTGATTTGGTCGTTAGATCGTGTCAGCTACCCTTAGAGACCCTAAGCACTACAAAAAAATTGGTACCCCCATATATTTAATATAAACAATAATAAACCATAAAATAAAATTTTATTTATCGAAAAATTCGAAATTAATCAAAACTTAAGTACTAGTAAGAAGGAATTTATTTCTTAGGTACCTCTCCTGGACAGATCAAATAAATGCAAAATTGACATTCGATATTTGGTGCAGATTAACTGTGAGTCTAGAAATGTTGTTAAAAAATGTAGTTTAAAGGTCAAGTGCAGTCAAAAATTTAATTTTAATACTTGAAAGAGTGTTAATAAAAACATGTATTTCATTCCTTAAAATATTTTACTATTGCATATTTATTATTTTATAACAAAAACAAAAACAATGTCTATACTCTATTTATCATTTCGTGCGCGAAACTCCCTTTGGTTAATAACCTATATTGTGGTACCTTATTTTAATCCTCTAGTTGAGCTGAGAAGAAAAATCATTGTTTTGTAGTCCAAAAATGTGCCTGCCATTGTTAACAAATGAAAATGCTTGTAAAATATTTTTAAAAAATTATTTACATTTGGGTTTTTCTATTGTTGCACATTTTTTGGCTACGAAACAATGATTTTTCAATTCGGCTCGACTAGAGGATTAAAATAAGATATCACAATATATACTTTCAGCACAATATAGGTCACTAACCAATGGGAGTTTTGCGCACGAAATGATAAATAGAGTATAGTTGGCTCAACTTGTTGTCATGCAATGCATTGTGGTCAAGCAAGGTTTGATCACCGTCACCAGTTCTGATTGTTAAGAAAATAACTATCTGCGCATGCGCATGCTCAGCGAGTTGAAATTCGACCAAACTTGAAAACTAGTTCTGAATCATTTGAATTTTAGGATTGGGAATGTCGTACGACCATGATGTTTTGCATTGTGGAGAAGGAAAATGGAAATTGTTATAAAATAATAAATATGCAACAATAAAATATTTTAAAGAAATAAATACATGTTATTGTTAACACTCTTTAATGTATTAAAATTAAATTTTTGACTGCACTTGACCTTAAAGCTAAATGACTTTTCGAATGCACCTATTACCATCTTTGGCTTTGATTTTAACACAAAAAAATAAACTATGGTACTGCACAAGCCACAAACTCAGTTTATTCGAAGAAAAATTGACAGGAGCACCTACTTCCAAAAGCCAAAGAAATCTCCACCTACTTCCACCACGCTCGCATCAAATTAATCATCTTTACGTCCGATGCAAAGCACCATACGTGACAACCTCACGCAAACATATTTAATAACTTTGAAACCAAAAACTCATCCTCCGCAAAGTCTCTTTCCCTTCATTTTAAGTCAAAATCCACACTAGATTAAGTTAAGATCGAGTCATATACATTAAAACTCCATATTTCTTATCACCAAAACAAATCATAAAATTTTGATGAAAGCATAAGAGTTTAAAGTCAACAGGAAGTTTGATCTGATTAAATATTAGCAAATTCAATTTCGATGACATATAAATTTCAGTCACTAATGCGTAATTCCATCATTTTTCGGATGTGGAATAAGCTCAACTTTCAAATCAATACGAATTAAAATCGAAAATAATAATAATAATAATAATAATAATAATAATAATAATAATAATAATATTGTAGACTAAACTCCATGAATAAGAAATTTGAGCTATGCTGGAAATTACATTTTTATTATTGATGCAGTTGTCCAAAATTCAACCAATAAATCTTTCAAACAAAATGTGCACCTCAATCCATTATTCATTTAATAGATAAAAAAGAAATATGCTGCTTACTAGTCGTTCGCAGAATGGCGAAATTGAAATAGAAGAATTCATTATTATCCCTCAACTAATATCGCGAATTAAATTTATTTCGAAGTAGTGATGCAATCAATAGGCAGTTACGGCAACTGGCAACCGAATCCAAATGTTGACGACAACTCGACATATTTTGCAACGTCATTAAGTCGTTTAATCCTGTTGCAACCACTGCACTAAATGCATCGTAAATAAGTAAATTGAGATAAAAGAATTAACTTGATAGAGCATCTTTAATTTCAGGGCTGAATCAAGGAATTTCGTACTCCTAGCCAATTTTGTTTTAACGTCTTCTCTAGAATTTATTAGACATCATGCGAACAGGGGATTTTGGCAAAAATGCACTTTTTTAGCCAAAATGAATTTGCATGTAGGAATGCACAAAAAAGTGCATTTTTATGCAAAAAAGGTATGAAAAAAATGTAACTTGAAGCATAAAGTACTTTTTTTACTAGGCAATAAAGTGTAATATTTAATATAAAAAATGCACTTTATGGGTAAAATAAAATCTTTTCATGCAAAATAGCATTTTGTTGATGCAAAATAGCATTTTTTGATGCCAAATAGCATTTTTTGATGCAAAATAGCTTTTTTTGATGCAAAATAGCATTTTTTTATGTAGAATAGCATTTATTGAAGCAAAATAGCTTTTTTCGATGCAAAATAGCATTTTTCGATGCAAAATAGCATTTTTCGATGCAAAATAGCATTTTTCGATGCAAAATAGCATTTTTCGATGCAAAATAGCATTTTTCGATGCAAAGTAGCATTTTTCGATGCAAAATAGCATTTTTTGATGCAAAATAGCATTTTTGATGTTTGATGCATAAAGTAGAGCACTACTTGATGCAAAATGCATTTTTTTTTATGCAAAATAGCATTTTTTTATGCAAAATAGCATTTTTTAATGCAAAATAGCATTTTTTTGATGCAAAATAGCATTTTTCGATGCAAAATAGCATTTTTCGATGCAAAGTAGCATTTTTCGATGCAAAATAGCATTTTTGATGTTTGATGCATAAAGTAGAGCACTTCTTGATGCAGCAAAAGCACAAAACATCCTCCAAGGATGAATAGAATCTTGACCACTAGCACTACAGTATAGAGTAAGGCAATGCTGCAAAACATAGTGGGTCATGTGATTACATGACCCGCTTCTATTTGGCGACATTAATCTGTTTGCTTACTGCCTTTACAACTGATATTTGCTTTCCATTTTTTTTCTCTTAAATATTTACTCAGTTGACAAGATCTTAATTAATGCAGTTTTCTCTCCAGTGATCCAAATAAATATTAAACCCCATAATCAAACATTTTCACCAGTCTTGTGAGATGGTTAGAAATGTCATAGAATGGATTTATTTCGCAGAAAGATTTCTAACACTTACTTGAAGAATAAAAGAATCTGATTGAGACAACCATAAATCACTTCCTCGTAACGGTTCATAGTTAAAGGGGCCGATCCGTAAAAGACTCGAGTTGCTATCATAAATGTCCAGCCACTAAAAAAATAAAAATATTAAGGTAATAATAAAATTCCATCGTATGCCTAGAA
Organism: Strigamia maritima; assembly: GCA_000239455.1. Classification (NCBI taxonomy): domain Eukaryota; kingdom Metazoa; phylum Arthropoda; class Chilopoda; order Geophilomorpha; family Linotaeniidae; genus Strigamia; species Strigamia maritima. The sequence goes on from JH432212.1 coordinate 32,694, forward strand.
AAATCTAGGAAAAAATTCCAGCGGTGGAATGGTAGCGGTATCCATGGAAACGAATGGAATGAATGGGAAAACAACACACACCATTGGCTAATTATTCACCTGCTGGGATCCTGTCAGGTGTCTTGCACAACGCAGCGCCATGTCTGGACCTTTGTCTGGAAAAGTTGCTGGGAATACTTCACCCGATTTTACGTTAACGCCTGAAAAATAGAAAAGTTTAGGACATCAAAAATTGTATGGCTGGATAGTTTTTGTATCTCTTAAAATGGCCAAAATGATTTTTATTTTTTAAAAAAAGTTTTCAGAACAACTTAACGCTGTTAGTATTTCCAATGTTAAATGCATAGGGTTTACGTCCCAACTGGTAACAATCGCGCACACTCTCAATTTGGCAATTTCTCACTTTTTCATATTGTCGTGTATGTGAGACTCGCCGAGCTGCTCTTTTTGTAATAATAATTTCCAATAGCGACTTCTCTGCTTTGTGGTTTATTCTGCTCTCTCTCGCAATGATACATACATATATATATATATATATATATATAGACAGAGAATATTATTCCATTTTGGTTGTGCATCAAATGGATCTTGCACTCATCAAATAACTCCATTGTTCATTGTTCTGTGCAATTTAAATCTTTTTATACTTTAAACTTTTATATTTTTAATAACATTTATTTGCTCGTTTTAACAACTTCAACAGTACTGTAGGTTTTAACGTTTTAATGCTAGGTTCCCACTTGGCAGAAACTCAAACAGAAAATTTTCTGCTGCAGAAAATTTTGAGCGCAATAAAGTATGTTTTTCTGTCGTTGTGTGGACATAAAAGTGGGCATACAAATGCAGAAAAGTAAAATTTAAAAATCGATGCTATCCAAGAAAGGCAATTTGTAAACACTGCTGCTTTATGCACAGTTTTACTAATTTATTACATCCATAAAACGAAAAAAAGATCAGCAAAAACGCTGCAGAAAATTCTCTGCAGCAGAAAAAATAGAAATAGAGTCTATTTTTTCTGCCCACTATTTTCTGCCTAATTAAAAGGATTAGAAACCATGCATGATGAATAGAAATTTCATAATCTAGTAAACTCTTTGAAGTGTTCCTCTATACAATATCTTTAAAACAAATAAAGATAACACATGATTGCTACAGAATGAGAATCTTCGTCTAATGATGTCACTTGCTATTTTAACTGCATTATAATTTTTTTTCTTCATATTTTTAATAATTGGGATGAAGAAACTTGAATTTTAAGAAAATCTTTTGATATTGGATCCAAGCTGCTCATTAGGTTTCATTACGTTTCCACAGAAACCATCTCTCACTTGGGAAACTAACAATTAGCGATTACCCTTTCTAGAAACATACTGGCTAAGGAAATGGTCTTACCTAGTCCACTGATAATTGGATGATTGATTCCACCTCGAGTCAAAGTATTTCCTTCTAAAATTAAAAAAATAAATAATAATAATAATGATAAAAAATGATACACATCTATTTTTCTTTTTTTTTGTTGAAAATTGATCCATTTTTATGATTAAAAAAGTCAAAAATATTTAGATTAAAAGAAAGAAAAAGAGAATAAAAAGTGGATTTTGATTTTTGAAGATAAGTTGTTCGTCATCTACAGTTTGATAATTGGACTGTAGGAAGATAAGAGAGCACCAAGGAAACGAAAAGGTGAGGAAATTGCATTAAAAGATGAAAGCAACTGCGCAACGACTAAATCTCAATCCCATAAAGCCTGTCAGGATGCAGAAAAACAACAAACAACAACAAATTTAAAATTTAACATGTATTGGCAAACTACTTTAGTATTTCTTTAAATGATTCACAGATCTTGATAAAAATTTGATAAATTCAGATAAATTTCGAGATTTTTTTGATAAATTCAGATAAATTTCGAGATTTTTTTGATAAATTTTGCCAAATTTCGAGATTTTTTTTTGATAAATTTTGCCAAATTTCGAGATTTTTTTTGATAAATTTTGCCAAATTTCGAGAAATTTTGTGCAAATTTTATCAAATTCGAATATTTTTACAATAACAGTTGAACAGTTGAATTTGAACTTTGAACGACATTCAAATTAATTAGGGTTGTTATTTTTAACCAATAACTAGTTGACACCTGTGGAAAATCCACAGCAATAAATAAAAGTTATTGACCTACAGTGATCTATCAATATTAACCGGAAAAACCATTTGTGAAACCCAGTCACGCGATGCAAGTATCCAATTAAATTATTTTCCTCGCAAACTCTAAAGTAAAATTTACTTTTCTATTGATACTGTGCCAAGCGCTCCAAAAATATAATTACACATTTCTGTACATTAAACCCTATAAGAGTGCACAAGTTTATAGCTAACGGCAGTTCGTTTGAAGTATATTTTTAATCTTCAGCTACTTGGACACAGCAATATAAAATATGTTCTTTTTTAGAAAATAAATGAAAATAAATATTTTTTTATCTGGAAATTTTTCAAATTAGTTTTATTTTTCTCTTTAATATATTCTAATCTTAATTCCAAGCTTGATTATTAAAAGTTATTATCATTCAACTCAAAAGTCAGCAGGATAATATATTTTGAGTTGCGAAGAACCAAAAATCAGTTCTTGTGTTCACACCAGCACTAACAGTATAGCAAGGACAAGATGCTTTATGGGAGAGGAATAAAGTAAAGGGAAGGCAGTAAACAATCGGTCTACTGTCACCAATTAGGTCCACTCATGTAATCACCTCATATGATTTGCTATCTGTTGCTGCACTAGAGATTTTGCAAATTTTTTTTTATAAGTTTGACATACCGTATACACTCGCGTATAAGTCGACCGGCGTATAAGTCGACTCGACTTAAAACGGGTCAAAAAGCGTATAAATCGACCCCCTAAATTTAATTTTTTATTTTAGTTTTATTTGGTTCGATTTATACGAGGGTCAATAGCCATTTTAAGTATTAAAAAAATAAAATAAAAAATAAATAAAAAAAATAAAATAAAAAAATAAAATAAAAAAAAATAAAAATAAAAAAATAAAATTAATAACAACGTACGGCTTAATGAATCGATGTTATTTTCGCGTTTGAAAGACGCGTAGCCGTTAGAGTGGGAGAGCCCTTGGTTGAGTGTGGCCCTGAAAATGCATTTCGAACAATGGTGGAGTTCTGGATGCGCCACACCCTATATGTTACACAATAAATTTCAAGGAAAGCTT
>JH432212.1:35928-50527 GCA_000239455.1 Strigamia maritima
TTTTAAAGTAATTAAAAAAATAAAATAAAAAAATAAATAAAAAAAAATAAAATAAAAAAAATAAATAAAAAAAAATAAAATAAAAAAATAAATAAAAAAAAATAAAATAAAAAAATAAATAAAAAAAAATAAATAAAAAAATAAATAAAAAAAAATAAAATAAAAAAATAAATAAAAAAAAATAAAATAAAATAAAAGATTTGGTCCAAAAATCCTCGACTTACACGTGAGTATATACGGTACTTTGCAATTTTTTATAACTTATAACTTATAAAATGTGCCACCTAGTGATAAAATATGTAAATATTTATTTTTACTCACTTCTTAATCAAAGTCTGAAAAATGGCAGTGATTTAAGGATGATCTCGATGATCACTGACCTTGATCATAGGGATATAGGCACACTGCGCATGCACCAACGAACAGCTTTACTTATAGGATAGTTTTATAAGTAAATTTTTTACTATTACTTATAAATTATAAGTCAAGTTATAAGAAAACACAAAAATTTAAATCGTAAAGTCCCTATTAATGTCTTACTCCTTACTGTTACTGTGAACACAAGTGGGAACCTAACCTTAGTGTTATGTTACCTTAATAGTAAGATATCACTGGAATGTATCTAAATTCCAAACTACAAACTGCACATGCTCAACTCCGTCCCATTGAGTTTTAAATTATCTTAGTCAACAAAGGCTTAAACCACAGACAGTACTATGTCCATCTTGATCAACAATTCATGTCCGTGAGTAAACCATAGATTATAAAGGTAAACCCTGAACTAAGAACTCGAAACATTATTCATGCTACAGGCGAAGGAGCAGTCAAGAAGTGGCTTAGTTCTTTAACTCAACAGCTTTCAGTGTTTGAAAGTTACAATACAAGTGACAAGCGCTTTTGACCCTGCCTCCTCCGTCAGGCACAGGCAGCCATTTCAATAGTGCCCAAACTAACAACCACCCCCAGAAGTGAGTTAAGTGACTTTAGAGAAAAGGCAAACACAACTCACTTCTTTGCCTTATAGAAGTCACTTCTTTTTACTGCACATGCGCAGTGCTCACAAAAAATAGGTTTAGTGGCATCCATCTTGAAAACGATTAGATCGTTGATGTTTCTCGACTCCAAACTGAAGTTTTAGCGAATAAATTCTGCTAATTTTGTAGGTAGGGACTTTATTCAACAACATCCAAACGAACCTTTGAGAAATCAGCATGAAAATAGGTAAGAGTTGCGAAAAATGACGTCAAATCGGGTATGGACATCACCGAACATCGTGCACCTACGTCGGCCACGATGTTCAGTCATGTTCGTATGCAATTTGTCGTCATTTTTCGCAAATTTTATATATTTTCTAGCAGATTCTCATGAAATATATTAGCCAAGATGAAATGGTCAATTTATCAACGAAATCTAATTTTTATTCCACATACAATAAAAATACAAATGAAAATGCATGAACAATTTAAGTGTGTTCATTGGGTCGTATGAATAAGTGAAGTTTATGCTTTTACTTCATAATTTTGGAGCAAATACTCTCATTCTTAAGAATAAAATTTTAAGTAAATGCTTTGACTTTGAAGCAAAATAGTATTTACTTCATGCTAGTAGTTTTTACTTTAATTAAAAACATTAGGTGCGTTCAATTTGATTTAGATAAATTAACTTAGTTGACTTAACTGCTAAGTAGACTTAAACTCATTACAAGTGACGTTTTTGACGTCATAGTTATGGCAAATGACTTGCTTAAGATAATTAATCTCACTTAAGTTGCGTTCAATATTGCCTGAATAAAATTCTTAAGTGTGTAGTTGACTTAAAGTGACAGGATATGATGTATTTGACGTCATATTCATCTAAAACCTCCTACTTTAGACATCTTTACTTAAGATACGAATTGGGTAACTTCAAGTAGCTTCAAGCTTTTGCTTCAAGTAAATACTACATTTTTATTCATATGACCCATTGAGAAGTCACTTTTCCATAAGGCAGATAAGGAGAAGTGACTTTTCCTTTTCAGGATTGAACGCACCTAGTGATTTTCTTTAAAAATTGTTTTAAGACTTTAGATGTCACTCTGGATCTTTATTCACCTGGGCAGTTTTAAAAGCAATTGATTCGTGTTATATTCGTTCTTCAAATTGGCCGTAAACACGATTTTAACATTATGACGCCTAAGCTTATGAGTCGACATCAAAAAATTCTCAGCTTTTATTGCTGCCATAAGTTCTTCTGGTGCTGCTCATGCTGTAACTGACAATTGAGTGAGAATGTGAGATGTAAACAGAAAAACATTTATTCCCAAAAATGTTTGATTTCTTTAGAAAAATATTTTTTTAAACAGTAATACCATCTTTATACGGCTTACATCCAGTAAACATGAGCAAGATCTGGTTTCGAATATCAAGTTTTCAAAGAAATAACTTTGGTAATTGAACGATCCTAATTATAGAGACTAATTAGATTTGCAACTGCGTCACATAAAAATAAGAGTATCATTTAAAAGTTTTCTATTGCGTGTCAACAAGCAATTTGAGATTGTTTGTGCGCAACTTAAAAGAACTGCAGTTATGAGAATTTTATTTGTATCCAATATTTAGAAGGTGATGTTATTCCATTGGCTCAAAAAGGAAAATTTTTAAAACCGGAAATGCCCATCGCGCTTCTGCACATTAAGCATTTCACTAATCCAAAGCCATTTTCCAATAATTTTAGAAACTGCAGAATGATTTTTTATTTTTTTTATAGAAATTTTGGTTAATATTCAGTTTCACACTTCACTTCCGGGTTGTTAACTTTCTATACTCCATTCTCGGAATCATGAGCTAAATTTTTTTACTTCTAAATAAAATTTTAATAATCCGTATTCCTCTCCTTCTGTCGTGGGAATTAAGGACCAATATGAGACTTTGTTTCCATGACAACTGGAGAGTTATACAGATCGGTTAGCAGAAATTATCCAATGTAGAAGTAAAAAATTATCTTACTGAACGATTTTATTTCAATTTTTTAACACCGGAATGGAATTTATGTGCAAAATTTACTTCGTTTCCATTATTTATTCGGTTTCGATTGCGAAAATCCCTTTTCAGCAAAAGCAAAAACTTACAAGAAAAGAAAGATTCTTTGATTCAATTTTAGTGCACTTTAATCCAAACATCAAGTATTAATGAGGATTTTTTTTAAAAAAAAAAATATTATGCAGCATTTCTTCTTTGCATAATATCAACAATTTATATTATATCAACAATATCAACACTGCAAAAATCAAGTTTTCAAGTTGACATTTAAAGTTTCTAATGCAAATGTTCAAAGAGGGCAAAAAATAAAGATCATTAGTAGAGTAAATTGATTAGACTTCAGCTTTAAAAAAAAAGCCGATAGATTCACCGGTATTAATTTTACTTTTTACTGGTAATCCCTCTACTTACCAGACTAAAACGATCATTTTTACATATAATCATGTGTAACGACAATAGGGGTAAAATCTCTTCATTATAACACCAAAACTCATTAGGTGGTACTTCAACAAAAGTTTTGTTCCAACGAATTTTTATTACTGAGGAAACAGAAAAGAAAAGTAAGAAGTAAGGTTCTATATTTCTATACAAATACAGGATGCCCTTACTGAAGGCAACAGCTTGAATATTGTTATGGTGTGATCTATTAAGCCCTCCTTACCAACATCGCCAAGAGATGGCATAAAAAGTACAACAAATCAGCACTAGAAGACACTTATGTCATTATAATGACATTAGTTAGGGGTAACCCAATCACTCAGTACTCACTTATTTAAAAAGAACGGCATGCCGGATAATAGTAAGTCCGACCAGGGTGCTGGATTACGTTTTACGGCATTCCATAAAATTGACCAGATGTATGATTTTCAAAATCTGGTCAAACTCGGTTTTTCTGGCGTGCCGTTCTTTCCGAGGGAATACGGTAATTAAGTTAATTGATAATTTACTTGATAATTATGTTTAATCTGAATAAAAGAGGCAATGTTATTTTAAGTTTTACATAAACTGACTCTACAAGATGGTGCCCATGATAAATTAACCCAAAATATTAAAGATCCTCTTTCCAACCTTAAAGGGTTTACGACATCAGATATTTTATAACTGAATAATTTTCGTCATACCTTAAAATGGCCTAAATTATTTTTTATTTAGAGTTTTCGGAACACCTTTAAAAAATTATTTTGTATCTCGGAACAGCTTATTTGAACTTGCTGTAGGACATTGTTGGCCGCTGCTAGCAGGGCGCCGTTTCTGACGTCACAGTTGGTATTCTCCTTGTTAAGTGAATGGGGGTATCCTTTACAACTGGTAACAATCGCGCAAATTCTGATTTGGTCTCGCTTTTATCTCTCACTTTTTGCAAATTTTCGTTTGCTCGTTTTCACAACTTCAACATTGGTTTTAAAACCTTTAATATTTTTCAAAAAACATCTGAAAAATTAATTATTTAAGGGTTTTGAATGATGCTTGATCCAATGGACCAATAAAAACTGTGATGTCGTAAACCATTTAAACTGGAAAGCAATTATGTGGTCCACTAATCCCTATTGGCTATGTAACAATATCTAAAAAAAAAATAAAAAAAACACTATTCAGTCATGTGATATTAAATTTGACAAAATCCAATTGGTCATTTGTTAAGTTTGATTTGAAATCCCCACTTTAATTTGTTAAATTGGGTTGGGTTCCCACTTGTGTTCACAATAGTAGTTACAGTAAGAAGTAAGACTGTGCTGAAAGATATTTTGGGAAATTTCGTTACCAAAAAAAAAGCTAAGTCTATACATGTACAGTATTAGAGATCAAAAGCCATCACAAGATCGTGACAAAATTTCAGAAATGACATCTTGAAAACTGAGAAAATTAAATAAAAAATGACATTTTTGATATGCTGCCCATCAAAAAGTCACTCTTCACTGCAATGTTTCAGCAGATCTGGATTATTTGATGTTGTGTCCCTTGTGTACTGCTGACATTGGCTCATATGATCTAAGATGTAGGAATCAAAACTGATAACAAGTTTTTTAGCGTATCAAAGATAAGATTTGGTGTCAAAATAGGAGAGCTAATTTTTTTTCTCATAATGGAACCTCGTATATATTTTTTTTTTTTTTTGTAATTTGTTTCAATTTGATTTAAGTGGAACTTTCAATCCACTTACTCACTTTACTTTTTTTGTAGAAAATTCTAAATTGACATAATCAATCAATCGTAACAAAACTTTTTTGTAAAAAATCACTTAAGACAAAAAAATGATCTTTTTTATGAAAACATGCATTTTTTATGCATTAGAATTAATGTTTTAAACTCATAAATAAAAATCTCATGTGAAAAATGATCTCTTAAGAATTGTAATAGGTTTTTTGAAGGGAAAAAAAATCCATTTTATAAACACAAAATACATTTTTTTAGGTGCAAAACTAAGTTAAAAAGTGCAAAAATCCAAATTGTCAGTCTTGAAATTTTTTTTTTTACGCCTTGAACGAATTAAACACTGCTCTTCCCGCTCCACAACATTCCAATATAAAGGGCATGGAATTTCTTATAACTAAATGACCTAAAGCATGCCATTTTAGTAACAATGGGATGACTTACTTGTACATTCATGTGTACAAGCTCCTATAAAATAATTGATCATACAGTGCCAAAAATTATGAAATTGCTTTTTTTGTTGTTGTTTATGTTTTAGTTAATGAATAATTTGTAACCAACACAATTTAAGCAGATTAATGTGAATTATGGACTAAACATCTAAAAAAGAAATAATTAAAACTAGATTAATTTTCCCTGTGCCATCAAATATTAATTCAATGTTATATTAAAATAAAACACCACATCGATCAACCTGAGGAAATGTGGTAAAATAAAAAAATAATATGTATGAAAAAAATGTTTTAGAGCTGAATAGCTCTTTAATATACGGAAATATGGTAATTGAATCGGTTTTAGTTGTATACTTATATGCTCTAAGCGGATTCAAAGAATTCTAAAATATTAAAATACGTGAAAATACCTCCAACGCAAAATGTCAGTACGTCCAGCGGAGTCGGTTGCTTATGCAGAGCTTCTGTTATGGGAAAAATGATGAAAATTTCTAAATTAGAAATAAAAGTCGAATTAATAGTTTATTAATACTCACGTATTAATGAAATAATTAAATCTTCGGATATTCGTCGATCATCTTGAAAACCACCCACTATGTGCACTTCATATCTTTATATTTAAAAAAAAATGATTGTAGGAAGTTTATTTTTTTTTTATTATATTTCAAATTACTTTGCAGATGGACACGACGAAGAAAGTGATTCCATTTTGGATAATATGTTAGCAATTCCTTCTTCTAAGCCACCTCCATCGAAGTGGAATATGCCTACAATTCCTGAAACTAAATACAGTAGCTTCGTAATAAAAAATAATTTGGTAAAACTTTTGGTTTTTCGTAAAAATTGCATATTTTTGTTCGTTAGAATTGCATTTTGTTCGAAAAAAATTAAATTTTGTTCGCGAAAAATTGAATTATTTTCGTGTATAATCTAATTCTGACAAGATAAAAAAAATTGAATTATGTATACTATATTTGGTTGCCCACGCTTTTTCCCAGTCCTGTTAATTTTTAAAAATTGTCTTCAAACCCCGAATAATATCAAACACCATCTCAAAAAAGGTTTTATAAGCATATTCAAACAGTTTCTAAACATCCCAAACATTCCAATAAATTACCAGAATGACGAAATGTGACGATAAGACAAGTTGTAGCATCGTCGCTTCCGATTACAGAAATACATTCTAAAAATACGAAATAAAAAACATAATTAAATTCAACAAAAATTAAAAATTATAAAAAAAAAAAAGAAGTAAATACTGTCGTGTGGAAATGCTACTGCAAATTCTCGTTGCGTTACATACAGAAGACCAACAGGACCAACAACTTTTGGGGCGCGAGAACAAAACCAACTGGCATTTTGCTGTTTATAAAATGAAAAAATTCATTCACAATTATAAATTTAACCAAATATATTAATTAGTTATTTATACTTTAAGATCTGGAAAATATTCGAACAATTCTTTTGTCGAGAGAGGGAAGTTTGTAAGAGGTTGTCCATTAAAATGTAGCGGCATCTGAAAAATAAGATCAAAAACCTATTGAAAATAAAAATAGTAATTAAATGGATCACATACTTTTCAGTAAATGTTTATTAAAATAGCTGGATAATTTTGTTTTACTCCTCATCCAATTGTCTAAATGATATTCCCTCTTGTTTTAGTCAACTTAATCCTCCCACTCACGTGCCGCCATCATTTTTTAAAAACAAACATAAACAGGAAGTAGATCAGTCATGCTATGATGCGTCATTCTGTTATTTAGCATCCAGATAATTGTAAAAATTTAATTAATATTTTTCCATCAGCTTAAATTACTTAAATTAAGTATAAATAAATTTTTTAAAAAATCTAATTTATTTGACAAATTCCGGATTCAGGTTGTATTTCTAGTTTTCGATTTACCAAAATGGCCGCTCGCAGTCGACCAACGAACGCAAACTGTAAACGAGATAGTAAAACTAAAAAAACTAGAAAAAGAAATTCAGCAGCAGATGATTTGGATGACTTCGCGTGCAGATTAAAATTGTACGTATTATTTACAGACATAAATTACTAAAATATCTAAAATCCGAATATTTTTGCAGATCTGATGATGAATCTCCCGACAAATGTGTTGTGCCGTTTCCCGTGTGCATGTGGGACTTAGAGCAATGTGATCCTAAGAAATGTACCGGAAGAAAGTTGTCACGTTTTGGATTAGTAAAAATAATCCGCCTGCAACAAAGATTTGGTGGAATTGTGTTGACGCCTACTGCAACTAAATGCATTGCACCTGAAGACAAGTGAATGACTCTGGCGACAGTTTTTGACATTGCATTCATGATTTTTCTTTTGTAATAGGTCATTGATATCTGAACATGGAATTGCGGTAGTGGATTGTTCGTGGGCGCGGTTGGAAGACACGCCTTTTTCTAAACTGAAGTGTGGTCATCCACGGTTATTACCATATTTATTAGCTAGTAATCCGGTTAAATATGGTCGACCATGTGAATTATCTTGTGTCGAAGCTCTTGCTGCTGGGTTGCATTTGACAGGTAATACATATTATGGGCTGCCCTAGAACCTGGTGTAAAGTTTTATGCATGAATATACTTTTTTTGCAACTAAAAAGTGCCAAAATTGTAAGTTTTAATGCAAATAGGGCCAATATTTAAACCTAGGGGCATAATTTTTGAGTCTTTGACTGCCACTTTTACAGAAAAACCATTGTTTTGCCGTTAGCCTAGAAGTATCCAACATTTTAATAACATTTTAATGTTTTTTAGGCTATGAAGACATCGCGAGCATGTTTTTAAATAAATTTAAATGGGGAAAAAATTTTCTCAAGTTGAATAAGGAAGTTCTTTCTATTTACGCTCAATGCATTACTAGTACAGAGGTTGTTGCTGCACAGAACGACTATTTAAAAAGATGTGAAGAAACAGTGGATGAAAAGAGAGGTACTTTGCGCCATTCTTTAAGTTTTTTTGGTACAATTTATAAATTATAAAATTAATTTATAATTGTGTAGATTTTATGGATCTTCCTGGTTCCGACGAGGAATTAGAATACTTCAATCCTAATCATATCAAGGAAGAAACGAGCTCCAGGTAAGATAGACTGAAATATTGTTGAGTTAATTTCACTTAATATTGTATGTTTTTATTTTTTCAGCAGTGAAGATGATAACGAGGAAGTATAAATAAAATATAGTTTTTTTAAATGTAAATGTCAATAAAGTATGTAATTTTGTGAAATAACATGCTATTTCACCAACAATCACCAACAATCAAGTGTAAATTAATTATCCCAATTATTCACAGTGCTTTCGACCATCGAAGATCTCATTTTTATTTATCTCAAATTTGACCACTGATATTGAAACTAATGCAACTCCAATTTTTCATGTTACTTTCTTTACCTGTGTATTAAGTCTGCTTTTTTGCTAGAAACTTTATGTCATCGATCCTTCAACCACTGTTTAATTCTGGAACAGTAAAGTTGTTTGGTTGTGATGTTTTTCTTTTTAAAGAAATCAATAGATGGCGTTAGTCATCAGCCAAGTAAACTTGGCTGATTGACTACTATACAGGCTGCCGTTAACGAGATCTCGGCTACTGCTGAACAGATTTGGGAACCGTGAAGTGCCACGGGTGTTCATGGATGTGTAGGGTGGCCACTACCACTTTGTTTTCTTCATTTCTTTTTGGTTACTTAGGAAATGAATTTAATATCTCGTGCTGCTATAATGGAGTCGTTGTGAGACAATATAAAATTTGTCCCTTGTTTGTTGCAAACACTGTTACATTTAGTGGTTATTGTTGCATTAACTACTGGTGTTAGCAACAGATGTCGCTGGCGTTGGCTGTTGTACAGGGCAACTGATAACATGGTAAAAATCCAATGCAATTGTTATTGTCTTGACGACAAGAAATTTACTGTCATGGCCGATAACATGGTAAAAGGCTTATACAGATTCATATGGAATACACAGAATTCATTAACTTATTTATTTACAATCACCATTCAGGTGCAGCAAATCCCTAATTTATTTAACTTGCCAAATCCTTTAAGTAATGTGAGAACGGAATACTCAGAAAGAAGAATCCTAGGGTAAGTTTTAAGTCATTAACTCATTTATTAGAGTTAGAGTTGGGGTCTTGGTTAGGGCTGAAGCTGGGGATTAGGGTTAGTTAGAGTTAGAATTAGGGTTAAGGTTAGGATCAGAACTAAGGTTAGGGTTAGGGTTAGAACTAAGGTTAGGGTTAGGGTTAGAACTAAGGTTAGGGTTAGAACTAAGGTTAGGATTAGAACTAAGGTTAGGGTTAGAACTAAGGTTAGGGTTAGAACTAAGGTTAGGGTTAGAACTAAGGTTAGGGTTAGAACTAAGGTTAGGGTTAGAACTAAGGTTAGGGTTAGAACTAAGGTTAGGGTAAGTATTCAGATTAGGATTGGTGTTAGGATTAGAGAAAGAGTTAAGGTTAGAATTGAAATTTCCATTACAGTTAGGACTAGACCTGAGATTAGGGTTAGGATTAAGGTCAGAATTGGGATTGGAGTTAGGGTTGGAGTTAGAATTTCCATTATAGTTAGGGCTAGGCCTGGGATTAGGATTAAGATTAAGGTCAGAATTGGGGTTGGGGTTAGGGTTACAATTAGGGCTAAGATTAGATTTACAGTTAGGGCTAAAATTAGGGTTAGGGCTAAGATTAGGGTTAGGACTAAGATAAGGGTTAGGGCTAAGATTAGGGTTAAGGCTAAGATTAGGGTTAGGGCTAAGATTAGGATTAGGGTTAGGGCTAAGATTAGGGTTAGGGCTAAGATTAGGGTTAGGGCTAAGATTAGGGTTAGGGCTAAGATTAGGATTAGGGCTAAGATTAGGATTAGGACTAAGATTAGGATTAGGGCTAAGATTAGAGTTAGGGCTAAGATTAGAGTTAGGACTAAGATTAGGGTTGAGGTCAGTGTACGGTATGGTTTGGCTAGGGTCAGTGTATTGTATAATTTGGCTAGAGTCAGTATATGGTATGGTTCGGCTAGGGTCAAATTATTAATAAAACAATAATAAATAATAATAATAATAAAATAATAAATAATAAAAACAAATAATAGACGGTTTGCGCTTTCACGAACGTAATTTTTTTAATTATGAATGTTAGATAAATTCGAGATTTTAAAAATTAATCTCGTATTTGATTTAACATTCGTATTACGAATATACGAGATCTATTTTTCAATTCGTTCGTATATAAGTTGATATACGAATGCACTGCACATGTGCAGTGTTCCTTAAAATTTGCACATGCGCATTGTTCTGCAATTTGAAGCGAGCGTAGCATCCATCTTGTTTTTCATTGGCTCGTTGTATTTTCGGTAGGTTTTTAGTCATCTAGGTTAGTAATTTGTTTGCCACTGACTATTTTTTATACAAAAATGTCATTAAACTACACATTTTCAACTGTAACATTACAATCTTTGAGCAAGCCACGTTTCTCGTTCATTTGTTTATTTTGTTTCGTTCGTGTTTAATTGTTTGTGCAAGCGCAATCTGAAACAATTTTAAAGACACGAGATAATTAATAAAAATGAATTTATTTCATATTTATTGTCTCGTAATAAAATCTCGTTTGTGAAAGCGCAAACCGTCTAATAAAAAAAATTCACATCAAAGTTAAAATGGGATTTTTATTTTTATTACTGTACAAACTGCAGAGGACACCAAACAAACTACTTCACCTCCACATTTTCTTTTTGCAACACTGACTAAAAACAAAAACTGTACGGATATGATGTTGATTTACCGATGAATAATATTTAATAGTACTGAGATTAATATAATTGTTTGTACTTTTAATGCCATGCAATTGCTGTAGTTATATTACGAAATTGTACATATTGAATGGAAAGAAAAAATTATTTTTGCAGGGCATTTTTTGGCCGAAAAGTGTAAGAAATAAATGTTGAATTAAGATGTACTTTTTATTTAAATTTAATTTACCAAAAAGCGAACCGATCATCACAAAAGCAGTGCAACTGCCGAGGTCGCCAAGTAAACTGGCCGTCAAAGCGGGCAGATTGAAAACGCAACGGCCAAGTAAAAACAGATCTCGGCGAAACCCACACACTTCACTTTACTTGGCCCTTTCGGAAAGCAAACGCCAACACCAGGCATCCGAAAAACGCAAGCCCAAACCAACTTAGACGCACAAGGACAACAGAAACGCACCAAATCCAAACCGGAACCCACAAAAACACCAGCCGCAAAACATAAAAAACATACAATTTTTATTTTTTTCTTCCTCAGAGTTGAGTCAATGAATACCTGCCATCTGATTTTTTACTTTTGTAATGATGAGTAGCGCTGACAGCGATGATAATGATAATGATTTTGAAAACGACATTGTGCCTAACATTCCAGGAATGATTGCCATTCCTACGCGGACAGCGGATAGAGATGATGAAAATGATGGATTTAGTAATAATTTAAGGATATAATTGCCTAAAACATAGTACCGTATTTTGTCGATTAAGGGCCGCTCTCGAATTACGGCCGCTCTCGAATTACGGCCGCTCTCGAATTACGGCCGCCCTCGAAATACAGCCGCGCCCCTCGGCTGTAATTCGAAATAAACCCGCACTGGGCACTCGAATTACGGCCGCGGCAATGTTTGCGGTGTAATTACTGTAACGCCGCGGCTATTATTCGGCGCTTACGTAAATCGTTTTGCTGTAAATTGCGTTGCATGTACGCAACTTTCTACGTTGTAAAACGTAAAAGAAAAAAAAGAAAAAAAAATTAAGAAAAATTTATTTTTATTTTATTTTACACGTTTTACAACATGCAATGCAATTTATGACCAAACAAATTAAACGCCGCCCTCAAATTTAAGAACAATAATTGAAATCATACTTGAAATTGTTGCTCCTTGCTTTGTTATTGCTTTCTTGCTCTCTCTATATACTATGCCTAATTGTGTATTTTTTTATATATGCCTAAAATATATAAAAAAAATACACAATTAATTTTTACGATTATTTTAGGAAGTGACGTCAGTCATCGACACGCTTAAAGAAATACATCCGGAGTTTATTGTGGATCCAAATGAAGTATTTGAATTAATTGAACTCGAAAAAGAAAATTTAAACAGAAAGAACATTGTAATTGACAAGCTGATCGCCAAGCGATTAGGTGACACGGGTTCGCAGAAAAATGGCACCGAGAAGGCAACGGCGTCAATGGATAAGTTCAAGGAATTGTTGAACGATGTGGACATAGTAAAGAGATTTGTTCTAACTAAAAGCAGCGAAGAAATTTTTGCCTATTTGGAAGCATATCACAAAAATCCGAACCGCATTCGCATTGTAATCAGTGAATTACTCAACCTGTATAGAATGGCGTTCTTTCCTTTAGACACTCCTACGAATAACGACACATAATATTTGAACATGCAACAACCGATCGCATTTACTTCGGCCGAAAGAACAGAGCAATCTAACTTTATTACCGATAAAGTTAATTCGTTAATTGAACGGTTTCCAGGCGCGGATCTATATGCTTTATGGAATTTTGTAGAAGAGCATTCGAATGATTTAAATTAGATAAGTGCTACGGTTTCCGCATGGTGTAAAAGTTGTGCATATCCCACACTGGCCAAAGTTGAAAAAGCAACAACTAAACGACAATTTGTGGAAAGGTTTGGCCTTCAAATTTTTATAGCAAGTGTTGGAAAATATCATTTGTGCCTTTCTATTCTTCAATTCCATTATTAAAATTTGAAATTTAGACCTAAAATGTCATTTTGCATCAAAAGTATACAGTTTTGTAAGACACCTAATTACTTTGTATAATAATTGTGGGGCACAGGTGGCCTACCGTAGTGGCCTAGTGATTAGTACATTATCTTTTTGTTTTTTTTTCCCCCCAGTGATTTAAGCGTCGAAGAGTTTTTGGAAATCTTTCTTGAACCCGAAGACTATTTCAAAAACACAACCCGAATCACGACTCCAGCATACCAAGACCATGTTAAATGTTATGTAAAAAATCAGTTTCGCTTTGCATATAAAGACGATTTAATTGCAGCAATGGAAAACACAAGTTTCATCTGACACCCATTATAAAAGAATTAAACTTGCAGTGGAATGTTTCGGCTGGCGACGATGGGCACAGTATAAAAGGAAGAACGGGCTGAACGGGCTGAACAGGCTGAACAGTCGGTATATCTTGTCGTGACTCGGTTTACTATGTTAATGTGATAATAAACCTGACTCCTTGGTACAGTGAAATAATTAACTCCGATAGATAATATAATAATATTCGGCTTTATTAATGTTACAATGGAAGATCGGGTGAGTCCCGATCGAATACTTATGTAAGTTGTGGCGCTGGGTTTGTCGTCACGATTGGATGCCGATTCGGAGCTCCTTCGAATCGGGCCTATTCCGTTGGCTGTTGTTTGGGTGTCTAGGGTTTTGGTGCGTCTGAACCTCGATTCAGCCGATACAGGTGCGCAGGATACCAGTCCTGCGTCCGATAATGCGTATTGGTAATCGTACGTGGCGGGACCACGTGTCGCCGAGGACCACTTCGGCTCCTTACTACGAAAGGTTTTGCTGGTCGACAGGATGCACTGAACCACTTCCAGTGCGACTAAGGAGACCAACCTTAGTTCTGATCCGTTACAGTGGTCGTGCGATGCGCTTGGGTAAGCGTGATGTCGAGGGACCAACTCGTATCCGAACGCGTGGTTACCTGAGACAAAGGATGCCTCGGGCGAGTAGGCCTAACGTTGCAGGTGACGGGAGATTCCCGACTGTCCTTACAAATAGGTGAAGTTGTACACGTAACGGGATGGTCCCGTTCTAAATGCACGTGAGATCTTACAGTGTTTAACATCGAGCATCTATCCTCGGTCACTCCGTAGTAAAAGTGTTACTACGGCCTGATCGTTGAGGAAACTGATGCGGTTGATGTTGTCTGGTACTGGTGTGGTTAAAATCTG
>JH432212.1:50547-69895 GCA_000239455.1 Strigamia maritima
TTTTTTTTTGTCAAATTTGGTTGAACCATCTTGGTTCAGCCTGTTCAGTCTTTTTTTTTTGCCAAATTTGGTTGAACCACCTTGGTTCAGCCTGTTCAGTCTTTTATTTTTTGTGTTTTTGTCAAATTTGGTTGAACCACCTTGGTTCAGCCTGTTCAGTCTTTTATTTTTTCAAATTTGGTTGAACCACCTTGGTTCAGGCTGTTCAGTCTTTTTTTTTCCAAATTGGGATGAACCACCTTGGTTCATCATGTTCAGCCTTTTATTTTTTCCAAATTGGGATGAACCAGATCATCCTATTGAGTCTGGTTTTAGATATCGAGTTTTAGATATACCGACCGTTCAGCCCGTTCAGCCCGTTCAGCCCGTTCTTCCTTTTATACTGTGCCGCGACGGATGCATATCTCGATAAATGGATAAATAGAAAAAGAACAGTGTAAAATTGTTTTGAAATTACAGAACCGTTAGCTAAGAAAAGAAAAGAAATCGTCAGGAAAAAGAAGAAAATGACCAGTGTGACGTCCATGCCGACCATGATAGACAAACTTTTTTACAAAGAGAAACTTTATCTTAAAATAGAGGATAAAATAAAAAGTATTTAAGTATATAAAAATTAATATTTAAATTTAAATAAAAATTGTTTTTTTTGTGTAGAGTACAAGAAAGATAAAGAGAATGATCGTCGAAAAAATATCGAAAAGGTGAGAAAAAAAAGCGCATTGTTAAGATGCAATCGCTGCTTTGAAAACCAACTGCTCATTGAAGACATGGCCCAGTGTTCCGCCAGCCATTTCTTCTGCAAAATGTGCATTCGTCGCCAAGCGGAATTCCACATTGGTATAAGTTTCCGTGTTTTGATCCTAATTGCAAGAACGAGTTCCCACTGATTGGGCTGCAAAACGTGCTTGCGCCAGATGTATTCTCTAATCTTATACACAAAATGCAAGAGAAGGAAATTAGCCACGTCGAAATCCCGAACCTCGTGTCGTGTCCTTACTGCACCTTCTGTAAAATTGCAGACATGAACATCACGACTTTTCGATGTCTCAATCTCAAGTGCCTCAAAGTGACTTGCAGGTGAAAAACAAAACAAATCCGCAATTTTTAATTCGAAATTAAATTAATATTGTATTTTTATGAATGTAGACACTGCAAAGAGCCGAATCATTTGCCGCTGCGCTGCGAAGAAATTAAGCAAAAACCCCAGTTACAATTTCGAACTTTCAAGCAACTGACGTGCGTACAGTTTGCGTGTGAACGTGCTTGCGTCCATTGTGAATGAGCCTTAACTCATTTGAATTGTAGGTGTCCACAATACTCGGTGGTTTGTCAGCCGATGGTGCCTCCCGCCAGGCCGATGGTGCCTCCCGCCAGGCGGATGGATGGTTCCTCCCGACTGGCCGGCTGTCCCGGTCGTCAGACAACTTGTCAGGCCGGCCGAGATCACTGCGCGGCCACGAAAATTCAAAAACCCAGCTAGACAAGCTAGACGGGGACCGGGACATGTATTGGGCAATTTCTTCTTGCATGGTGGAAGCAACCAAAATTAAATTCCGTTAATGGCACAGGCAATGACAACTGAGACTTCAAGAAGTCCTAACTATTGTAACTAATATTTGTTTTTGATCCGCTCAGGAAAATTAACAAGAAAAAAAGATATTGAAAAATATTTTTTCAAATTTTCAAATTCATTATTTGTATAGAAAGAAAATAATTTTCTCATTATGTGCATTCCTCCTTCTGTCCTCTTTGAAGTTACATTTATTTTTATTTTTATTTTGTTTGTTTATGCATTATATGCATCGAATGAGTTTTTTGAATTATTTTAAACCGGAAAAGCAGACATAAAAAACGCCTATTTTTTTTTTTTTTAATTCAAAGTGTTTAATGATTCAATAGTATTTTCATTAAAAAAAACTTTCTAATTTACTAAATTATGCATCAATCTTATAATCAACAATTTTAATCGATAATATAGATAAATCACAAAGGAACACTTTTCGGATGCAAATTTTCTGATCTTTGGCTCAAATGTCCAACTTCTTGGTAAAAATTCCACTTGCTCCAATAGAAATAAATAAATCTGAACGTCTCACCGAATTTGTCATTGTGAATTTCAATTAATGCAATTAGATAAATAATACAAAAATTAAAAATAAAAAAGCAATTGTGCAAGTTGAGTTATACTGCCCCATGGTAGAAAGAAACTTGGTATGCTGACTGGGCGGAGGTGGAGGCCCGGAGTATTTGTATTCGTCAAATTTTTATGATGAAAATGCAACAGCCAAGTAAAAACAGATCCCGGCGAAACCCACACACTTCACTTTACGTGGCCCTTTCCTGCCTGTTGGATACGGTTGCGTTTTCTGTGTTAATTGTTTCTTTCAGCTTGTCATCTGATATTTGTGTGGTTGTTGGTGATTAGGTTGTTTGCGTTAGGTTTTGCCATTGAGGTAGTGCTTGGTGGTGTGGGTTTTGGCTCTTTGGAGTTGGCATTTGTTTGTGATATGTGGGTAACAGTCTTTGCTTTGTTTTTGTGGGTGGGATGTGTGATGGTGTGCATACTCTGGGGGGTTGGATTTTTGTTTTCGTCTTTGGGGCGTTTTTTGATGTTAGTGTGGTGCGTGGATGTCGTTGGTACGTGTCGCGTGTGGTTGGTGTTGGTGGGTGTGGTGGATTTGTGGGGTTTGAGTAGTGGTGAGTAATGGCGTGTTTGGCAAGCTGTGGTTGGCTTTTTGTGCAGCCGCTGTGTGCGATTTGGGACAGTGGTTGTGTTGTCGTGTTGGTTTTTTATGTTTTTTATGTTTTGCGGCTGGTGTTTTTGTGGATTTCTGTTTGGATTTGGTGCGTTTCTGTTGTCATTGTGCGTCTAAGTTGGTTTGGGCTTGCGTTTTTCGGATGCCTGGTGTCGATGTTTGCTTTCGGAAAGAGCCAAGTAAAGTGAAGTGTGTGGGTTTCGCCGGGATCTGTTTTTACTTGGCCGTTGCATTTTCAATCTGCCCGCTTTGACGGCCGGTTTACTTGGCGACCTCGGCAGTTGCGCTGCTTTTGTGATGATTTTATTTTGGTTAAAGACTTTGCGTTTTCTCGTAGAGATTTAATTGCATTACAACGATGCCAAAAAAGATATTGTTAAAAACTCTATAACGATGAATCAAATCTCGCGGTATAAGCCTCGGTTTCATTCAGAAACACTGCCATTGGTCCAATCCGATTTAGCAAAGTTATGACGTTACCAAATTGTAATAGTAGTATCGTTTTCCTTGAAAATAACTATCCCAAGAATACTGCTTAATATTTAAGTATTCAGAACGGTTTTATTCTTTAATTAAAATACTGTCAAAGGTTGTATGAATTTTGGGATGAATTTAAATAACGATTGATTAAGTGTTTACCAATCATTATCTGCAACTTCTTTTCTTTGCAGATGTATTGGAAATATTTCGTCCATTCTACGGAAAGTGACAACCAGGAGCTTTCAACGCCTAGAAATACCGTTGAAATAAAACTACCTGACGGCGAGGAAATTAAGCAATTCTATGAAGAAATAATTAAATTACCATCGCAACAAATAGAGAAAAAATCAGCGCCGAAAACACCTCGAACAATCAAAGTTAATCAACATAAACCACCCACACCTGAAACTAAAACACAACAACCTCTCAATATCATTAGATTTTTCAAAGCCGCGCAAAATAATGACGTCAATCAACTGAAAGAGTACATGAAGAGGTTAGTTTTATCCTGGGTTACGGTTAAAAGATTTTCCATTTTTAAAAATACGGGACAACGAAAAATAAAAAACATCCATTAATACGTGCCATTACTTTAAATCTGAATAAAATAAAATAAAATTTCTTCAATTTCTCACTAGGTACTTATTATACAGACACGTCATTTTTCCAAATTATTCACAGTGCTTTCGACCACGAAGATCTCATCAGCAGACCCATCTGTCTGGAGCACTATGAACAGTCAAACAGAGACTGCTGACTGGAATCAAACACAGAACTAAATATACTGTCGGGTGGGTCTGCTGATGAGATCTTCGATGGTTGCAAGCACTGTGAATAATTTGGGAAAATGATTTGTCTATAATAAGTAGTGAAGAAATTTAATTTTATTTTATTTAGACGAGACAACAAAAATTAAATTTTTACTTAAAAAAAATGTTTTTTTACATTTTAAAAGGAATTCTCGTATAAATTGAAAAATCTGGCAACCATTTTTATTATTTATGTTTTGCATTTTATTTAAATAATTTTTTTTTAGTGGATTCGATATTAACATCACCGACACATTCAACTGGACAGCATTGATGTGTGCATCAGCCCAAGGTGCGTTCGAAGCAGTTCATTATCTCGTCAAACACGGCGCAAACATTGCCGCAACCGACAAATCCGGACGCAATGCAGTAACCATAGCAAATTCATCCGGACATAAAAATCTTGCCCAGCAACTTACACACGTTGAAACAGTAATTAAAAAACGAAATCTTGCTAGATCCACCCAAACAAACTCCAATAACGACAATGTCGAGTTCTACTGTGGGGTATGCGAAGAAAAATTCGAGAAAACAAACCCCAATTCTCACCAGACGTCAACATTGCATTTATTTTGTTCTCGACCCGAGGTAAAAGACACTGCCGTTTATCAAATACCGGAACACAATGTCGGATTTCGATTATTACTCAAAGATGGCTGGAATAGGGAAAAGGGACTCGGGCCGAAGGAAGACGGAAGGAAGTATCCGGTTAAAACTGTCCTGAAACGCGATAGAAAAGGGTTGGGAGTGGAGAGGACTGAGAAAGTGGCACGCGTTACTCATTTTTCGCCCGGTGATGTGAAAGCGGTGGAGAATGTTTATAGAAAAAATGAACAGCGGAAGACGAATACGCGGAGCCAGAGGAAACGGGTGGAGAACTTTAGGGAAAAGAGGGAGAAAAGAAAGGAAAAACATTATCGACGAATGTTCCAAGATAATTAATGTTAATAAATCAATATTCACCATTTATTTAATTAAATTGATGTAGAAATGTCATTTTCAGTTATAAAAAGCCATTTCCAATATCCAAAAAAAACCTGTACAAATTTTATCACAGAATTTTAATCATTATTTCCAGGTGATTGTAAATTGAACAGCCAAATTCACTTTGAGGCCCACAATTACTAATTCCTAAAAAGAAATAATCATTATTCAATCAGCTTAAATAAATAAATAATTTTTTTTAAAACTAACCTGTACTGTTTTTTTATAATAAAACGTTACTATTTTCTCATTTACAAACACCACTATTGGTTCATTAGTCAATCCTACGATACAAACTGATTCGAGGTTAGTTAACTCTTTGACAGCACCAGCTTTCATCACAGTTGATTGAATTTTTTTCTATAAAAAATTTATTATTTGTTAAAACTTAAAACTTAAAAAAAAAATTTGCAAATTTTAACTAACATTGCTGGCACTGAAAGTGATTAAATTGTAATTTCCTTTTTCATAGGCATCTGAAACATTTAAAAAAATCTATTAATTTCTACAATTTTTGTTTCTTTCAGACAATTTTTTTATGCATACCTATTGACTCGCCATCATCCCAATATAATTCTCCAGCTGCTTTTCCAACTTCATCCAAGGCAAATATTAAACCAAATCCATTCGTGCGGCTATAAATCAAGTTATAACACTTTACATTTACAATAAAAAATTATTTTAACCTTTGAGTAGTCGTATTTGCTAGGTATTTTATAGGTAGAGCAAACCCACTGCGCAGAATAACGTTTATTATCCCCGGAGGAGCATCAAAACTCTCTTTCTGACCATTGCTTTTTATGGCAGTTAAATTGTTTAGCGAGTACCATTTCCCTTGTGGAATATAAGCATTCACTGTTGATTGATTCTGCAATAAAAATTTAAAATTTAATTTTTTTAGTAAAATACAAATATAACTTAATAAACCTCTTCCAGAACGGGAATAACCATCACAGCAGGGCCCAATAGAAATTGTGTGTCAATCGAATAAGTATTTACGTCCTTTGGAAATCTGTTAATTTCAAATAATATATTTATATATATATATATATATTTAGAAATTGTTTACTCGAAAAATAACGGTCTTGCAACTGTTTCTCCCATAATGTGAGCTCGATAAAATAATGTATACAGATACGGCAAGAGCATGTATCTAATTTGAAGAGCATAACGTGATGATTTCACTACATCTGGACCTAAGGCAACAGGGTCTTGATCCTGAAATTTAAAAGTTATACGTTAATTAATGTATTAAGTAGATGTTTTATCAAAGCTGTAGCAAGGTAGTCAGGGTTTTTATATGTGGAAAAAATATGTTTCGTCTTTATGGATCATTAAAACGCCAAAAAATGAGTTTTTTGGGAAAAATTGAAAAAACCTGTATTATTTAGGTGTAAAAAAAATCCATTTTAAGAGTTTAAATCATCTTTTTGGACCTTTTTAGTGTAAAAATGCAAAATACATCCTTTATCTTGGCACCGCGCTTGCTACAACACTATTGATGTTTTACTCAAACATTACAATCGCATTGATGGTGTTGTGATTTCGAGAAAATGGATAAAAAGCACCCAATTCCATCCACCGCTGACATAACTTAACAGTTGTGTTGCCGTTAAAACCGCAAATATCAGCACCCACCATAGGAATCCCAAACAAATTGAAATCCAAAATACCTACAAAAAATAAAAAAAAAATTAAAATAAAAAAATACACTAAACTGAATTGATTATTCACCAGGAATAGAAGTTCTTAAGTCATCCCAAGTTGAAAACACATCTCCGGTCCAATGACTCCCATAGTGACCTTGGCCTGGGAAAGTTGATCTCGATATTATGAATGGTCTTTTACCTGGAAATATTTTCTGAAGTGCCCTAAATTTAAAAAAAAAAATTGGTCAATACTTTTCCTTATTAATAGACAGTTTGCGATTTCTCGTACGAGACAAAAAATTAACGACAATGTGTAACGAAATTTTTCAAAAATCTCGTCAAACCATTAAAACAAAGGGACGAGATTTTTAACAATATCTCGTTTTTTGCCATTTTCGTAATAAAATAAATCTCGCACGAGAAATCGCAAATTGTCTATTAACTTTGCTATTTTTACGTATTCGTGGCAATAGTTTCCAAATAGCCGTAGATATTGTGAAGATTGTAATGAAGTCCTGCATGTTGACGCGCATTCATGCATATTGTTTTGTAACCGAGTTTTCCGCCTTGAATGTGTGGTGTATAAGGTGGATCATCGTACTTTGATGATGGACATTTTTCATTAAAGTTCGATGGTTCATTCATATCCTAGTTTTAAAATTGGTCCAAATATAGTCATATTTTTAAATCTTTGTATCTTACAATCCACAGGCCGTCGAATGAAATGTTTGCATGAAAAGCACTTAATTGATCGGTCCAAAAATCCGTTGTTTTTGGATTTGTGAAATCTGGCCATACAGCACCATTAGGAGACCAAACCTAAAAAATGAATAAATAAAATATGTAAAATAAAATAATAAAATGTAAA
Source organism: Strigamia maritima (assembly GCA_000239455.1). NCBI lineage: Eukaryota > Metazoa > Arthropoda > Chilopoda > Geophilomorpha > Linotaeniidae > Strigamia > Strigamia maritima. The sequence goes on from JH432212.1 coordinate 58,094, forward strand.
ACATATTTTTTTTTACTTTCCCTATGAAAGGTTTACTTCCACTGCTGTCATTTACAAAAATTCCTCGTTTTAATCCATCAGCATATGGCTGATAATCCGCTAGATTTTTCGGCACATCAAGCGCTGAATCCTACAAACATAATTCTTCAATTATAATTTTCTATAAATAAAGGTTTTTTTTTTTTAAAAAAAACTACGCACCACCATGACCATGTAGCGCATTCCGGCTTTATGAATGTCATCAATAAGTTTGGGCAAATCGGCATAATTCTTCGGATCAATCGTGAAGTCTTTTCTGTTATCCATGTAATCAATGTCGTTCCATTGCACATCCTAATAAAGCAGTTGCAAAATTTAGTTAAATTAAACATTAATTTTCTGTATTACAAATGGAATGCCGGCATCACGAGTTCTCTGCCACAATTCGCGAGTTGATTTCGTCGAGTTAAGGCCAAATCGGCAAAGATGGAATCCAAGCGACCAATAAGGCGGCATAATTGGAAGCCCAATCGCCTTCTGGTAATTTTGAACCACTTCACCGGCACTCTTGCCAATAAAAGTAACTATGTCCAAAACGCCACCGATGGTCCTAATAGTTGAAGACGGAGCCGGTTGTAAAATTATTTCTAAATAAATTTAAAAAATCCTTTTATTACTCTACTCCTGATATTAATAATATTTCTGCAATAATTTTTATTACCCATTGCATTGCTGTTGTAAATCAAAGTTCCCACAAAATAACCATCACCGGAAGCTTGCAGCATAAACGGATGACTACCATAAAGGTTGGAATTTCTCTAAAAAAAAAATTATGGTACTATAAATTTTGAAAAAAATAATTAAAATTAAAATTAAAATTAGAATAAAACTTACAACTGGAGCTTGATCCGAGTTAAACATGACAAATCTCTGCCAGTCTAAACTACGAAGAAATGAATCTTTTCTTTCGCCGAGACCATAGATATATTTTTCCACATTAAAAGACACTTGAATAAACTGATCCGTGAAAATTAAATTTGGAATAGTTTGAAATCTGTATAAAAAAAATTAAAAGAAATTATACCTATTGTTTATAAATCTGAGAACTTTTAAAATTGTTTTCAAACTTACAATATACGATTGGAAATTTTGTCATGGATTTTTAACGAAAATGGAAACGTGGTAATTTGAAAATTGTAAAATTTTGGTTCCATCATTTCTTCATCTTCTTCCGGTTGTAATGGGTAAGGCACCTCGTATCTTGGATTTAATGGATCATAAATCTGTATTAAAATATGTAAAAATATGAATTAGTTTTTATTAGAATTTAGAAGTGAAATTAGTGAATTCCTAATTTTACTATGTGGTGTCTATATTTATATTATAGACTCACTTTGCTGTTGTAAGAGCTCGTAACAATGAAGCAAATCAGTAATACTTTGCTTCAGGACCACTTTTTCAAAAAAGATCAATTTTGGAACATATAAAAAATTAATTTTAATATAAAACATTATAAGTGGTCAATTATTCCGTACAAAATTAATTTTTGGACAAAAAAAATCAAAATTTATCTAAAAATTGTATGTGTGCAGTTTATGCATTTTTTCGAGTAGAAAGATTGGAGTAGATACTTTCTATGCATTGAGTACCGTATTTAAATTATGCACTTAGCACCAAATCATCTTGCTACAAGTCTACAACTTTGGCAAACCCCGTCTCCAGGTCAACAGTACCTAAATACTTGTGTTAAAAATCAAAAATATTCCCTGATAACATATATTCATAATCTAAAATTCAGTAGCCTTATCTTTCCATTGTTTGTATCTGCGGTAAATGTCAAATATCACACTTTTCAGACAACATAGCATATGATAAGAACATGCTAATTTACATGATTATAACAAAGTAAATCAAAGCCAAAAGTTATTTTTTAACTTTAAATTACATTAATACAGACCTTTGTTCTTATTCGTTGTTTTCCAATTTCAATATCTAATCGCAGTGTCATGACATCATTGCCATAATAAGTTGTTGTATTTCGTGCAATAAATATCGAGACGCCTTTAGGTGTTACCGTTGAATTTACGTAATAATAACCGGGATAATTCGTAGGATAAAAGCAGTATGGCACTCCAATAGAGCCAGATTTCTTACGGTGAATAAATTTGGGTTTGCCCCAACAACATCCTCGAGCTTCACATTTCGCTTGGTTCGAACCATCTTCCGGATAGCAATCAAATCGGTTATTATCTTCGATACTGCACTGTTTTTCTTCCATTTTGGCAGCATTATTAATTTTCGGTTTTGAAGGAAAGAATTTTTCATTTGCAGGCGTTAGTGTTTCCGGTACTACATTTCCAGGACTAATTTCTATAACGAATATGTTGATTTGTCTCGTTGGTGTTGTATTCATTGACGAGTACTTGTGCCATATCAAGACGGATCCAGCGAAGCAAGTCAGAGCAATTATGGTTATTATGAAGAATATCAGCACCTTGTTGATTTTCGTTCTTCGATCTCTCTTCTTGTACATTTCGACCAATATTTGTTTGTCGTCCATGGTTGGTATTTTAGTACCGAATAATGGTTTGTTTTGACTTCTTATCATTTTATATAAAGAATCTTATCTCAGCACGCAATTACCTAGTGGCATTATTATTCACCTGACATTGTCATGTGTAGTAAATAATGAATTTATCTGAAATTTAAAAAAAAAATTAGAAATATAAATATTTATTCTTTCTCAATTCAAATTCATGAGATTTTTGTTATACTTTTTTAACGTTTTGACACATTCACACAGAGTTAGTACTCATAATAAAACACAATATCATTATCCAGGCTTGAATTTCCGTCTGTCTACGAAATAAATTTCTAATTTTTTCTTTACCCAGACTTTCTTCCAGTAGATTAGTATATTTAGACATTTACTTTGCATGCCAACTAGGATTTGTTGTAGAATACCGTAAAGATTTCAAAGCCTTAAATTAAAGCGTTGTTCATAACATAACATTGTATTTAATCACGAGATGTCGCTCCATTCCCCTCTATTGATCTGGTGCGTTGTTAAGTAAACCTATCGTAAACCTACAATTGTTTCCTTTATAAGTTTACAACGGTACTTCAAATCTGTTTTGATTTCTACGAGGATTTTAACTTACAATGCCCAAAGTTCGTCGAAGTAAGACAACCCCACCTGACGGATGGGAATTGATCGAACCAACATTAGACGAATTAGAAGAAAAAATGCGGGAAGGTAAATCAAGAATAATAAATTCAATATACGATACTTAAAATATTTCTATTCACCATAGCACAAGCAGATCCGCACGAAGGCAAAAGACGTGTCGAAACACTGTGGCCAATTTTTAAGATCCATCATCAACGATCAAGATACATTTACGATTTATTCTACCGCAGAAAAGCAATCAGTCGAGGTATAAAATATATTTCTCATAGTAAAAGCACACCTAATTAGAAGTATATCAGAAGCATCTACAAAATATAAGCACTGGGCATATATTTTAAATATGATGCTATAAAATCGTAGTTACATTATAATTTACAAAAAAAATGACGTAATGAGATTCAATTATGATGTGATGGGCTATAATTACACGGTAATTTGATGGAATTACGTTAAAATTTTGGTAAATCACGTAAATTTTCTGAAATCGACAAACCAAATTTAAAAAACGTCGAAATAAAAGTGCTCCTTTTTGGGGGTCATGTAAACAATTATTCAAACAAGGTAATTTATAAAATATATGTTTATGTTTATTTATAGAATTATACGACTACTGTATCAAGGAAGCCATTGCAGATAAAAATCTAATTGCAAAATGGAAGAAACAAGGTTATGAAAACTTGTGTTGTTTACAGTGTATTCAGACCAGAGATACAAATTTCGGCACGAATTGTATCTGCAGGGTGCCGAAAAGCAAATTGGAGGAGGTTTGTGTTTAGGAAATTGGTTAAATTCATGATAATGTATTTTTTTTTTTTATTTTACAGGGAAAAATTGTCGAGTGTGTTCACTGCGGTTGCAGAGGTTGTTCCGGTTGATAAATGACGTCATGAAATCAATTTATAACATATACTTGGCTTTCCACAAGTCATCTTTAATTCGATTTCCATCGATTTGTCGAAAATGGAAATCATCTACGGCAGATATGTCATTTATCTGTTAAGAACAATATTGTAATATCAAAATAAAACAGGTTTATGTACAAAATTCGAACCTCTAATAATGTTTTATACGCATTCATCCGCGAAATTATTTCATTCATTTCTTGCTCGCTTCTTTCAGCCTCTTCGGACTCTCTTTTGTTGTTTATATGCGCCAGTTTTTCTCTTTGAGCGGTCAAACCTTCGTTATAAACATCCGTAAATAACTGAAAAGTAAAATAATTAAATTAAATACATTAAGTTAAAGAAATTATCAATTTTTCTAATTTTTTTTACGATTTCTTCTTTGTTTCGCATCGCAAAAGCTTTCGATTTCGCCCGGTTTCGCAATTCATTTTCCAATTTTTTTATATTACAATTGATTATCTTCTCATCCAACAAATTATTTTTAATTCTTTGGTAATTTTCCTTTCTAGCATCCATCTTTAACTGTAATTACATTCATTTACAACATTTACATTGAATTTATTCATCTTTTTGCAACCTTTCTGCACCGCGCTTCAGTTTGTTTCATGTAGTGATTTCGAAGTGCTTCGTGTTTCTCGACGCCAGTTTTTAAATACTCAAAAACGGGATCTGGTTTTCTAGTTTTGGTCGGAACTCGGGGTCTGCAATCGCGATGCATCTTTTCTTCTTGTGGTACATTAATTGCAGGAAGTTCTTCTTTTAAATAATCAACTAAATCCACTCCAAATTTGTTTTTACAATCTTTTTCATCATTTATCATCGTTTTCGGTGGTGGAACGTTAAAACCATATGTTTTTGCAGCTAAAACTGAAATAAAAACAAAAAAATTAAATTTAAATTAAATCCTAAAATAATTAAAAAGCATCAAAATAAATATTTACCGAAGCCTTCTTTCCAATTACGTGTACGGATTTTCCTTGTGTGATGAGACGGATTAAACCGCACTTGTTTCTGGATAAATCTAAAAAAGAAAAAAAAATTTAGTCTAAATTGAAAACAGTAAACGTTTTTATCGATTCAACCAATTCAACCTCAAATCAAGTGGTAATTCGCTGCCACACGAACTCAAACTCTGTTCTTCCATTTCATCTTGACCATCGGATGACGGATAAGGAGATGAACTGGGATAAGGTGACGATGAACTGTTGCCATTCGGACATCGATGCAATTTTGTCGTTTCTTTTACTTTTTTAGAGATATCGATTTTTTTCCTATTTGGACAGATGGGATAAACATGTTCGTCTACCCCTTGCGGTGAAGTTGGCGTTAAAACCGCCAAAATAAGATTTAAATATTATAAAATCAAATTATTTTTGCATTTTATGATATACCAGTTCTTTGCGGTGATGAAAATATGTCATAACAATTTTGAAAAATTTCTAATAAATTGAAAACAGTCATAGGGTCGAAAATAATTAAATTTTCCGCATTTATATGAGGTAATCTTCTGTGCAGATATTTAGTCTCCAATAAATTCAGCACTAATCGAATATTATCGTCTTCGTCGTTGACAGTTTGTGGATAATCAATCGCACCTGTAATTTAAAAAAAACAAAAAAAACACTTTTTAATTTATTTTTAATTTATTTGAAATACCGTATTTAAATACCAACTGGCCAGTAACCGTCAATTTCTGCCATTAAATGCACGTAGAAGGTCGACGTGATTTCGTACATCGACTGCAGCCTCGGTATCGGCAATTTTAAATCCATGATTAAATTATTAGCTAACGTCACGCACGCTGCAAATAACAATAACAATAACAATAATAATAATAAACTATTAAAAATCTCCATTTACAGTTAGTTATTACCGTTTTCGTAATCAAAATTCTCCATGTGGTTTCCCTCAGATGCCAATCATATTATTCATGTTTGCCGGTCTAAGCTCCTGATTGGCCCATCGACCTGCAAGTGTGTGCAATCTTTCGACCAATAGCAACACAAGGAATCAAACATGGCGCCGTCCTTTCAATCACTAATTAAAAAAACTATATAACCCAGTATAAACACAATACAAAATCCACATAGTCATTAATGCCGCTCATTTCATAGATATATCTTATAATTTAAGTTGTGGCAAAAAAAATAAACTCAAAATAATTGTTATTTGTTTTTAGAAACTTTATACCGGAAATGACGTTTTCTAACAACCAAGCCTTTGTTCGAGTTGCCCGTCGAGCCCTCTATGGGCGACAATCGGCGATTTCGATAAGCGTTTTCGGCGATGGCTGCGGAGTGTAAGACAGACAGCCGAACTTTCTTCACTTGTGGCACCCCGCAGGAATGGAAATATATCCTGACGGTGTACAAGGATGCTGTCCGATTAAAGGCGCAACAGAAAAACAAGAAACCCGAAGAACTACTGAAATTAGACTCGTGGTAAGTGAGTGCGAAAAGCGAGCGCAGCCGGACGTTGAACCTTGGCTTTGTGAAACGAAAAACACAAAACTCATCGGCCGATTCAACTCTTGGCGCCGATATTAATTGAAGCGCATGTCACGTGGCAATCAATAGTCGACGGGCCCCTGACAGGAAGCGCGTCTCTCTCCTCTTTTCTGGCAACCAAATATTGGGCGAGTCTTTTGTGTCGAATCGCAGGGAGAGAAAGACGACTTTAAGCCTAATTTCATTGTGTCCAACCCGAAAACTTTTCATTCGTATTGGTCCTCTCCCGCTCGTCGCTCGCCATGCACGGCGATTAAACATTTGAAATAAACACGTGAGTCGATGTTTGCACCGATTTTGACGTGTTTTAATGGGCATTAACATTGCGCTCGTGGTGCGAGTTTCCCCTGGTGGCTAAAATGCGAAGATTCATATTTTTTATTTCTTTTTTTCTTTTTTTAAGTAAATTATTTGGATTTTTGTATTTATTTTTGTTTTCTTTTATTTTGAAATAGGTATCAAGATGAGCTGCCCAAATTGATCCAGTCTCGTAAAGAGAGGCATATTACTCATGATGAATTGGTCCAAGTTATGAAATGGAAGTTAGCTGTAAGTTTGGGTGTTTTTTTTTATGGGTTTTTAATGGAATTAAACACTAAAAATGCAATTGGATTTGTATTTTTGTTTGTTTTATGGGTTTTTTTATTGTGGGGTTGTTTAATTGATGACCTTATAACCCTTGGCCGCAATGACGTCATTGTTAATTCGATGATTTTTCTTGTTTCTTTTTGGCTTTAATTTTTAAAATGTTTGGGAGTTACTTATGTAGTTATGTAAAAATCTAGTTGGTTTTAAAGTGATGTGTATTTTACGTATTTTGAGGAAATTTTGGTTAAACAGATTTCACTGGCGTCAATATTACACAATAGGACAGTTCGAGTTTGATGTATTTTGTGGATAAAATTGACAGTTTTCAATAATTTCATGGAAAAATAATATGAACAATTTATGTTGAAGTTAACCGTTATTTACTACCTAAAAGTCATTCAGATTTTCATTTTGTCTAATTTTAACCCAATTCTGGTTAGTTCACATTGAACGTAACCTACGAAAATTAACCCACGAAAATTTAATGTAACTGAAAGAAAGTAACAGATGGTTCACGCAATTTCTCGTTTTTCATGCAAGAAACAGCTGTCTTCTCATTGGTTGCCATAATTTACTTTACTAAAGCAATTTTGAAGTCTGTGATTTTAAACCCACAATGCATTGCGCAGCCATCTCGTTACAAAGTGACCAATGTGAAGCTTGAATTTATTGCAAATGGCGCACAAAGTGTAGTCGTAGCTTCAACACAATTTTGACTTTTTCTTGGGAATTCTAGATAATAAAAAAAAAAATGAAATTTTGTTCAATTTTCAGTAATAAGAGACTACCACAATACCACGAATTGATTTTAAACATTTTTATGGGGATTTAATTCCATAGTGCACCTCCTTCTGAGCATTTATTTAGTTTAATTGAATAATGATGACAATTTAGTTGCGTGTTTGATTCCAAAATAAAGTTAGATTAGGTTAGACACCTTAACATGGTTTAGATAGGATTTTTGTCCAACTTTGAGCCACGATTCAGGACACTTCCGGTTAAGACAGTTATTAAAACTATCTGCCCTCTAAATTTTAGAGCAATATCCTTTATTAAATCGATTCTAACGTAACAAAAATAAATAAATTACGAGTAAATCAGTAATGAAAACATGTTTTGGTTGTTTTAAATCCTCGCAGAGTCTTTTTTTTCCCCTCCCACATTTCGTACCGGAAATGGAAAGTCACATAGTGAAGACTTTAAGAGTAGTGCAAATTTATACTTCTGCGATTTGGATGGAAGCAACAAGTGGTCGAATTGCTCATGGAAAGATTTCCATGATCACAAACGGGATGGATTAAATCCAAAAAAAAAAAAATTAAATTTTTATTTTATTTTCAAAATATATATATATATATATATATATTTTTACATAAAATAACAACAAAAACAATATAAATGAATGAACTTAAAAAAAAAAAAATGAACTAGATTTAAAATAAATAATAAATTCCAAAAAAGCGAATTAGGTTTATTCTATTTCCACTAATATTATTTTTTATTATTTTTTTTCCGAAACAACCTCCATTTTATTTCATTTATTTATTTTTTTATTTTTTTATTTTTTTATCATAGTAGATAGTTTTGCGAGAGAAAAATCCGTGCAAAGTGTAATCCATCTTTGCAGAAGGGTCTGTTGGTTCGTTTCTATGCCCGTAATGACTCGGGGGAAATTGGGCAATCGATAAAAGGCGAACGTGGTAAATGGAAGCGAATTGCGCGCTCGGGTGTGCCCCCTTTCCAGTTTATTTTTTCATTTTCTATATTTTTCTTTAAAAAAATTTCTATTCATTCTCGTGGATTAATTATAATATTATTATAATATTTCTATATATATAAATTATATTTTATATATTTTTTTTTTAAATGTTTTTTATATTTATGAAATGGCATAAAATGGGGAAAAAATAGCGTGTTAGGAGGTAGCTTAAGCCCACACTGTGAAAGAGCGCTCGCTCGCTCGTCTGCAGATCACAAAATCGATAGAAAACGAAGGCCCGACTCGACTCGATAAAGTATCGGTCTGGTGCCATGCGCGCACCCGCCTGGGGCTTTCGCTCGCACAGTTTTCCGTTTCCAAGGAAACGAGCGAAACGACGGGTTTGAACCACCCTTTCCAATCCCCCTGTTAACATCCTGTTGGCATCGTAAACATGGAATTTCCCTCTCAACTCGGCTCGAAATTTAACCTAGTGCTCCGAATAGATAGTAAATAAAGTGAAGATTTTGTGCACGTGGACGTTGCGAAAGTAAAGTCGTTTGTCGATCGATCGTTGCCGAGTCAGGCCTCGTGCCAGCGAGTTTCGTGTTTCCCTGGGATACGCTCCTCCTTTTTTCTCTTTTTTTTTTTTTATTTTTTTTAACTTTTTCTAGTCTTCGGAGTCCCCTGATGTGCACTTTTATTTTTTCATAGAGTCTGCTTGCTTCGCTCGACAGATAAAAGTAAAACAATAATTTTTCGAGGGAATTTATGTTTAAAAATTTATTGATTCTAACGGTTTTTTTTTATTTTTTAGATTCGGTTTATTGGGTTGATAAAAAATTAGATTTTTTTTTAGAAAGGTTCAATAAATTTAAACAAATTTCAGAATTAAAAATATAAAAATATAATAAATATATAATATAAATATAAAAATTGAGAAATTTTGATATATTTGTGTAAAATATTTTAAATTTTCGATAAATTTGAGATTTTTTTTTGGTCAATGACTCAAAATTTTGACGAATTTTGACAAATTTCACAGATTTTTTTTTGTTAAATATCTCCAAACTTTTTTAAATTGCATCACTCACTGTCTGTATACTGTACACATGTGTGCTTTTGTTGAATTGCACTACACAAAGGACGATGTGCAATCACTAGCGGGTAAATGCATTTAGTAGACACTAAATCACTTCTCTACTGCAGCTACTATTTTTCAATTTAGTAGCCATTAAATGCACGCAGTCGCTACTAAAACACAATTCGAATGCTTCATTAACTAATTAAAACTTTTTAATCACATACTAAACAGAATTAGATCAAAATTTATTGTTATGGTTAAATTTTCATACATTCACAATATTTCCCACAGTTGTACACACGGGAAGATTTACACAACTTATTATCGTTGTGCACTCAATGAATTCTGAAATAATATTTTTTTTTTAAATAAAGAAAAAAATATGTTACAATCATGACATTTATTATCTTTTCATAAAATTAAATAAAGTATTGGCAAGAGTTGAGTTTTTCTTGATCATAGTGACTCACAAACCACTTGGTCTCACATGTCTCACCTTTCAGTGGCATTTTTGCATGACCAGTCAGTCACTAGTCCGTCTATCTCTATGACATCTCAATATTTATGTTGTAGTAACCGGAAATAAGAAAAATTTATAAATGTTTCAGTTAGCCGAGTAATTTAGTATTAGTATTAAACAAATGGTTAATCAATTACCAACTGGTTTTAGACACTTGTTTTCTCTCGAGTTTTCTAACTATGAAGTGAAATCGACAGCTTCCGGTAAAAGAAAATTATGAATTGCAGTGGGCAAATTAATGTAAATTGTTTTTCCATTCATAATTATAATGGCTTTCAAAAACATGTTAAAATTTTATTGTTTAATTTGTATTTCTAACTTCCTGTTTGGGATATTAAACCAAAGTGGACTTCTTGGGAGTCCTTTCTTACATTTTGCACAAGAACTTGGGGAAATCACTGGAGATGGGTGACAGATGTCGTTGTCAAAGAAGCAGTACCTTAAGTCGGACAAAGTCTTCCCAGTCTATCACTTATCTAAAGTACTGACCTGACCAAAATGGTGCCTTATGGTTAGTTCACATTGGTGTTCACACCACTAACCTAAAGCAAGATGGCTGTGTGGGGCATTGTGGGTTTAAAATCACTTCAAAATTGATTTTGAAGTAGGAAGTAACGTAACTTAAGAAATTACTGCCAACCAATGAGAAGACAGCTTAACTTGGGTGTTCTAATGATAACAGGTGATTAGCATTGTGAGCTGGTTCTATCCCATTACAAAGCTCTTCGAGGGATAGAATCGCCAATATTGTATCATTGCTCCGACTATGAGCTCAGACGAGGCTCAAAATGTCAACGGTTTCTATGGTTGAGTTAACACCAATCACAATAGTGATGAATTAATTTCACATGGGCTGTCAACTGGATACTTTCAATGTTGACATGCAATCCCCTTAAAGCAAAGAGTTTTCAAAATTTGTTGTCTGAAATGTGGGATTAAACTCAACACAATTGTAACTTGTGTAATAAGTTTTTCAAGTATGGCTTTAACATTAGGTAATTAAATTGCACTTGGAGTATGAGAATAAAAAAAGTCATGTACTGATGTGTTTCCATTCATAAGGTAAGGTAATAAACTTGGAGCAAGCAATCAGGAACAATAAAATGAGATTAACACATGGGTTTTCGCTTTGAAACAAGGATTTCTTTATGTGCTGGGATAAATTCATAGACAGCTTATGACGTTTGCAGCTGTGGCTGCCCTTACTGAAAGGAATCACAGGTTATCAAAAAGAGGGTCAGATGGAAAATAGGGGCGAGTTGGTCCTTGGCCTCACCCAGCTGCTTTTCCTGGCCCCTTATTTTTTTTTTTTNTTTTTNTTTTTCTTTNT
>JH432212.1:70145-113557 GCA_000239455.1 Strigamia maritima
TTTTTTTTTTTTTATGTTAACACTAGGGGATTTTGAGATAATGATATTTTACACATCAAGAGATAGAATTAAACAAAAAACATTTTTAACAGAGGGGAAAATGGCGTCCTCGCTTGACGGATCTTGTTCGCATGAACACTCAGTTGACGGTCACCGAAGCTTCGCGTAAAGCTTTCAAGCGACTCCCTAATTTGGCCCGAGCCGTTCCAGCCTTGTGCACACTCAAAGGAGTTGGACCTGGAACTGCATCTGGTGAGAAATTTTTAAAAGAATGTATTTTTTTTTTTTTTTTTTTTTTTTATAATTTGGTTTATGTAATATTTGTTTGTTTTTTTATCATTGTTAGCAATTTTAGCAGCGGCTTCTCCAGAGTGTGCCCCATTTATGGCCGATGAATGTGTTCTGTGCATGCCAAACGTGGATTCTGTCGATTACACTGTGCAGGAGTACCTCAGTTTTGCTCGCCAAATCCAGACCGTTGCCGGACGACTCAATGAATGTGGTCAGTATTAGAGAAATTTAATATTATTTAATAAAATAAAAAAATTAATTAATTTTTATTTTTTTATCCTTTTTAATGTTATGCGCAGATAAATCTCGCCATTGGACGGCCCATCGAGTGGAGATGGCTTTGTGGACTCATTACATTGTTAGAGAATTGAATCCTACTTTGTTAAACCTCATGCCCATAGTGGGAGACGAAGATGGAATTAAAAATGGCAAATCTGCCGCTTCTCAGGTTTGATTTGTGTGATGTGATTGTATAAAAACAATCAAAAATGCTTTATTATCACCAAGAATACATCGAACGGTCAATTCTGAGCATCCATTTTGAATTTTAACGTAAATTAGAGTTTTAAATGCGAGTTTTACTGCCGGGTTAAATGCTTTAGTGTCTAAATCATTTTTTTGAATGCTGTTCTCCATTACCACAAGAGGGTGGCAAATGGGTTCTAAGTTAATGGGCAGGTATCCATTATTGTGTGGGTGCAATAACGGCGAAAGCTGTGTTCATGCGTAAACAGTGACAAGAACGCAGGGTAATAAATTAAGCGATTTAGAAAAGGGGGCTCGTATTAAGGGAGTATTTAAGAATTAATTAAAAAAGATTTGAGTTTACGTGATTGTTGACTGCATTCATGTCGTGGTTGGATAGATGTATTAATGTTGGCTAATTACTTAAATCGCGTGGATACATTTATACAGGCTTGTTTCATCTTGGGAAGGGGGATTTTTACTTTAAGTAGCATGCCGCAGGTGGTTAGGCAAGATGCTAACTATCTGGTTCGATGAACCATCAGTCGATGAACTGGGCTTGATAATAACGAGTTGCCAATAATGTGGTAGAGAGTTGGTGTTGGGCACAGTAACTAGTATTTAGTAAATAGTCTCGATAAATGATAATGTAGTAGTTATTAGTGATTTTATCTTCAATTTAAAAACTCTTAAAAATTGATAGTGGTCATTAATTTTTTTAAATTGGTTTTACAGGAGTCATGTTTAAAATCCGGGGACGTAGTATGATTATTTATGTTGTGTAGAAGTTAATTTCTCAGGTAGGGATTTTTAGCCAGTATTTTGAAGTATAATTAGTTAACTAAACTTCATTTCCAACACATTGCGACAAACTCCCATTGGCTAGAGCTTTTCCCCGGTGATTGTTTAATCCACTTGATAAAATAAGTCGAAAAATGACCATAGAAGGGCATAAACGAACAAAAAGGCGACCGTAAAAACGATCATATATGGTAGTTTTTGTACAAATTTATATAAATTTGTATTAATGTGAAAGTAAACAGGCTCTAGCCAATGGGAGTTTATTACTATGTGTTGGAAATGAAGTTTAGGCACGAGCCCCATAAGCCCTGGGACAGATGTTTAACTCGGATGTTTAATTTTTGTGGAAAAATGATAATTTCTCTTGGAAATAAAATATTTTTTTGGTTGGAAATGATAATTTTTCTGGTTGGAAATGATAATTTTTCTGGTTGGAAATGATAATTTTTCTGGTTGGAAATGATAATTTTTCTGGTTGGAAATGATAATTTTTCTGGTTGGAAATGATAATTTTTCTGGTTGGAAATGATAATTTTTCTGGTTGGAAATGATAATTTTTCTGGTTGGAAATGATAATATTTCTGGTTGGAAATGATAATTATTCCCGGTAGTTATAATAATAATAATAGATTTATTCCACATATTGTCAATATTTTGGAAGGGGGGAACATAATACAATAATAATAATATAGTATCCCATTTATACACAATAGCCGCCAAAAAAACAACAAAAAAAAAATAAATAAATAAATAAAGGTTAATAAAAACAAAATAAACAATGCTCTGCCGACTAACTTTGTCCTGCTTTTATCGCATCACATTTGAATCTAAAGACGAAAAACATTTCCAACAGATCCGTGTTGCCCGCCAGCAATTGCCTCCGATTCTTCCAAACCTCAGATGACGCTCTATTCCCGGTAGTTGATGATAATTTTTCTGGTTGTAAATGATAATTTCCCGGTAGTTGATGATAATTTTTCTGGTTGTAAATGATAATTTCCCGGTAGTTGATGATAATTTTTCTGGTTGTAAATGATAATTTCCCGGTAGTTGATGATAATGTTCTCAGTGTTAATGACAGTTTCTGGGGAGTGGATGATAATTTTTCAAAGGCAATTTGAGAATGTCTTTTGGAAAATTATTTTTTTACGGGAGCAAATGATAATTTTTAGGGAGTTGGTGATAATTTCTCAGAGAAGTGATATTTGCCAGGTGTAAATGATAATTTCCTGGGATTTGATAATAATTTTCTGGAAATTGGTGATATTTTCCGGGTGAACATGATGGTTTTCTGGTATTTAATGATAATTTTCCGAGCGTAAAACTTTTCCGAGAAAATATTAAATTTATAAGAAAAATTAATAATTTTTAAAACTCCATTTTGTCAAATTTTTACCCTACATGTATTCTTGGAATCCCGTTTGCCGTTTTCACTTAAATATTTACAAAGTTGATTTGAAAATATAGGTAGAGCACACAAAGTCGTCCGCGGTAACGTCCGAGAACGGAGAAGATAGTTCAGCGTCAACAAGCAAATCGGAGCCAGACGAGGAGACAAGTAGTCACGTAGACGAAACCCAATCGGGCACCGAAGATACAAACGACGGCGAAGATGAACAACCATTGACGAAGAAAAGCAAGTCGGAATAACAAATTGCAGGGCGGAGAAGAAACAATTCGAAAGAAAAAAACATCAAGAAAAAGAAGAGAAAAAAAAAAGGAAGCCATGATGACAGACTTGAAACAACACAACAATTTCTATTTTTTTATATTTGTCAACGGTACGCTCGTCGCACCGACGACAGATCAAAATGCGGATCGAAAAAAAAGTTGTAGCACGAAACGTAGTCGGTTTTGGTTTGGTTTCTTCAAATTCCTGTCTGTTTTAACGCTCTCCGAGCGAGAATTGACTCAAATTGAACAAAGTGGTAATGGTTCAAAATCTGTGTCGGTGCCTTACCATTTCTGAGCAACGAATACGAAGAAAACTCAAATTGTATGCTGTCATTTTCTTTTCTTTTTTCTTTTTTTTTTTAAATATTTTTTTTTGATGATTTAAAATTTGGTCTCCTCTTCCTCGTTTGACGGTTTGTAGATTTCGTTTCTCAGGAAAATGGGCTGATTTTTTATTAGCAGTTTATTTATCATTAATCAATTTATTTTATTTTATTTTTTCAATCGTCTTTTTTATTTTTTATTTCTCATTCAATTGTATGGGGTTTAGGATGAAAAAATGTTTTCCAGATATCACGATGCGAGGTTAATGTTAATTATTAGTATTTTTCTTATGAAAGGGTAGTTTTTATTTGACAGAATCACACATATGCTGATTTAATGGTATTTTAGTAGCTTTGATCGCTATATTCGGTCGATTCTGATATTATTTCGTAAAAAAATTAATGAAATTAACGCGGTACGGCATTTTTTATCGATCTTGTGTGGAGTTCAACAGAACATATTAAACAAAATTGGCATTTAGAGCTTTATTTTCTTCAGATAATTCAATAAGTGACTTAAATTTAACATTGGACAACAATCTTAGGAGGAAAATTTCCATAAAATTGCTATTTTGATGATTTTATTTTCTTGAGATTTATCGTATTTTTTCCAGTATTTGCTAACAGTAAGTCAGTGTCACAACAGTTAAATTTACAAAGTCTGTATAACTTGCATATTATAGCTCATAATAAAATTGCACTTAAATTGTAATATAACCCATTTAAAACTTTAAGAAAAATGGAGAGATTAATATAATTTTTTCAATTAATCCTCATTTATATTTGTGCAATGCGCTTGTGTTGTTTCAAAATGATATCCTACTGGAAAATTCGGAGAGAAAAAATGCCGAAATGGTCATTGAAATGCATGTTTTCGGGCAGGATTTACTATAAAAAAAATTTAAATGTTAAAAAAATTAATATTGGTATAACTAGAGCGCTATTGGATCCTGCCTTTGATTCGTGGCACGCATAATGGAAGGTTACTTTGCTGGTTTATTAAGTAACAAGGTTTTGGACAAAAATGCTGGTTACAAGCCAGTTGAAGATAATATTTTGCCATTTTTTATTATATTTATCCGAGTTAGGCTTAAATTTATTGGTTGAAATATTTGTCAAATGAGGGCTACCCTTTAAACACTAATTTCGCTGCGAATTTCACACTACGTTGAACGTCTTCCCGGTGAATAAGCGGCGAAATTGTGTTTCGATAAAGAAATATGCATCGTGATTGATGAGTGTTACGTATTCTTTCTTTTTTCATTTTTATTTTATATAACTATGTAGGTATTAAGAGTAAATGGAATTCTTGAGATGAAAAAAAAAAAAATTAAATTTAAGGTTTCTATAGGAAAAAAAAGTATCCAACACGAAGAAATAAAAAAGGTAGTAAAAAGAAAAAAATAAAACAACTAAAAAAAAAAAAAAAAAAAATAAGTAAATAAAATAAAAAATAAAATGGGAAAAAAAAAAAAAATTAAAAAAATTTATGTATAGGCGAATTAAAAGTGGGAAAAGAAGAATCTCATTGTCATAGTTGCTTCTTACATTTCAAATTTAGTTGAGAGAACCATTACTCGGTGGATGGATCCAAAGGGCTGATTGAAGTGCATCACGATGATGATGGCGAATTACTGGGCAAACTCGAAATTATGTATTTAGAAAACAAATGTATGAAACACAAGGGTTTTGAAATAAATTTACAATGCAATTTTCATGAAGTATATATAATATGATTTATTTATTTTTTAATTTTTTAATTAGGTAAAAAAAATATTCTGGTTTTAAAAGTGATCAAAATCGTTTTCACGATGGACTGACTAGAGATTTTTTTTCCTAAGTGGCTACATGCTGCTACAAAAGATTTTTAATCAAGAATGTCATGAAATAATAATAAATAATAAATAATAAATGACAAAATAATGACTCGGGGCTTTCACATAAGATTCTAATTTGAACCCAAGCTACAATTTGAGCACATTGAAAATATTTTTAAAACAATGTTTATTTTTCTGTTTTAACAGAAAAGAAACAAGATTTTTATATCACTTCCGATATAAGTCAAGAAATTGTCTTTGACATTGTTTAATCGGACTGTAAGCCTCATTTGATCACATAACATGAAGTATAGTTCATGTGATAGCACGTTTTTGTTTGTGGAACTTCATGTAATCACCAAGACGATTAATCGAGGATGGTATACAAGTTGCGACTCCAAGACACCAAAGGGACAGCATTAACATGTAAACTACGGTACGGCATCTTTGTAATTAGTTGTTAAATTTTCAAAAACAAAAAAACTAATATCCAGAATTCTAACCAAATAACAAACAATTTTTTCATTCGATATTTTTTATTTTTCCTAATCAGGAAATTACATGAATTTTACAAATTCTTAGGCCCAACTATCAGCTCCACCACCCCATTCATTAGTCGGGGCTTGGGCAGCTGGTGCTGGTGCCGACGCAGACCAATCATCAGCTGGCTGAGCAGACCACTCCTCAGTCGCTGGGAAAGTCGCCATTCCAGTAATCGGTGCAGGAACCGGCTCAGCAGACCACTATGCAAATGTGAATAAAATAATTTAGCAATCAAATTAACGATAAAAATATTAAAACTCACATCAGTCACAGTTGGTTCTGCGGGCGGAATTTCAGGAGTGTTCCATTGCTCGGAAGGAAACTCGGGTTGTTCCTTGAGTGCTTTATCAGCAGCTGCAGCTTCTTCCTTTTCGGCCTAAAATTTTTTTTATAAAAAATTGAATTGAGTCGTTTATTCTGAGTAAAAATTAATTAAAAAATTACTTCTTCGGGGTCGCGATAAAAGAACAGATCGACCATAACGTCCCATTTGATCTCGCGGCTGATAGAGCCTCGAAGACGGAGCACTTCACGTGCCAATAACCACCACATCAAACCGATTGAGTGTGCGCCCTTGTTGTTGCATGGAATGGCGATATCGACGTATCGCAGTGGCGAATCCGTGTTGCAGAATGCAATGACGGGGATGTTGACGTAAGATGCTTCGGTTACTGGTTGATGGTCTTGACGGGGGTCTGTCACGACGAGTAAACGAGGTTCACGAAATGCAGCCTGAAATTAAATTCGATTTTTATTAGTTTTTCGAATTAATGATTGCTTTAAGTTTTCCCGAGTAAAATTGATTTTGTTACTTTTTCAAGTACTTCTATGCATTTTAGTTACTTCCAAGTAATTCTTAGCATTTTAGTTACTTTTTTAGCTAATTCTTAGCACTTTAGTTTCATTTTCAAGTAATTCTTAGCATTTTATTACTTTTTTCAGGTAATTTTACCAATTTAGTTAAATTTTCAGATAATTTTTACCAATTTAGTTACTTTTTCAGGTAATTTATATCAATTTAGTTACTTTTTCAAGTAATTTATACCAATTAGTTACTTTTTCAAGCAATTCTTAGCATTTTAAATGACTTTCTTTGTAATTCTTTGAATTTTATTTGTGTTCTATTTTTTTTTTATACCTGGATTTGATTGGTAAAAGTACCGGGGGTAAATCGACCGGCAATTGGGGTTGATCCAGTGTAAGACGCAAACTTCAAAACGGCTCTTTGACCATATGGTCGAGACGAAATAACGCAAATATCAGCCGGATTCTCAATTGCTACAATAGCACGTGCGGCCAGCAATAATTTCTCCCATGTTTTCCTTAAGTTGAGGATATGTATACCTAGAAAATTAGGTTTAAATCAACAATTTTTTTCAATTTTCTTTATATTCAATTTAGCAATTTTACCATCAGCTTTCCTCTTGAAAACGTACTGCAACATTTGGAAATCAACATTTTGTGTTCCGATGTGAGTACCACAAGCTAATAACCTGCTAACATCGTCTTCCTTGAGAGAAAGCGCTTCCAAACTACCAGACATTCTCCACAAAGATGGTGACCACGTGTACCGGGAAAATCTTTTACAAACCTGTAACGAGAAAACGTTAATTTTGTGATTAGTTGTGAATGTAACTATAAAATATCAGATTTCTAATTCAGTACGGATTGATTTTCATTGCAATAATTAGTAATTTTATAAAATACAAGCGAATCGAACAACTTACTTTTACGGAAAACGCTCAGACACTCGTGGGAACGGAAGTGACCGATGTTGAGATTTAATGACGTACACGAGTGGTCACGCAAAATACATTTACATTTTCAAATAAAATACAAATTTTAAAAAATATGGTCTTAATTTTATGCAAAAATAATAACAACAATTATTTCAGATTAAAATTACACATTTTTAAAATCAACTTGTTCAACAAAATGTTTAAATGTCTCTGCGCATGCTCACATAAATAAATCTTTTTTCTTTTTCGATCACTAAACTCTTGTGCTGAAGTGAATGAAATATTCAAAATAGAATTAATTAAAAAAATTATAGTTCCATTATAATCTTCTCACAAAAAAATTGAAACATTTTTCTCTTACTGGTCATTTCCCTTATCTGTTGAGTTCAAAATGGCGGACGAAGAAGAATCTTTCGAGTCTCTACTAAGTATGTTGAATAGAAATAACCGACTTTAGTCTAATTTCAAACATTTACAAATTACGCAACGTTCATTTTTACTCCAAATTTGTATTAAATAAGTCAAACAAAATCATAAAACCTAATTGACGTTAAAAACAGTTTAAAAATTGTCCTTTTATTTTATAGACAGAGCCACGAATCCGATGAATCAGAATGAAGATTGGGAAGCGATTAAAATGTATGCGGCGAAAGTCAATGCTGGAGGAGACATCCAGCACACAGCGATTCGATTAATAGCTCATAAAATGCAATCTCCTCAAGAAAAAGAAGCACTTCAAGCACTTATGGTTTAAAAAAATCCTTAAAAACATGAAAATAGATATTAAAACTGAATGTATGCAAATTAATTTCAGGTGCTGGAGCATTGTGCATGTCATTGCGATCGTCGTTTTCATGATGAAATTGGTAAATTTAGGTTTCTTAATGAAATGATCAAACTAGTATCGCCCAAGGTAAATAAAAATCAATTTATAAATAATGTATGACTCACTTATTTTTTATTCTAGTATTTAGGTAATCGAACACCTTTGAAAGTCAAAAGAAAAGTGTTAGAAATAATGTACAAATGGACTCATCAATTGCGATATGAGACAAAAATTTTGGAAGCTTATCAGATGTTGAAGCAACAAGGAGTCATAACCGAAGACCCCGTATATTTAGATGAAGTGAATAACTCGTTTTTACAACGAAATTATTGATTTAATTGATTATTTTTTTTAGTCTGTTAAAGCATCGCCACCTCCAAGACCCAAAAATGCGGTTTTCGAAGACGATGAAAAAGCTAAAGTTCTGATTTTCACCATAAAACACTTTTTTTTATATTAATTTGCATTTTTTTTTAGTTATTACAAAAATTGCTGCAAAGCAAAAATCCTGAAGATTTACAAGCAGCGAATCGGTTAATAAAAAACATGGTGAAAGAGGTAGTGGGTATTTGCTCTCGAGTATGATTTACGAGGAAAATTCAATTTGTACAGAGATTTTTTGTTTGACAGGATGAAAAACGAATCGAGAAGGTTTCTCGACGTATGACCGAACTGGAAACTGTGAAGAACAACGTCAAAGTGTTGGGAGAAATGCTGGCGAATTACAAGAGTAGCAACAGTCGGTCGGAAGATTTGGAATTGATGAAAGAGTTGTATCAAAGTTGTGAGCGATTAAGGCCCAATTTGTTTCGTTTAGCGAGTGAAATGGACGAAAAGGAAGAAGGGATAGCTGATATTCTTAAGGCCAATGATGATTTGAGTCGAGTTATGACTCAATATAAACGCATAATTGAAGGATGTATTGATGAAAGCGCTTTATCGGGTAAAAAATCGGGTAAAAAATAAATCAGGTTTTACAAGTTTTTTTGGAGGGTTTTGGAACATAATTTGCATGGGAATGAGCACAAACGAGTTCAGCGGCTCCAATTGAAAGTGAAATGCTTCTAACGACATTTTTTCAATGCAAATTTCCACTGCCACTTTCTTTAATTCGATTTTTAGCTAATGAAATTTGTATTAGTACGAATTCATGTTGGTAATTGGAATATTTAAGAATTTCAGCAGTAAATAAACCGTATACTACGAAGTATAAATACAATAGAGTAAATTAATTTAGATAATTGATTGAAATAGGAACTTCTATGTGACCGATAAGGATGTTTTCGTGATTGCTGATTATGAGTCATTGATTATTTATTTTTTTTTTTTAAATGTAATGTACTGTAGTAAGCCATAGTAAATCAGTCGAATTTTAGAATTTATAATTTGAAATTCCCAAATTAGCTTGTAACAGTGAATTTTGCCACGCAGAATATACTTTTAAAGGTTTTGCATCATATTTTTTTAAAAAAAAGATTAATTTTTGTTCCGAAAGTGGTCATTTTTTGCATTAAAAGAACAAATTTTAGCCCAAAAAGTATATTTTTGACCTCAAAGAGTGAAGTTTATGCTTGTTACATTATTTAAGTAAAACTCTTCGTTTGCAGCAGTTTTTGAATTTAACTTACTGTATATACTCGCGTATAAGTCGACCCCGACTTACAATGGGTCAAAAACCATTGACCCGCGTATAAGTCGAATAAGAAAAATACCAGGATTTGGTCTAAAAATCCTCGACTTTATACCCGTGCATAATCGGTATTCACAAATCTCGTCCGTTCAACATTCAGGCCACTATAGGTAGCCTATGGGGTGGCCTGTATGTTGAACGGACGTGATTTGTAAAATTCTAAAAAAAAAAAAAAATAGTTTGTTTCTTTGACCCGCGTATAAGTCGAATTTGGAAAAATAGGCCTAGATTTGGTCCAAAATCCTCGACTTATACGCGAGTATATACGGTAGTCATTTCTTAAGAAATTGTATTGATCAAATTTATATTTTATTATTTTTAGGTCAGTTATCTCTTCTCGATTTGGGTTCGCCGCTCGCAGAATGCAACGGCAAATCTCTAACAAGCGATCTCTCTCTTTTGGACGATCAATTACTTGGATTTCGAATCACAGACACGAAACCACTCGAAACTTCAAATTCCGAACGACGTGTTTCATTCAACAAAATGGATCTGAAAGAACTGGACGAAATATTCAGCAACACCGACGCACCATCTCCTTCTATGCCACTTCCCATTCACGATGCGGGTTTACTCGGTCCGAATTTAACCTCTTCGACTACGATGCTTCGACCTTTGCAACCGATTCCAACTACAATCAAACCGGTGGAAGTCGAACCGCCATCGATCACAAAAGCTCACAGGGGCTTCGAAGTCTTAGACGAAATCGGCCAATCGCTACTCAAGCAGAGTTTGCCACCTACCATTGAAATGGGCGCTGAATTTCCAAAGTATTTCAACAAAGTTTAAATTTTTTTTTAAAGTTTTTTTTATTAGTTTGATTTTGATTTTTAGAGTTGTTGATAAAATTCCGTTAAATCAAATGGGAAGGAAGTCGAATTCGAACTCAAACTCGAAACCCTGTTCGCCGGCGTTAAAAAGGGCGTCATTCGACAGTGAGAAGAACTCGACGCCGTCGCAAAGTCCTGTTCACGAAATAATATCTCTGAATGACGTGTTCGTACCGTTTGAGACGATTCGAGCGAGCTCGGCGAAACCAGTTACGCTTTATGATAAAAATGATGTAACGGTCGTGCTGCATTTGACGAGTAATACGCCGCGAGATGATGTGAGGGTTTTGGTGGTGACTACGCTCAATAAGAATTGTAGTAAACCGATTAAGAATATTAATTTTCAAGCTGTCGTACCAAAAGTGAGTTTTATTGTTGTTTTTTAATAGTTATTTGGTTTTAATTTTTAATTTTTTTATTTTTAATGATGATATTAGAGGATGAAAGTGAAGTTACAGCCACCATCAGCGACTAGTCTCCCAACATATAATCCGATTTTACCGCCATCTGCAGTCACGCAAATCATGTTATTTGCTAATCCCAGAAATGTAATGAATCTTAATGATAATTTTTTTTGAATTTTATTTAAACAGTAATAATTTAGTTAATGATGGTTTATTGAAATTTAGTTAAACTTACAAGTCTGAGCGATAATTTGATGAAATTTAGTAATATGTAGTGAAACTTAGTGAAATTTAGGGAAATTTAGTAAAATGTAGTGAAACTTAGTGATTTTGATGAAATTTAGTATTCATTTACTGCTATTAGGGAAATTTTAGATTTTTTAAAGATATTTTGTTGTAATTATAATGAAGCATTTTTTCATTTTTTTTTACAGGAAAAAATTCATTTAAAGTATAAAATCGCTTACACTTTTGATGACCAATTAGTGAGTGAGGAAGGTGAGATCGACGACTTACCTGAAGCAACGTAACACTTTAACAAATGAAGTTATAAATGTGTGAATTTTTTAATGAGATGTGTGAAAAAGTCCTTTAAAAACTATACATTCCTTGCTTAGATTTTATCTCAGAGTATAAATTAAGAAATCGTAAATGAATAAAATTCAAATAATATAAATATATACATCACTTTTATTGCAATTTCGTTAAACTTTTAAGCACAACTGCTACAGACAAAACATCACGATGATATTTCCCATTTAAAACCTCAACAGGAGGATCAAAAATGGCCGACGCCGCTCTGAAATCGAAAAAAAAAGCAATTATTAACTCCATAAAACTCTCAAAACTCAAAATATTTACAAAGGCATTTGTAAAACGGCAATTAATTGCGAAATCCTCGAATACACAATCGATTTCTCACTCTCGCAGACATCTAATTTATTTATTTGTCGTGCAGTTTTGGTCAATGATAGCGAAGTCCGCGCCAATAAATCCTGACTACGTGTTGATAACTTGAATTACAAACACAAATATTAAAAATCGACATTGCTTTATGGTTTTTAAGTCAAACCTTAGCTAAGGTACTGGTTAATATGGTGATAAGTTTGGCGAAATTCGAACTCCATTCTTCTGTATCGATTAATTCGTGTAATGCACATTCCAGAGTTTCGTAGTAAGCTGCGATTAATCGCGGCGTGCAGTTGATGTTGTGCGTGATCGATGTGTATTCGCCGACGACCCAAACTAAATGGATGTAGAAGGGGCTGCATTGCTGGAAATTATGGATGTTCGTTAGGAAATCTAATAAATCGTTCTGTGCTTCGATAACTAGGTTTGGCCGGCGAGCGAATACGTGGCAAATGTTATCCGATAGAATTCTAGAAATTGAAAATTTGTTAATTTTTTGTTTGGTATTTGAGTTGATTGAGTTTACGATTGAATGTTTGGTTCATAGTCAGTGGTGAGTTGGAAGAGTAATCTTGCTCTTTCGAGCATGGCTGGTAGGAGGCGTGTTAAGTGCTCAGTTGTGTCCATGGATATAATTATGTCGAAAAAAGTACTAGAAATTGTAACGTTCATAAATTATTATTAGCAAATTTAATAAACAAAATGGTTACCGTAATAAAAATGGAACTACGTCTCCACAATTTGTTACTCGTGGGTGATTTACCAATGGAAGAATAAATTGATGAAATTCGTCCAATCTGCAATTTTTTTATATTATTATTTCATATTAAATATTCAAAAATGTATCTTTAGCTTCACAAACGCATTTTACCTGGCAAATGTATCACCAATGCCGCATTTATGGCGCAACATAAATGCAAACATGGATCTGAGAGCTGGATTATTTATCACTGGAAGAATGGAGTTATCAGTGGCGTAAAGCAAAGAAGCCGCTAAACATGGCAGATCCACGAGCGAATGAAACATTTCAACGGACACGCTTGCAGTAAATAAAGACGGTAATAAAATTATAAAATCTTCAAAAAATGTTCGTGGCCGCCACGCTAAAATCTAAATTAAAAAATAAACAAAAAAAAAAATGAATAGCGTAACAATAATTAGAAATTCAAATATTTAATCCAAACCTTCAATATATTAGGAAAATATTGCACGACCAAATTATCGTGTTTCTTTAATTCGCTCAAATTATTTTTTAAAAACTGTACGATTTCAAACGATGTTATTGCATCGCGACAATCAGTTGCAATCGCCTTCAAAATCGTCTCTATCATAATTGTCGAATCATAGGCGACTATTTCACCATGATGCAAAGCGAATGCAGCGATTGACATTAAAATAGTTTGTTTTTCGGAAGTATTTTGCAATATCTGAGCGTATTGTTCATGTAAACGTCTAATGGTGCAAAATACTGAGGCCGATCGTGTGGAATCCAAACGACAGACTAAATCGAGTAGCTGAACGCATTCCAAAACACACTAAAAATAGTATAAAATAAAAATTAATGTAAAAATAAATTAAAAGGTATTTATAGATAAATAATACCGTAGATTGAAGATAGGAGTCTTCTTTATGAATGACACGTCTCTCACATTGCATCAAAACACGAACACAATAATCTAAAACGACGGCCACTAAATCTGTCACTGAAGACGAGCTGGTTGATGTATTGAAAGATGATAACCACGATCGAATGGCCGAGAAAGCACATATATTGCCCAATTGGTCAGACGAATAGTATTTGGCTAAAAAATTGAAAAAAATTAACATTTATAAGAAAAATATTTTTTTATTACAAATTGTGTACCTAAATTTAAAATGGTAAAAAATTCTTGAGTTTGAACGCCATCTAATTCAGTTACAAAGGAAACCGAATCACGACGAAATAAATTATTTGAATTCGGATTTGGTAATTGACGAATCGATGAGTTCCGCAACATATTATTCATCAATCGACTGTAGATTATGATGTGCTCTAAAATAAAATATAAAAACAAATTAAATTACACCCATTTTACAAAAATTATAAAAATATAACCTGCGGTTAACGGTAACGGTGGCGCTTTACCCGTGCACAAATGCATTACAAATGCTATAATTTTACAATGGCAATTATTTCCTAAATTTCCATCAGTAATTTTCCTATCAAAAACAAATATAAATTAATTATAATAATTCTTTTCAAACATAAATTCAAAATTACCCGAAAATTTTTGTAAGAACATTTTCATTCGACCACACTTTGCGATCTTGCAACAACAGCAAAGACAAAACATTAGTTGAGCTTTTTTTATCATCTAAACCGTAAACTATATCTCTTAAATCGACATTAAACAAGGGTGATGATTCTTCTAATATTAATAAACACAAATGACGGCAAATGGACGATATTGATTGATCACAGGTCAATGATGCAAGAGCAGTAGCAACATCCACTGGTAATCTAAAAAAAATTGAAAAATAAACAAAACAATGAATAAAATTGTAATATTGTACACTTACAATCGGCGACGTGTGCAGAACATGATAAGAAACATTTGCCGCAAACATTCCACGTCGTCGGCTGATTTTGAGATTTTATCATGGAATTTCTCAACATCATCATCACTGAGCCGCCTATGAATTAAAAACAAATGGTTAATAAAGCTCACTTTAAATTTAAAATGGCAATACATTACCTATATTTATTGATGATCGAGTCCACTTGTAGTGACATATCAACTGCCCGCATAACAGATGTCGAAATATCACGTGTTTTTATCGTGGTATCTACCATTGTCGTAATTCTAATTCCTGTCTGGCTTTTTTATTATAATAATAAAATATTTTATTTAGCGGGTAAAGTAGAAATTTACGCAATAAACTAATTATTAAGCTAAACTAATAAATATATAATTATAAATAATAATTTAACAAAATAAAATTAATCGATGCAAAGAAAGTTAGACATATTTTAGACACAATTTATTTGCTATTTAGCAAGAGTCGACCGGTGAAGTTTTTTCATGTATTTATCTATTTTTAAGTATGTGAGGTGAAATGAGGTTACTGTGGGTAAAAAGGTTTCCAAGTTTACACAAAATGGAGTTGACAAGAAGTTCAAGTCGTGTGAAATTTGCGAGGTTACACAATTTTAAATTTTTCAATTTTTACATTACGGTACAGTACCATAATCTTTTTGCTAATTCTTTTCAGGCAAATGTCGATGGAATTAGAAAAGGAAAAAGAATTATTGACGGTAGCAGTTTGTCAAATGACCGCCCGATCAGACAAAGAGGAGAATTTTAACGTCTGTAAAAAATTGATAAACATCGCGAAAAATAAAGGCGCAAAAGTATAAATTAAAATAAAATGCATCTATATTAATTAATTAAAATAAATCATATTAATTTGATTTAGATGGTTTTCCTGCCAGAAGCTTGTGATTTCATTGCAGATAACAAAGAACAAACGAAGCACCTGGCTGAAGATCTTTCGGGAGACTTAATTCAAAGATATAAATCATTAGCTAGAGATCAGCAAATGTGGATTTCATTGGGTGGATTTCACGAAAAAGTCAATACAATAAATAAATAAATATGAAATTAAATATAAATTCTAAAATAATTATTTGTTTATAGGGTCCTGCCAACGATTTAAATCGGATTCAGAACTCGCACGTGGTCATAAACGGCGCAGGTGAAATTAGTTCTGTTTATCGGAAAATTCATTTATTTGATGTTACGTTACAAACTGGTCAAAAACTGCATGAATCTGAATACGTGATACCGGGCACTGTTATTACATCACCGGTTGACACTCCGGTTGGGAAAATTGGTCTCGGAATTGTATCCTTTCTTAAAAAACTAGAAAAAAATTAATTTTGTGACAATTTTGCTATTCTTAACAAGATTTGTGTTACGATGTCCGATTTCCAGAATTCTCGATCGCTCTAACGCAAATGGGAGCTGAAATATTAACGTATCCATCTGCTTTTACGGTGTCGACTGGAATGGCACATTGGGAGGTGTGAATTGCGAGTGTTATTGAAGCAAATTAAAATTAATATTTGTTTTTGAAAATATTAAGATTTTATTGCGAAGTCGTGCGATTGAAAACCAATGTTATGTAATCGCTGCAGCTCAAACTGGGATTCATAATGAAAAAAGACAATCGTATGGACATGCGATGGTAAAAGACAGCAAAATGAATAATTTTTTATTTTAATTTATTTTGAATATTTAGATTGTGGATCCGTGGGGTGCAGTTATTGCTCAATGTCACGAAGGAACGGATATTGCAGTTGCAGACATCGATTTATCATTTTTACATAAAATTCGACGGGATATGCCCGTGTGGTTTCATCGGCGGAAAGAATTGTATGAACCGGGAACATCTGTTGAACCTATCGGCGAATTAGAGCAATACAAGTTCGGTGAAATAACATTAAAATGTGAACAAATTTTTTACAAAACGAATCTTTCGATTGCTTTTGTTAATCGGCAACCGGTTTTACCTGGGCGTATCCTTTTATTTAAAAGAAATAATTTTTTTATATGAGAAAAATATTAAAAAATATGACTTTGATTTATATTTTAAAGATATTCTGGTTTCTCCCATCCGGGTAGCGAAACGGATTTGCGATTTAACACAAATTGAAATCGCAGATTTGTTTTCTTGTGTTCAAAAAATGCAAATGTTAGTGGAAAAAGAGTACAATGCGACTTCCTCGACAATTACTGTGCAGGTAATTTTTTTTGTTTGTATTTAATTTTTTCAGTTTTTATTTATTTTTTTTTTTATTTT
The DNA here is from genome assembly GCA_000239455.1 of Strigamia maritima. Lineage (NCBI taxonomy): Eukaryota > Metazoa > Arthropoda > Chilopoda > Geophilomorpha > Linotaeniidae > Strigamia > Strigamia maritima. The sequence goes on from JH432212.1 coordinate 87,300, forward strand.
TTTTTTATTTTTTAGGATGGAATTGACGCGGGGCAAAGTGTTACTCATGTTCATGTTCACGTTCTACCTCGCAAACCTGGTGATTTTGCGAAAAATGATGATATTTATAGAGAGGTTCACGTTTTTATTGTTTTTTTTTGGTTTTCTTATATTTTATGTATTTTTCAGTTGCAATCGCATGATAAAGTAGAGAAAGGGATTAGAAGTGATGAAGAAATGGCCAGTGAAGCCAAAATATTGATGGAAAAATATTACATTAAAAAGTGTAAAATATTGCTTGAATAAACGGAACTATCTATTATTTATTTTTATTTTGTAAATGTTGCGGATATGACCAATTTTACAAACTGTTTCATATCTATGAAGTCCCAACATCTAGCGGAAGTCATTCTACAGTTTCCGTAACACATGTGTATGCTTTTGACGTCGTTTAGTTCAACTTAAGTTAGGTACTTACGTCATATGAAATTACAAATGGTCTAGAAAAAGAAAAGCAAGCTACATTTAACCGGTTTCTTGGGAAGAGCGAGATAAAGCTGGCAAACGAGGAACTAAATGTGCTCCCAACCGTGAATCCACTTTGAAGGCTGCCGATTACAATATTTACGTAATTGATTGCATGTGTGCCACTCCAAATGGCAAACCCAACAAGTCGAAGATTGAACGAATTGCTCAAACTACCAGGAAATGATAAATGCGCTGACTGCGAAACGTCTGGTAAGCAAAATATCACAAAATTCACTTTTTTTCCATCCGTTTAAACCAAACCGTTTAAGACAAGTTCACTTTATTTCAAGTTTCTGAATGGGCGTCGTACAACATCGGCGTGTTTTTATGCACACAATGTGCTGGAATTCACCGAAATATGGGATCACATATCAGCAAAACGAAATCTATCAAACTAGACAAGTGGGAAAATGACCAAGTCGAGGTATTAATACGATGTAAACTAATAAGAAAATTAATTTAGGTGACGAACTTACGTTATTTCAGATGCTGGCTAAAATGGGCAATATAAAAGCGAAAGAAAGATATGAGAAACAGGTTCCGATTTGTTACCGAAGGCCGACAAACAGCGACGTGCAGTTAAATTGATTGAAAATTTTGTTTCAATAAATGGTTTTTGATTTATTTTTAAATTTTTTTTTAGGGTGTTGAAAGAGCAGTGGATTCGTGGGAAATACGAAAGAGAGGAGTTTGTTGATGCGGATAAACAAGTTTATTTGAGTGGGAAAGTTGATGGATATCTGTGGAAGAGGGGAAAGGAAGATGAGAAGTTTCAACCGAGGAAATTTGTTTTGTCTGAAACGGATGATATCTTGAAATATTTTGTGAAAGAAGTACTTAATGAGTAATTGGTGTGAGTAATAAGCACAGTTTTGTAGAGTGGTAGAGAATGAGGTTGGGGAATGAGTCATTTTATTGATTTAAATATCGTTTGAGGTTTATGGAGCATTAAATATGAAAATTTTGAAAAGTTCTTAATTTAGTTGGAAAATTGCCAAACTTCTGCTTTTGTAATCCGGGTTATCGAATTCATAGGGCTGGGAAAAGGAATGAACAAATAAATTTTACTCGATTATTTAAAGTTTGATGTCGGAACTATTCAAATACAGAACGTTTGATAACCCTCGTTATATCTACAAATCTGTGCTTAATTTGCAATATATTTTCATTCATTTAGTAATTTATTGTTTTTAATATCAGAATAAAGATCCCAAAGCTGCAATAAAAATTTCGGAACTAAACGCATCACTAGTCCCAGATAAAATCGGCAATCCGAACGGAATGCAGATCTGCTACATAAAAGACGGCTCAACGAGGAACATCTACGTCTATGCAGATGACGGACGTGACATAGTCAACTGGTACATGGCAATTCGTTCGGCCAAACTTAACCGACTCAGAGTAGCATTCCCGGGCGCCAACGATAGCGAACTCGTACAGCGGCTTACGCGAGACTTTCCAAAAGAAGGCTGGCTCCACAAAACAGGTCCTCGCAATGGTGACAGTTACAAAAGACGTTGGTTCACATTGGATGACCGCAAACTCATGTATATGGAGGATCCATTAGTAAAATCACCACAATTAAATGAAACTAATGAATTATTTTAATGATATTTTAATTTTAATGAAATTTAGAACGCTTATGCGAAGGGTGAAATATTTCTGGGTTACCACAACGATGGATTTGCAGTCCGGTTCGGCGTTCCACCCGGAAATAAAGAACAATCGTTTACTTTTACGCTTCGGACACCTGATCGGTTGTTTCTACTGAACGCCGAGAGCGAAGAGGACCGGGAAGAGTGGTTAATCGCGTTGCAGAAGGTTATCGAGAGGCCTCTAACGCCACAGGACAACACCAGTAAAAATTATGAATTACATATTTTGGTGTTGTTTTTAAGTTTCTAATGTTTTTGTTTTTTGTAGTTGCGGTCAATTTAGTTCGTAAGCGGTCATCATCAACTCCGAAATTGTTGTCGTGGAAAACATAGTTGATGTTTTTAAAAAATAAGAAATTTATTCTGTTCTTTGTATATTGTAAAAATATGTCAGCCTTTTTGGCGGTGCTTCCAGGAATTCCAGGAATTGTGAGACTTTATTGTCGATTAATTGTTTGTAATTGTATAATATGGAAGATAATAATGTGTTCTAATGAGGATATATAATATAATATTGAGGGTTTAAGAAATCATATCATAATATTAGATGGTTGGCATATTCAGAATCTATTTTGTACCTCGAAACATCAAATTATGTCAATTTTACATTCTGATTTGAGTTTTTTTTGGCATTTGAATGGCTGGGTTGGGGTGATAACGGTCCTTTGCAGAAAGTACAAATGTTTTATTTTTGTTTAAAAACTACATAGATCATTTTTTAGTTTAAAATGCATTTGGACATATAAAGGTGTTGTTTTTGTCTAAAAAAAAATGCTTTTGCTGTTTTAAAAATTCAGTTTTATAACCAAAAGGATTATTTGAATACCTGAAATGGTAAAAAGTCCATTTGTGTGTCTAAAAGCTGTAATTTTTTTTTAGTCTTAAGTCTAAAAATAACTCTCAAACCTGGACATTTATGACGTCTACAAATTGGTTCTAAAAATGCATTTTTGCATCTAAATAATCAGATTTTTATCTGAAAGGACAATTTTTGCAACTAAAAATGCATTTATTTATGAACACAAACAAAATATAAAGTATTTTGTGTGCCAACATATATTCATCTTTTTCTTCCGAGATCCGGGATTTGAATTTAAAAAGTGCATTTTTAAGTGCACTAAGGAAAAAAGTTATTTTTTCAAATTTCATATATTTTTCCTACTTTTCATACATTTTTTATGGATAATTTTTATTTATGATTGAGAGGGTGTAATTTTAAACTTTCTCTTATCTCGTTTTTGGCAAACTATTTGCGCTTAAAGTTATCAATTTATAAATTGGACTATTTGCCTGTTTTGATAAAAAATAAGCCGTTATCAAACATTTAACTTTCAATTTTTTAGCGATAAGCAAAGATTTATATATTTTAACAATACAAAAAAGTTTCTGAATAATTGGATAAGATACCTCAGCCATTTGCTGGAAAATATGTTGATATTTCGAAATAAGAGCTTAAAGAATCATGTTAAAATCAACTGATTTTTCTCGTTAGATTGTTTAAATCTGCGTAATAAAAATGTTTAAAGTACTAGAAACATTATTATTCACTTTTACATGAAATATGAAACAACAATAAACAACAATAACATTTAATACAAATTCACTGCGTTACAAACGCCATTAATTCTAAGGTTCGACCTAAGATAACTATAAAAACTTCATAAAATTTGACAATTTAAAAAAAAATTATAACATTGAAAAATATTTTAGTAAAAAATCATAATTAAAAACTAAATCACAGGTTTTAGCCCCGAGAACAAAGTGGTAGAAAAATTTTCCTTTTTTTTTTATTTTCAGTATAAAAACGAGTGAAGATTTAATTGTGCGAAAAAATAACATTTCATTTCATAAAAAAATGAACTACAAGGCAGTGATGCCTTCGCTGCTCGTGTCTTGTCTCTCAATACGAGAGTGGGTGGATGTGTTCGAGACTAGCCACTGGTACCACGAGTCGGTGATCGTCAATTCCAAAGTTTCTTCATGAAAAACATCGCTCTTGGACACCTGTATTGAAAACCAAAGATTAATTGATTAATTTGGATAATTCGATAGTTTTTATTTGTTCTTCAAAGCTAAGAAAATCGAGAGGTTTGGCCACAGTATTCATGGATCCAAACTTTAAATTTTACATTTATTAGCTTAACAATGCGTATCTTAGACTAAACAAATAGCATAAATGTATTTTTAGATGCAAAAAATAATCTTTATAGGTAGAAAATGAAACTTGGACGACAAGATTGCATGCGTGTATGTTCAAAAATTCATTTTATGATTATATTTTTTGCGGATAAAATTCATATATATATACTGTACCTTGGACGAATTCGTCCAAGACTATATACTAAAGCAATTTTAGCGTTAAAATAAATTTTTTTTTAGATGCAAAATAAACCAAAAATGTGCAAAACAACTGTCAAACTGCTTTTTTAAATAAAAAAAATGCACTGGTTTTGTTTTTATTACCTGCACAAATCCAGTCTTCGCAAATAAGCTCTTACTTGCAGTATTTGAATAGCCAATTTTAGCTACAAATGTCTTGATTCGAAGCTCCTCAATACCTATTAAACCAAAATTAAATCAAAAATCACACACAATAAAACACAAAACTCGATAACCCATACCATATCTCAACATCAACAACAAAGCTTCTTTGCCAAATCCTTTCCCTCTTAAATTCATTTCCGCAATCATGATTTCAATTTCACCTTTACGAAACCCATCCGATTCATTCAGGAAGAGATTCGTGTCTCCGACCATTGATTCAATTTCATTATCCGTTTGACGATATGTGGTTCCATTTAGCAGGATAAAAGTGCACTCTAGAATAAATACAATACAATACAAGAGATAAATAAATTTAAAAAATAAATAAATATTTTTTAAAAACAATAATATTAAATAAGTAACAATTTATATTCCTTAACAAAAAACTTGCCACTCAACTGTCTTCATCTTCTAGCCATGTTCGTTGCATAAGATATTCGTCTTCTAAACTCAGTGCTTCAGATGCTGTTAAACGTCTCAGTTCGTCCGATTTCATCCATTCGTGGTATCTAATGAAAATATGCTTATGCTTTCAAATATAATGCCGATTTGTTTATTACTTTATAATAGATTTACTTACTTCTTCACGTGTTCAACTTTATACGGCACCAGTACAACTTTTTCGCCAAAAATATACACATTTCTGTTCTTTCTCATTGTGTAATTTGTTGTAAATCCATTCGAAGATTAGTCGTAAAACATGGCAGTGCAGATAAATTTAAGCACTAATTGCAGATCGATACTCGTGTTTTATTTTACTTCTTTTTTTAATTTTATTTTTTTAAATTATTGTTTTATTCCATGTGAATAAAATTTATAATCTAATAATAATAAAAATATATAAATCAAAAATGTTTTAGTTCAACCCATTAGGCTGCATCGGTCTATAAATAGGTCAATCGAGGCACAACAAAGCAAGGTACCGGAAGTGAAGACAATGGAAGAGAATCAATCATTCCAGGTTTTTTAGGTTTTGCCGAAAAATTAATTCAACGTCAATGGAAAATGTGACAAAAACAGAATAAATATTTGGTTAAACTAAATTAATTTTTTTTTAGCTTGGCAAGGTTATGCTACCTATATTATGTCATTTCTGTGATACTACAGTTTGTCGACCTGAAGTTGATGCCGACTAGTCAGAAGAACAGAAATTGCAGCTCTGTGAGCAACTTTATTATTTTTTATTATGATTAGGTTAGGATGATTGGGTTTAATTTTCTAGTTCATGTATTCTAACCTGGATCTTCAGCTTGGGGTTGCTTTAGTCTCTTGAGTATCATCCATAAAATGAATATAAAAAAATAATAAATGCAACGGCAGTAACTACTGCTGTTATGGTGTAAATGATTTTACGCTGTAGTAAAACTTTTTGAAATTCTTCTTGGTATCCTTTGAAGGCGTTATTATAGTCTTGTTGGTGTTTCGTCAAGTCAAACTCTGGTTGTGGGAAATTTGTAGCAATTTCTTCCCATCTAGGACGATAAGGAACGTTCTTAAATATCATTAGCCGTGATATATTAGTAGATTCTGGATACAGATAGAATAAGAAGTGATCAACAATGAAAATACAGTTAAATAATGATTCAAGACAATTGTTCATCAGAAAGGCAGACAATATTATTTTTCCTTGTTTTCGTTTGGTTGGTCTTCTTACTTTAGTTATCTCTTGAAGTTGGAGATCATTGATCTGATTTGTTGTGTTATTAAGCACATACTGTATGAAGTAGGAATGAACACTGGAATTCGTGAGTAGGATGTAACTTGTGTGAATATACTTTATGCATAGTCTGCAGCTTAAAATGCGTTATTGATTACCTAATCTTATCAACCTACAAACAACCATGGCTGTGGAGTTAAGCCAATTAAGGCAAGCCTGGAAAGCAGGCAGATTACCAAGCAGCCAAGATTACCAAACTTGCCAATTTATTCCTGGATGTATCCTAACTTCACTTTAAAATTATAAATTGTCTTTTAAGAAAACAGGAAAATCGGTATTATCATCTTTTAGTAACGCAAAAATGCATCGAATGAGATGTAAAAAATATCTGGAAAAGAGCATAAAAAGATAACATAAGCATTTTATTTATTTATTTTATTTTTGAAAACTTACCCATCTTTAGTATTCATGGATTTTATCAACGGAATGACAAGATCTATTAGCATTTTATGCATTTTAATATCCAACTGCAACCTCCACAATGAATAAACAAGCTGGCTGTAACCCGTAAGCTGTTTTAACTCTTTGTACGTGTAAGTTGTCAATTCAAATTGATTATTTGATTCTAAAAAAATTGTTGTAATTTTGGATTATTTGAGAAAATTGATCTATGTTTTATTTTTTATTACTCGAAGTAAAGGCCGTATTTCTATTGGGATTTGTGTTCAACTGGAAAATTTATCAATTTGGATGAATAAATTATTAGGCAAAACAAACTAAAAACTTTACATTAAGTCTTGTAAGAAATTGATTACATCCTGATAACTGCTCCTCCTTTGCCAAACGTGTTTGAACTGATTTCATGGTTTCTTCATACGATTTTAATAGTTTTTTTACTTCGGAAGAAATATCGTATTTTCTGTAAATAAATCACCAGTGAGTTGCAATTTAATTTTTGTAATTATTTGAATTTTACGATGTATTAGGAGTTGACTGAGGTCGGTGACATTTTTCTTTCGTTACTGATTTTGTGATTTCTGTTGCGAAATTTTGATGTTTAGGAATAGCGCCAGTAATTTCTGTTTTTTTCTTCTGTGACGTTTCTGATTTTATTTCTTTTTTTAATGATGGTTGTGATCTAGATTTTTTTGTCTCCTATACAAATCAAAAATAAAAATTTAACTCGTTTTATCAAGTGAATTATTATTCTTTTACCGTTCCTTGGAACTCTCGTTTTCGTATTAACTTCGTTTCTTCAAGTAATGATTGCACTGCTGCGAGTTCACTTTGAGTGATTAAGCTCACACTTTCTGTAGGATTAACTGTAAAATTAAAATGTTTAATTTAATTCGCAATAAAACCGATTGTCAATTACGTACTTTTATTCATTTCATCGGTTGTTTTCACATCAATTTTTTGATTTAAATGTTCTTTAGCTTTTAAGAATACACGAAATTCTCGGCACATTTTACTTATCCCACTACGTTCAGCTTGTATAACATCACATACATTGGATAAATCACTGGTTAATCTAAAAAAAATAAAAATTACATGTAAAAACATCGTCTAAGAAGAAATAAAAAACAATACGGTAGTTTAAAACACTTACAACCGGATTTTTGACGCAATTTCTTGAATTGGCGCCTCCATTTTGAATTTGAGGAATAAGAAGAACAAATCTAATTTTTCTCACATAAACACGAACATAAACATTTTATTTAACTGATTAATTTTTTTATTGATTTTAAAATATTATTTCAAATGAATGTGCTTTATTTGAGAATTCTTTTTAAATAGTATTTGTTCATTCAGGTTTATTAGAGGGTTTTTCTCTCGGGTTTTCTGAACAACCCGACAATGGCGGATAATTCTTACGTGTTTGTTTAACCCAAACCTACATCGTGAAGGTATAAAACACATTACAAACCTCTAATTAAAACATTAAATAAAACATTTATTTCTATCTTCCATAGATGAGCGGCCAGTCCCAAACATCCGTATGTTCATACACCGAAAACGACTTTTATTTAACAGTTCCCCGCTGGCGTGACGGCGCCCAAGTAAACTTACGGGGCTTTCAAGCCGGCACGGCCTTCGACTCGCAACTCCAGCTCGGTTGGAACGAAGCAAAACGCAAAGGCTGTTTCAGATACGACTTAGACAACCTCGACACCCGAATCCTCGCAGGAAAATTCGGTTTCCTCGCGCAGCTCAACATAAACCGAGCGCAACAAAGACGTCATCCACAGACAATCCAATCGCTGACCCAACCCTTTGACCACACTCAATTCAATTTCACTCAAATCAAACAAGACGAAATCCTTTTCGAATTACGAAGGAGTCAGATGCCTTCGCCCAATCGCCATCTAGTCATAATCAACGTGAGCCCACTCGAATATTGCAACAGTCTGTTAGTTCCTTCGATCGACAGTTTGAAACCGCAAATATTAGACGCATCTGGACTTCGTCTCGCGATCGAAACGGTTTTACTGAGCGCTTCGCCCTCGTTTCGTGTCGGTTTCAACAGTCTTTGCGCATATGCGAGCGTCAATCATTACCATTTCCATATTTTCTATTTAAACGCGCCGTTATACTTGGAAACGGTCTCCGTAGCTTACATAGCGAATGATTGCTATGAAGTTTGTGATTACGCGGTGCCCGGGTTCACATTCCAGTTGGAAAACGGTGATATTGATCGATTGGTTAATGCTGTGATGCGTGTCGTTGTGCAGTTGCAGAGTTTGTTGGTGGCGCATAATGTATTTATAACGCGGGGCGCAGCTTTTGGTGAGTTTAATCCGATTAGTTACTCGACGGTGCGGGTTTTCCTGTGGCCAAGGGAGCCGGCGGATGATGATAAGGATAAAACGGCGTTTAATGTGGCGTGTTGTGAGATTTCGGGCCATTTGCCGGTCAAGGAGGAGGCGGCTTTTCATTCCTTGTGCGAGGGACAAGTTGTTGATGCGCTGAGAAAGGCTTGCGAACAAACGTATCACAATGTGCGTGCCAAGATATTTAATTGCTAGGAAATTCTATTTTGGGTTTTTTTTTTTTGTATACGTTGGTGTTCGGAAATTAAAATGAATTTCGAATGCTGTTGTCATCTGCCAGTTTTATGGCTGCTGGAATACGATATAAAATCTTTTTTAAGTCAATATTCAATCAAGATAAATAAAAAAATAAAATGTTAAATGCAGCTTCACCTCGACTATTATGTATACGATAAGAGAAAAATAAATCTGTATTAGAAATGAATTTAATAAAAGTGAAATTTAACACAAAAAAAATCAATATTGTAGTGATCAAATAAACAATTTATGATTGGATTAATTAATTATTTAATCCGATTATAGGAATGAAGAGCTAGAAAGAGTTAAATTAAACCATACAAAAACTTTTAATGGCTTAATAAAGTTCACAAACATTCTTATTAATTTACAAAAAATATATTCCTAAATGAAAATTGTCAACTAAATGCAGAACATGACTAGATAGTTGAAATACAAATTTAAATAATCATCTTTCATTCCTTTTAACAAACTACATCATCATCATCATCGTGATCCGTATCACTCAGAGCGATTTCCTGACCCTACAAACAAAAAATTAAAAAATTATTTTTTTTTTAAAAAAAAATTCTCTTTTTAAAACCTGATGTTTCTTCCACCCGTGCTGAATGGTTCGAGCAGCGCAATTGATCCGGATCAATTGTAACTTCTCCTGCCTGATCTGATTGATGTCCTTTTGATGTTTCTTCCAACCCTTTTGTATCTTCTTAGCGGCACGATTTTGCCTGAATTCCTCAACCACGTGGAAATCGACGACTCGTTGCGAATCGCCGGCCGCCTGGAATTTCGATTCAGCTCCATTAATCAATAATTTATTGGGAGATTTTAATACTGGGTTTGACGCTTGGTTTTTGTTTTGCGGATATGCTTTGCTTCCAGTTGGACTGGTACGATTCAGTTTCATTGACTGGAAAACAAAAAAAAAAAATAAGTAAATTTTAAAAAATTTCAAAAACAATATTTCTTCTCACTTTCTCTGGAAGTTTCCTCACAGTTGCTTGCATGACCCACTGCTCGCTCTCACTGTGCTGCATCGAGTGGACACTCGACAGAGTTGACGAGCTCAACTTCGATGATCTTACGCTGCTCCTAGCAGACAATACCCTCCTGCTGTCGTAAGATATTTTCGACAAGTCTAGTTCCAGTTTATTCAAACTTCTCTTTCCCGCAAGATTTGGAGAATCAGATTTGTCCTCAGCTTTGGCTCTTGGCGAGACGAGACCGCTGCCAGTTTTACGAACTTCAGTTCCCTTCGATGACATCTTACGCACGGTGCTGGACATTGTAAACGAATCTTGGACAGGAAGAGGATTAAACTGCTTATTGCTTCGCGTCGGTGCCGACGTTTCCCTAGCGACGCTTCCTAATTTCTCAGCTTCCGAAGAGTTCTGTTGAATGCGAGAAGAGGTCGACTGGCGGAGTCCGATGTCTTTCTCGCTCGATCTTTGCAGATTGGCTAAGGTAGAGCGCAAGGACTTTATTTCAGTTCTAATTAAAAGGAATTTTAGTTTAAAAAAAGTGATTGGTTGAATGTTGGTGGTTTTTTACTCTCGGGTTTCCGATAATTTTTGGTAACTGTGAAGTTCCTCAGACACTTGTTTGAGTTTCTCCTCCAATTTCTTTTTCTCGTGATATAATTTAGAATCGGATGTTCCGTCAGGTCGTTGTCTCTTCAGCTTCTATGAAAAAATAAAAAAATGTGAATTTGTAAATGGTAGGAGGCTAAAAAGGCGTCGTAATTTAATAGCAAGAATTCTTGTTAGTAGAAAAATTTCTCCAGGAAAATCATACTTCATTTAAATATAAAATCATCATTTTTCATTTTTCATATTTTTCAACATAATCATTAGAAATTTTTTTTGTGGAAAATCAACGTTTTTTTCATGGAAAATCATTGTTTTTTTCATGGAAAAATCATCATTTTTTTCATGGAAAAATCATCATTTTTTTCATAGAAAAATCATCGTTTTTTTCATGGAAAAATCATCATTTTTAACATCGTTTTTTTCATAGAAAAATCATCGTTTTTTTCATGGAAAAATCATCATTTTTAACATCGTTTTTTTCATGGAAAAATCATCATTTTTTATCATCATTTTTTTCATGGAAAAAATCATGGAAATCATCATTTTTTTTCATGGAAATCATCATTATTTTTCATGGAAATCATCATTATTTTTCATGGAAATCATCATTTTTTTCATGGAAATCATCATTTTTTTCATGGAAATCATCATTTTTTTTCATGGAAATCATCATTTTTTTCATGGAATCATCATTTTTTTCATGGAAATCATCATTTTTTTCATGGAAATCATCATTTTTTTTCATGGAAATCATCATTTTTTTCATGGAAAATAATTTTTTCATGGAATATTATTTTTTCATGGAAAATCATCTTTTTTTCATCATTTTTCATGGAAAATCATCATTTTTTCATCATTTTTCATGGAAAATCATCTTTTTTTCATCATTTTTCATAGAAAATCATCATTTTTTCATCATTTTTTCATCATTTTTCATGGAAAATCATCATTTTTCTTTAAAAATTATCATTTTTCATAAAAAATCATCTTTTTTTCCCGGAAAAAACATTTTTTTCTCACAGAAAATCATCATGCAAACTCATCTTTTTTCATAGAAAAACTACTATTTAACATTTACGAATGATTTACTTTCTCCATTTCCACCAGAACACTAAGTAGCTGATCTCTGGTCATGTTGGCATATTCCACTTTTCCTGAATAAGCTCTTTCCACAGCCGATGGCCCATAATTTTCAAATCGCGACTGCATCTTGTCTTCACTTTCTGCATCCTCCATATACTCCTTTTGAGCTTTACCAGGACTAGTCTTCCTACAAAGTAATCACATTTACATTTACCAAGTCCAAATTTCATATAATTCAATTCAAACTAAACTGACTTTTGGTTTAAACTCTTCAATCGGGCGATCTGAAAAATCAAAAACAATTTAATTTCGCCAAAAAAATTATTAATGACGCAATTACTTCTGCATAACACGTTTCCAGTTGAACCTTCGTTTCTTTTACTTTGGTTGCTTTCAAATCAGTTTGCAATTTCCTGAAAAAGCCGACAAATTATAATTTTAAACTTGAAAATTAATCGAATACATACTTTAGTGCTTGTTCCTTTTCTTTTAAACTTAATTCTAATTTAATAACACGCTGTTTGAGATTGTTGATAGTCTAAAAAAAAAAATTTTTTATTTTATTTTAATTTAAAAATAAATTGTAGAATTCAATACTGTGTTCGCAGCTGATTTCTTATCCATCAACAAACGCCGTAATTCCTCATTCTAAAAATAAATTAAAATAAATTAATCATACAAAATGCACTTTATTATCAAAATAGATAAAATCTCAAAGTTATATTCTGATATTTACCTGATTAGGATCGAGATATTGCAAAATTTGCTTATCCTTTACAAGTAGCACAAATTACAAACGAATATTTAACATTCACATGTAAAAATTAAAATTTTAATAACCTTTTTCACATTCTCTTCTTCCGTTCGACGAATTTTAGCTTTCAGTGTAGAATTCTCATCGCTAATTGACGCCAATGACTGTAATATAAATGACACGTTGATAAATAACTCATTTTTTGAATAAAAAATATCAACCACGACCTTTTTAAGTTGAATCACTTCATCCTGCAAATCTTCTGGAGATTTATTCATTTTATTTGCCACATATTGTAATCTACTGCTTGATTTTTTTGCTTTAGATGACGGTCTGTAAGCAACTACGGTCTTCTTAACGAGTTTCGGGTGTTCTTTGCTTTGAACCGAGTTATTATTATTACATTCTACAAAAAGAAAAATAAATTTTTTATTCGTTTTTATTTTTAATTAATCCCCAATTTGTTCCCTCACCTGTACTGTCAGTGGACGGAATTTGATTCGAGGCCATGACGTAAATACACAGAAACTGCAATGTAAGCAAACAAGATAAATAAAATAAAAATAAACCTAAATACGAATGTAGGTGGTGAAAATTCCATTTTATTAAAAACGAAATTACTGTTTTCATGTATTGCTTTTGCCCTTATCTCATTTCGAAACTCACTTTACCTCTTTTGTTAAATTTCACCGAAAAAAAGAGAATAGAAATCCAAAAATGAGTTTGCTCCTACTACCGCCTAATTTTTATATATGGGGATTTTACGAAAACCTGATATCACTGAATTTATGTTTAAATTAATTTAAAACGATGTTATAGTGTCTATTATTACGTTTGTAGCAAATATATGATCGATTTAATTATTATAGAATTAAAGTAATTGATTTTTCCTTTTCCAAGTATTAAGTGCTAATTAAAATATCTGTTCCGCTAATTCTCTACATTTGCATTGTAGCTTGTGAATGTGTAGAAAATTAAAATTCGTGCGCGACCGGTCGCACAATTAAAAATAAAATTAAAAATAAAATACAATTTATCAATTTAAAAATATTTTTTTTGTATATTATTGGTGGAGAAGTCCAGGTGGTTTTTTTCACAGAGTAATGTTACATGACATTTATTATATAAGATAGGAAGTTGCCGATTTCGTCATGCGAGGTCGCTCTTGAGAGTCAGCTGCCTTTTAGATTGCGATGGGAGTTGTCAGCAAACATCTCGGAGATAGAGATGGCATCTGATCAGAGTTTTGGTAACGATATAAATCAATTAGTCAAGATTTAACAGCAATTGTTTATTAAAAATGTATAATTTCTTATGTTTCTGTTTTGTTAGGTTCAGTTCCTCAATTTTATAATGAAATTTACAACATCATCTGTCCCACTAGTAAGCAACAGGTGGATCGTGACATATTTGTTAAATTGCTCATCAAATCGAGTTTACCAAGTCATACATTAATCGCAGTAAGAATATTTGCGAATTAATATAAATATATACATGTATTCAAATTTTAAAAAAACATCAAAAAAACCAATATTAACAGTTGTCAAAAAAAGTTTTTTTTTTAAAAATAATAAACTAAAATAAAAATTTTGTTAAATTTGAAAGCTCTCCATGGAATGAATTAAGGTAAAGGTTTTTTTATTTGTATATTTGTTTTGTTTTTTTTGTTATTAGTTTGGGTATTAGTTTTGTGTTTTCATTATTTGGGACGTCGGAAATGGAAAAATTAACTGGGAAAAGGCGGGGACAGCCAATAAAAAACAAAACAATGCAATTGTTCCCTGAAAAATTTAACCTGGTTTAATTTTTAACTTTTAAAAAAATGTTCTAAAATACTTTTTTTAGTAAAAAAGAAGATTTTTATATCTGGCAACTCTGCATTACAAGACCTGATTAACTATTTTTCTATTTTTATTTCAAGATATGGGATTTAGTGGATAAGAAGCAGGGCTACTTAACACGAAATGGATTGTACAAATCACTGGCACTCATAGCATTGGCTCAACAAGGAAAACAAATCGGTGAAACCATCTTGGATACCTACAATGGACAAGGTAATTTATTTCGTATTCATTTAATTTTTTTTTAAAATAAATTAATATTTATTTTTTATTTACTTAGATTTGCCAAAACCTCTACTAGGTGATTTGTCGGATCTGAGGGAACTAAGCATGAAACTACGAAGAGTTAAAAACCCAACTCGTCTAGAAATGGAATACAGCGAAATATGTAGCTACGATACAATTAACATTGAGATTATCCCCGAGAAGAAAGGCCTTTTTTTGAAGCATGTTGAATACGAAATTTCATCACAAGTAAATTTCAAATTTGCTTAAAATTAAAATATCAAATTTCACAAATTTTAATTCATTTTAGAGACAGAAAACACAAGTTCGGAGACGATATAATGATTTTGTGGCTCTTCATGATTTACTTTTGCTCCGATTCCCTTATCGTTCAATTCCACGTCTTCCACCGAAGAGAATGATGGGTGGTAATGACATTTCATTCCAATTTTTGACTAAATATTTACAATTTTTCAATTTTAGCCGATGCTGAATTCATCGAGGAACGTCGTCGTTGTCTTAAACGTTACCTCACTTTAATTTGCCGACATCCAATTATTTCCGAAGACCGCATCGTTTCATTTTTTCTTTCGTTTGTCGGGCAAGATGCTCAAAGTAAAATGCGAGAATCTTTTCGTAATGTTCCAGATGAATATGTTGTGAGTGAGCTCGCATTGAGAGCTAAAGTGAGTTGGTATAATTACAATGGAATTATCTTTATTATTAATATTTTTTTTTTATCTTTTAGGAGTTAGTACCGTTAGATACACATATTCAGTACTCATCAAACCGTGAACAAATTGGACAATTTCATGCGAGCGTGTGTCATATTAAGGAAATCGCTGAACGAATAGTTAGCGGAACAAAATGTAAAATTAAAAATCGACGAAATTTTATTTTATTTATTGATTAATTACTTTATTTAGTGTATTCACAGGATATGACTGAGTTTGGTAGAGAATTAACGTATGATTTTGTAATATTTAATATATTTTTTTTTTGTGATTTTTATTGATTTCTTCTTATTTTCATTTAATTATTTAGTGTATTATCAACGGAAAAAGCATCGGAGTCTGCGTGGGGTACAGGCGGATCAAAAAATTGGTTTCTAACGAAGAAAACCTTTCGAATTTTACAGAAAAATTTTGCAGCTTTATCCGAATCATTGTCCACACAAACAAATAACGTCGACGATGGGGTTGTTGAAGACCTGAACTTACTGGTTGATTTCTTGATAGCTTATAAAGTAAGTATAAAAACAATCTAGCAACTCGAGATAAATTTAGACATGTGCCAAAAGTAAAATTATCTTTACTTTTTATCACTTTTGAATGAAACAAAAAAACAAACATTGCCAATTCAATTAAATAATCTTT
Source organism: Strigamia maritima (assembly GCA_000239455.1). Taxonomy (NCBI): domain Eukaryota; kingdom Metazoa; phylum Arthropoda; class Chilopoda; order Geophilomorpha; family Linotaeniidae; genus Strigamia; species Strigamia maritima. The sequence continues at coordinate 103,596 of JH432212.1, forward strand.
TATGTTGTAAACTCATTTTTTCTTTTCTAATTTTAGGATTTATGCGATCGGCATGAAAAGGGAGTCCAACAAGACCACCAGAGAGCACTGACTAAAATGTTATCTATCAAGAAAAAACTTGCAGTCAATTCAGTCAGAGGCCCTGATGTATGTTTTACATGCTAAATATCCAAAATCCATTTTATTTTTCTAATAAAATAAAAAAATTTCAGTTAACTACAACTGATTTATTGGAAACACGAATCGTTGAAGTATAAAAAATATTTTTTAATAATTTTGATATTTTTAATGTTAAACAATTGATATTTATAGCACGAGAATCAAATTTTGAACATGGAAAATCGCAACTATTTTTCTCTTCATTGTATACATATGGAAACACAATTGGTTTACATTTACATGGATCTATTGCACAAAGTGGTACAAACTCTAGCGGAATTGCAAACAGATGGCCATAATCAAGTAATAAAATATTTTATTAGCCAAATATGGATTAGATTTCATTATTGTTTTGTATTTTTTTTGTTAATTAGCTGAGTAAATTGTGGGAAGAATTCCAACCAATACTCAATAAAACATTCCAGAAATCCGTTAAGTCGCCAACAAATTCAAGGCCAACATCACCTATAAATACTGATATTCCGTCCAATTATTTGTATCATTAAATCAAGTGATGCAAGGGTTTATTTTGTTATATAATGTTAATAATCAATGTTTATTAAAAGAATTGGTATGGTTTTGATAATGGAAAATGTTGTAATTTAGTTTTTGATTAAACAGATTTATTTTTGAGTTGGAAATTGTAGAAATCTTTTGTTGTTTAATATAAAAAATAAAAAAAATTGTTGCTGCCTACTCGCCGTTAGAAGACTAATTAATTTTCACAAAAATTTGAAAATGCAAATGAACAAAAAATGTGGCAGCGGTGGGATTCGAACCCACGCCTCCGAAGAGACTGGTGCCTTAAACCAGCGCCTTAGACCGCTCGGCCACGCTACCGATGGACAAACAACTCTCATGACCTTTATTTGAATGTTTCAGGGTTTAATTACTACTTTAATTTGTTTATCTTTAAGAAATTACAAAATTATAAGTTTTTATTTTCTTTTCAAAAAAGGAAAATTAATAAATTTCTATATCTTTCTTTTTATACTAATTTTATTGTAAGCTACGACATCTATGCTACAACGCGCTTGATGCTCAATGCTGTGATGCGGGTGTGATGCACATTTTTATTAGATTTTATGAAAGAAAAAAAATATTGAAATTACACTTTAAATTACAGTCTAAAATATTTTTAATCCAATAATTATTTGATTATTTTAAATTAATAATTATCGAGCGTTGTATGAACCAGGCTTGGGCATGTTGCGAGCACTAATTCAAACTGCATCATTCCCTCGACCATTCAAATTACGCCTCGTGTACATTTCATTGCCGACGAATCTCCACGGAATCTCCAGTTACTTTCAACATTTACAAGTTCGACCCGTGAAGTAAAAGTGTACAATTATAATATTTAGAACTTTTTACGAGAAATGGCAATTTATCTTTTTCAGTTGTAATCAGGAAAATGGCTGATGTGGCTGATGAAGTTAATGGCGCTAATGACAGCCGCATGCGCCGTCGAGTGAAATCCTATTTCATTGACGTTGTATTGGGAGTTTTAATTGCAATTGTATTGTTTTCATTCCTGCCAACTACTTCATAATTATTAGCATTTATGTATACATATGAATCAGTCAAATTTAAATCTATATTTTTACTGACAATATTATAAGTATTAATACAAGTTTGTAACTTTCCTATTATACCAATACAATTTTCTTTACATGGTAAAAATTTGTGGTTGATAAGTGTTAATAAATTTACTTTTAACATGTGGAAGCATCTGAAATACATTAGAAAACAAAACAAACAACAGACGAAAAAAAAAAAGTAGTTAAAAACGGAAACTAATACAAAATTTTTATTATAACATCCTAAAAACCAACATTTCAATTTTTGTATCTACAAGCAATTTTGTTTCCAACAATTTGTGCGAATAAAGTACCTGATGAATACTTAAAAATCCTCCTCTGTGAAGCGCCAAAGCTAAACAGAGCACCGCCATTAACACCTAGAGCCGGATTCACTAAAGAAAAACACCGAATTGAAGCTTATTGTGCATTGGTCTGAATGTAGGAAGCAATGGAAGCTGATAATTTTGCTTAGCTACAGGTGACAATTCTCTAACTAAGTTGTTTCCGATTGGTTACTGAGTAAGCTAATGGTAATTTCAGTGAATCCGGCATGTAAAGCCGAGTATTCATAACAGAAACGAGAGTCAGGAAATTTCGGATTTTCTGTTATTAGCTTATTCGTGCTTCACGCACTAAAATATTTCCAACGTCAGGGCCAGGTTCACCAGCAATTTTCCTGCGACCAGAAATTCCTCGTTCTGAGCTTATGAATACTAGGCTTGAGTATGAAACATTTCAAAGGAAAATAAGAGCCATGTTTATTTAGTAATTATATAAAAATTAAAAGCCCGAAATGCTGTACAAAAATGAAGTCAAGGGGATACTAAATATGTCACACTAATCATAACCAGTGAGCCGCACAACTCGCTATAGGCCGCTCTTTTTAAATCCCATTTTCGTATTTTCAAGCAACCATTTTGAAATTAAAACCTGCTGTCTATTAAAATGACCGATTTACTATTTTTTGAAAAGGTAGTCCCTGAGAGCGATTGATAAGGGGTTAAGGCTAGTTTTAATCAATAAGCGTGTTCACATCAATAATAAGTTTCAATAATGTAACATTTAAACAGTTTTAAACGTGGAATTTTAGTGCAGGTCTTTATGAACACTTCTAGTCATTTTCATAATCAGATAATCGTTACGTTATTGAAACCTTTTATTTTGTTGCACTACAAGACCAATTTTAACTCAACAATAATGTTCCCAAAAAAAAAAAATCACTTAACACAGAAACAATTACTCAATTTGACCGCAACTCAAAATGAAGCTCACTTTTATTATTACATTCTTGCGGGTTTCGATCAACCGCTACAATTCGGCATTAAGCTTTAGCAGACATCTTGTGACTTAACAGCAAAAAAAAAAATTAAAAAAAAAAATAAAAAATAAATTGAACTTTGGGACCGAGGTTTGAAAAAAAGAAAATTATATGAATGTGGTCTAATCGACCGTTGGAGGCAAGTGGAATGGGCTTTGAATTAATTTACAGATAAAGAGAAACTCTAGATTTCTCTTATAGTATAACAAATCTAGCGAGTTTTTTGTTTTGCTTTTGTTTTTTGTTTTTTTTTTTTTGTAGGGGGCTCCACCTGCACTGGCCAGCGATGCAGTAGTGATTGTAAAACCGATCACGAATCTGACCGATGGATGGCGACAACAGAAAACGACCGACGAACGAAGGGCTACGATTATGATATTTAAACGGACAGCGAAACATAGCTGTTGTACTGAGCAATGTTACGCTTGAGGATATCGGCACAGGGGCCAAGTACTCGTTCGAAACGAGCCCTGTCCAGTTTGACGCATTTCAGGAATCCACGGGCAGTGACGGTGGCGGCGCGAGGACGATCTAACAGCAGGGCGATTTCACCTAAGAAGAACAATGTCAATTAATTATAAACATAGGTATTCAAGAAATAGTGCATTGTATCAAAAGTATACAGGATGTTTACTTTAACTTTCTATTGATCCAAGATATTACCAATCTGTTGATGGGAGTACATAGGAAGTTGGGTATGAGCTATCCAATTCTGACCTCAAATTTAACCTTCAAGGTTATTTGAGGTCAGAATTCTATTGCCCACATCCAACTTATCTATGTACTTCTACTTCCATTAGCAGATTGGCCATATCTTGAATCAATAGAAAGTTATTTCACTGGAACACTTTAAAGTAAACACCTTGTATATTATGGCATTCTATTTTAATCCCCTCGTCGACCTGAGTTGAAAAATCATTGTTCCGTAGCCAAAAAACGTGCATGCCATTGATAACAAACAAAAACGCTTGCCAAATAATACAAATTTTTATTTTTATTCGCGTTTTTGTATTGTTGCGCACATTTTTCAGGAGTTATACCAAGTAGGAGATAAATAGCAAATTGGTTACAGTTTTCCGTTATAAATATTAAATAGAGTCCGGGAGTCCCAGGTAAAACATTGGTAACTCTACCTCCTCTTATCTAAAATTCATGACTGATGGAGCTGTGACATTAGATTTCAAAGTATGGCTGCACTTTGTATTTAACAATCTGAGTAATAGCTGTTATGTATAACATGAGTTTGATTATTTTTATTAAAAAAACAAAAAAACAAGTGCACTTTTTAAAGCCAATTTAACAACCTAAAAGCAACTGACATTGACCTCGTGTTAAGTTTACCCTGTAAATGCATTTACCGTATTTTGTCGATTAAAAGCCGCCCTCGAATTATGGCCGCGCCCCTCGGCTGTAATTCGAAATAAACGCCGCACTCGAATTACGGCCACGACCATTATTCGAAATGTTTACGGTTTAATTAAATCGTTTTGTCTAAATTGCGTTGCACGTATTAAATACATTAAAATCGATTAAACACACGTTTTACAATTTAAAAAGTTGCGTACATGCAAGGCAATTTATGACCAAACGAATTAAACGCCGCCCTCGAATTACGGCCGCACCCCTCGGCCGCAATTTGTAATAAAGGCCGCGGCCTTTAATCGACAAAATACGGTAAGTGTGCAATAATGGGATTAAAAGATTTTTAGAAGCAAAATGTCGAGTTACCAATCAAATAAAAACATTGAATTTCATGCAAATTTTTTTAATTAATAATTAATGGTTGCTATGTTGATAAAAAAATATAAAAATGAAGTCATGTCAAACTGCAGACAAGTAAATATGTGCATTGTGCATCAAACAACTTGTGATGAAATGTCAACCGGTATGACACAAACAAATGATGATGTTCCCATGGATGGAAACATGTGAGACAATAAAGCTAATTAGTCATACATGATAAAATTTGTTCTAATCATTAATCAAGCGTGTGAAAATGCATTTTTTAAACTTGTAGCTTGACACATCTAATGCTAAACAATGACGATGATGAAAGTAAGATAAAAATTAAAAATTACAGCCAGCTAAACTCTATCCAACAATTCGTGCACAAAACTAAAACTTTTTTGAATTGTACTGAAAGTATATATGGTGGTATCTTATTTTAATCCTCTAGTCGAGCTGAGTCGAAAAATCATTGTTTCGTAGACAAAAAATGTGCGTAACAATACAAAAACCCAAATGTAAATAATTTTTTAAAATATTTTACAAGCGCTTTCCTTTGTTAACAATGGCATGCACATTTTTGAACTATAAAGTAATGATTTTTCGACTCAGCCCAACTAGAGGATTAAAATAAGATACCAAAATATATACTTTCAGTACAATGCATAGGCTATTAACCAATGGGAGTTTCGTGCACGAATTGTTAAATCGAGTTTAGTTTTCGAGTTTTATAGGATTTTAACGCACTACTTCGAGTAGTGGACTACTACCGGTTTTTAACCCTCAAAGCCCTGAAATTTTGGAACAATGTAGAGCCCGAGTAATGGTCACAATTGTGAAGTCTCTACTTTGAAGCACTTTAGTGCTGTTACCATGGTTTCTCTAACCGACACTATGTGTCACCAATTGTAATAATCAAGTCATGCGGTCAAAATATTGTTTTAAACAGCATGCAAGGTGTTTTTAATCATTTATTTAAAATAACAATTGTCTATATCAACTTAATTTAAATTGCAATTTTCACATTAACTCAGTTGACCATGTGTTTCAAAGATGAAGGGTTATTGCTATGTATGTTTATTTAGTTTATATATAGGGGGCGCAATATTCTAAAAGCGCTCTCACTAGAGTAAAATTTGCAGTGAAAACAACCAAAAACTTAAGCTGGAAATTTAAGGGGACCGTTTTTTCTTTTTACAATAACTTTGTGCCTGATAGCAATGAAATTAATTCAGAAAATGTAAATGCATATTCTTAACAGCTACTGCAAATTTCAGATTTTTTAAATTTTTTTTTAAAAAAAATATGTATTCACAACTGCAGCTGGTCACAATTGTGGTATAGGATGGAGCTTTGAGGGTTAAAGAATATTAGTGAACTACTTCCAGTGTTTTCCGTTATTTGACGAAATACTTTCAGTTTTTCAGGATTTTAACGGACTTCATCTGTGTTTTTCAAGTTTTTAACATCCTTTTCCTTATTTTTAACAGACTACTTCCATTTTGTCACTTATAACGAAGTCGTTCAGTGTTTTTCACGCATAAAATGAGTCAATTCTGTGGTTGTCAAACTTCTCACCATAAACCCACCACGCAGAACAGAAAATGATTTTTTTTAAATGTGACTCAAAAATTAATTTAACCCTCAGAAGCCTATCCTAAATTTTACATTTTTGCTGCCCTCTTATATGCATGTTTTAACCACAAATAAAAGAAAAAAAGTCAAATCATTAAAATACCGAAATAATCTGAAGGTCCCAACACACCAACTTCAACCGGTTCATCAGTCTCCGATTTCTGCTGCAGAACAACAGCATTTCCCTACAACAAAACGTATAATTTACCTCTCAAAATAAACAAAAAAAACAAAACAACCAAACCTCGGAAATAATGAAGAAATCATCGCCCCGTTCACCCTGCTTTACAATTACGGCTCCGTCATCGAACACCACTTGTTCCAACGCATCGGCGATAGTTAGTCGCTCCCATTTGTCCAAGCTCTCCAATATGGACACTTTAGACAAAAATTCATCGTAGATTTTCCTCTTTTTTATCGTGCTTCCCTTTAAAAATAAAAATAATAAAAAAGTATTAATAAAAATATATTTAAACAAATAAATTGAAAAACACACAAACAGCGCCTATTTACCATTAGAATTCGACGGTAAGTGTCCCGATCAATGGCCCACAATTTGATGTTAGTTTTCGCTTTAACCGTAGCGGCACGGGGCGTTCCATAAATGAGCGCTAACTCTCCAAAACTACCAGATTCTCCAATTGTGACAACCATATCTCCATTCACAAACACCTAAACAAAATATATATATATATAAATATCTACTAAACTCTGTTTCCAAAACATTGCAAGAAACTCCCATTGGCTAGAGCCTTTTCCTAGTAATTTTTTAATACACTTAATAAAATAATTCGAAAAATGACCATAAAAGGACAAACGAACCTAAACGAACATAAAACGAACTTAAAACGACAAAAAAACGACCATAAACGATCATAAAAATGACCATATATGGTAGTTTCTCCCAATGTTTTAGAAACGGAGTTTAAGTGTTAAAAACTTCTATTGTTTAATACGCGCTATTACTTAGAATTAAATTGATTGAAAAATAAAAATACTTTTGAATATGACAATTATACAGACACGTCAGATAATAGTTATATTAAGTGTTGTTTTTAAAAACAATGCAATGTCACTTTCAGGGTCAATAAAAACAGGAATATTAATTGCTGTAAACATCACTATAAATCAATTCTACATTAATGATTAATGATATTTTAATGTAGACAACAACAATAATGAACAATAATAAACTAAATTTTTTGTAAAAATGAAGTTAGTGAATGAGTTTTAAACATAATTTAGGAAACGTACTTAATAAATTATGCTCAACAACTTTAAGATTGAAACATTAGGTCAGGGGGTGAGGAAATTGCGGCCCAATGAAATCATTTTTAAAATTTGAAATTTTTATTTTTTTTCTTTCAAATTTTGAAAAGTTGAATGTGAAGGTTAACCCACCCCTGCATTTGGTCTAAAATGTTTTGGTTTCCAAGATAGTCTTTTGATAAATGTTGTCAAACGATTCTCAGTTATAATATCACAAGAGAGAGGACGATTACTGCTGTAGTAGTTCGCGCACAAATTTTTCTTCAAGATGGGCACGAGTGAGCTTATCGCTCAGGATAATGAGTACGCAGACTACTACAACAATCGCAGGATCAATATGAGAATTTTTAAAATCAATAAATTAGACCAAAGGAGCGATTTTAACAATACTCAAAGTGTTAGTATACCACATGTTAATACTCTCAGGTCGAAATTTAGCAATGAAACCCAAATCGCTCTGCTTTAATTTATTGATTTTAAAAATTCTCTCAGAAACCAAACAAATTCAACAAAAGATGTTCAAATAACTTATGGCATTTAAATGCCACAATGCCATAGTATCAAAACACCTTTTATTGAACATAAATCCCCAATAGCAGATTTTACATGCTAAACTGGTCGCTTATAGCCAAAACCCTGCTACAACAAACATTTTTTTGGAGTTTTCGTGGTTTGTTCAAACGAGGCTAAACTCTATCCAACAATTCGTGCACGAAACTGAAAAGTGAACTTTTTTGAATTGTACTGAAAGTATATATTGTGGTATCTTATTTTAATCTTCTAATCCTGAGCTGAGTCGAAAAATCATTGTTTCGTAGACAAAAATATGCGTAACAATACAAAAACCCAAATGTAAATAATTTTTAAATATTTTACAAGCGTTTTCGTTTGTTAACAATGGCATGCACATTTTTAGACTACAAGGAATGATTTTTCGACTCTGCTCGGCTAGAGGATTAAAATAAGAAACCACAATATATACTTTCAGTACAACGCATAGGCTATTAACCAAAGAGAGTTTCATGCACGAATTGTTAAATAGAGTTTAGATTGTATATATTTTACTTATTCCATACAATTTCAAAATAAAATTTCTTTTTATTAATAAAAATAGTGAAAGTTATTTGAACCCATTTTATGTTTAATTATAACAAGCTTCAACTTCTGGACCAGTCATTACAGCACTCATCGCCCCCTTTTAATTGCAACAACAATAAATTAAAGCTTTGACAATTAGAAAAAAATTCAATTTATGCAGTAGCAACTAAAACATTTTTTACCCTCTATTATCTCATTCAGCCTCGTATCTTGCATTGTCAGATACCATTAGACATGAAAACTAAATGCAAAAATTCAATATCAGCCTTGAAAATGCTTTATTAAACAAAATGGCGCAGTATTTAATTAGTGCAACTATGGATTAAAAATTACCTCCACTTCGCCCTCATCAATTACGTAAAAATTATCTCCTTCGTCGCCCTGTTGGATGATAACTTCACCTGCGTTATGTACCACGGGGAACATCGCGTCGAAGATATCGCTAAACAAATAATAAACAGCAAATTATCACCTCATACAACAAGTAAGTAAACCAAGCATATGCAAACAACAAACCTCTTCTCTTTATCATCCAAATGTGTAAACAACACATTCTTCGATATCGCTTTCGTCAGCGCACCCATTGTTTTGTAATCTTTAGGAACAACCTGAAAAATTAACCAAAATTATGTTTTAAAGCTGCAGATATAAAAATTAATTAACTTTCAAAGCAACCGGAAATGAAGTCACAGATTCCTTAAACGACTTTCCGCAATAAAAGACAAACGCAAATGTAATTTGAAAGTTCGTTTAACAACTCATACTGGAGAAAAACCATTGAAATGTCTTTTATATTCATCCTGGCAAAGATATTAGGTGCTGACTATCTGCACAAGTGAAATCTTTGTCTCCTGGGCCTCAGGTGTTTTTCTTGTGAATGTAAAAGTTTTAAATCATTCTTTTTAGAACCGTACTTATCTTTATAAGTATTTTCTTAGGTTTAGTCCTTCATAAAATACACCACATCTATCAATAAAACCTGAATTCTTTGTACTTTCTGTCTTACGTCATATCTGCCAGCTGAAAGACATAAAATCTAAAGAATTCAATTTAGGAAGTGTAGATTTCCCATCTTGCACCTTTAACAATTCATTCTGGAGAAAAACCATTCAAACGTCGAACTTCAAATCGATTTCCAACATTTTTTTATTATATTAAAAAAATAAAAAAAAAAA
>JH432212.1:113577-161292 GCA_000239455.1 Strigamia maritima
TAAAAAAAAAAAAAAAAAAAAAAACTTTTAGGTATTTTTTCACCTTCTTAACATAGGTGGCAGCATCATCCTCAGAATAAGTTTCAGCACTGACAGCCCCCCGTCGTCTGGTAGCCACCTGTACAGGTATGGGAGGAGACAATTCGTCTTCTCCAGGGGGAGTGGCGCTGCTTTGAGCGTTTTGTTGTTTAGCTCGGCTAAGTGCTTCCTGAAATAAAACGACAAAATATATAAAATATAAAAATAATAACCTTGAAAATTATTACCGCCGAGTTGCATAACCAACATGTGTTACACCAGACAAATTTCACATAAGCATATTTTAAATATTAAACGCAAATAATCGATAGGATGCATTTCAAATCTCGTATCGAATAAGTAAATTAGTAACGATTGTAACTTTCGATCGTTTTTTCTTTTTTTTTTTATATATATTTATTTTTATATATTTCTTTACCTGCGATTCCGACTCTTCAACTACTGGAACTGAAGACGTCGGTTCTTGCCTTTGATTAGACGGATTGAGTTTAGGCAAAGTACGTGTCGCTCTGTTTCCCATCGCGTCGATATTTTTAAACCATAAAACCAAGTGGAAAAGAGAGAAAATGGAAAAACAAGTTCATCGATGTAGCTGCGTCACTCACACTCGGACAATTAACATCACTAAAATGACCGGGGCGAATAACCTTGACTCGACACCCACCACACACGACACGCACTAGATAAATATCAACTGATGTGGCGCAATGGCTCGTTTTCGACTCCTCCGAGCGGGGCACTAATAACCGAACCATGCGCGCACTCGGGCGGTGGTTTGTGAAAAAATCGATGTTAAAAGCAGTTTTTTTTTTAAAAAAACTTCTAGTTAAGCTTTTTCACACCAGGAGTTGAGTTGAAATCAAGAAATGACGTCATTTGACAGAAAAAAATTAAACATGACAAGTTTGTGTTCAGTTTTATGTCAGGAAAACTAGTTTCTGTTTAACCCAATTACGAAACTTTGATGACGGCAACACCAAAAAAAGACAGAAATGTGTGTCAAATGAAAAACTTCCATCATGCTGAGATTTTAAATTTTTAATCCTGATATATTTTACATAAAGCTACAATATTTATTAATCCTTGTTTCTGGACACCAGGTGTCACCCTACTTTACTCCCATCTTTTACAGACACAATTCATCTCGTAAACCGTTTTAACTATAATTACACACTTGTCCGGAAATTGGAAACAAGCCTCGTTTTCGTTTAGTATTTGAAAGTAGTCAATTTCCAATGTTTCCAGAAGATTTACAGCTTTGGATTCCATATTCCCATCTTTATTTATTTTGGTTTTTTTTAAAGAATTTCTTTAAAGAGTCTGCATTTGCATGCAAAAATGCCATTCATCTCATGCACATTACTCTTCCTGGAATTGCGTATCATGTATGCAGAATTATACAAAATTTATTCGCTGGTATTCACGCAGGAATTTGACCAAGCTGCAAAATACCAAGCAGCTAAAGTCACTGATTGATAGATTGCCAGATATAATACCTAAAGATCTTAGCCAAATTTCAACAATTGGATAAAAAAAAATTCTCGATTTTAATGCGTCATAACAATACACCTTAACACTTAAACCATCAAAAAAAATTAAAAACCTAAAAAATATGCAAATAAATAACTAAATAATTAAAAAATTCAACTCTTACAGCTGGTGTATAAATGTTTAACCTTAATCTATGTATTTACTTGAATATTTTGTCTTTAATTTGGGCAGAGGGAGACGAATTGTTGGCATAATTTAGGTTGTAATATAACAGTTTAAAAATAGCACACGTCATTTCAAGAATCGAAGGACTTATTCCGAGGAATAAAAATGCAGGAATAGATAATTAGATGTTTATAAATGGTTGATATTCTTTTTATAACGTGGCGATGTTTACAAAACGAGTAAATAAAGGGTAAAAATGGGGATTAGGATGTTGCGAAAAGGAACTTACCCGCTCCATCTTTTGAAAATATTCTCGCAGAAATGTGATCGGGTTTTCCGGTCGACTCACGCATAATTGCACGATGCAATCCTTTAAAATCTGTTGAATATTGTGTCTTTGCACGTAGGCTTCGCACTCACGCAAGCTTTGCTCTTCTTCCGACCAAGAAGCCATTTTGATGTCTCTTTAAAGACGACCCACAAAACTGATCCGGCCTTGCCAAAGAGAATAAAACATTAAAATTAAATGTTTTTTTTAGAAATAAAAAATAATTCTATTGTATTGTATATTATATAGATAATGTATCAAGTTTCTTTATTTTTTATATATAAAAGTTCTTATTTTTATGACAAGAACTCGTTAAAAGCGAGCCGGTTTGTTCTAAATTTGGGTGGTAGGCTGTGGTAACGTATCACGTTTCCTTTCGCCGAACTTCAGTATGCTTCCGCACGTTAACGATAAGAGAAGTAGTATTTACGGAATTTTTAAAACGTACGAAAATAAAATAAACATATAAGCAAATGTAATTTAAAATGTATGTTTTTCAAAATAAATTATTAACGAAACAAGTGTAAAGGAATTTTGAAACTATTTTTAGTTGTGGATGACGTGATTGTATCACTGGGCATACGTTTTAGTAATCGTCGCCATCGTTATTGTTTGTAATGAGTGGTTATCATTTTATTTGCAGATTTTAACCATTTATTGTGAAATCCCGAAGGAATATTTCAGTCAGTAAAGAATAACCAAAGTGAGTGTTAGATAAAAACCGTTAAAAAAACAATTTAAACGAAAAAAAAAGCGAAAGTTTACAAAAATCTGTAAATTGTTTTGTTTGGTCCGTTAGGCTTAACACATGGGCTTTGCGTTGTCATTTCCGATAACGAATGATTAAGCAATAAAACAAAGTTAACTAAATGAAGAAACATTTTTTTTTATAGAGATAAAATTTTAATTTCGTTTTTAAATTTTATCACTAGGTTACTTAGAAATGAGCAATATATCGACGGACGAGAAGAACCAAGCCTGGGAAAACGCTTTCAAGGCTTTAGAGCAAAATAGAAAAGAAGAGGAAGCGAAAAAAGTGGAAACTCAATCCACGAGTTATCAACCGGAACCCCAGTACAACACTTACCACCGGGTTATGCATTACGCCATGTATCCATCTTACCAACCAAAGTAATTTCAAAAATAATTAGCAGTTAATTCTATTTATTTTTTTTATGTAAGAGGTAGAAAAACGCTTTTTTCTTTTTGTTTAGTGACTTAAAAAAGAAAAAGGTTTGGCTACTTTTAACATATTACAGATTTTAATTATATTTTTTTTGTTAGTTTATCTAGCATATTCAGCTAGATTGGTTTAAGTTGATTAGCTATCAGTTATTTTTTTTAGTTCGGGTTTTATGCCAATATATTAATTTTTAAAAAAATGAAGTTTTTGATAAGATTTTTTAGTTTTATTATTTTAATAATTTTAAATGCAATTTTTGAGCGTCAACGTTCATTCATCTTCTAGACAGGACACTATTGGGACGGCCAAAAAGTGTCCCATGTAATAATTCACTGTATTGTAAAATTAATAGAAACCTAATTTTTTTTTTTTTTTTTTTTTAGTATTTTTACATAATTTAATAACCAACCACAGCTTGCTTAGAAAACTGAGAATTTAAACCAGCTATATAGATAAACTCTTTAAAATAATTTTTTAGTCCTTTAAATTTCATTTTAAAAAAGGAAATAGAAGGGCAATCTAATCCATTACTTCCTGCTTTGTTGATCTCAATGTTTTCAAGGGTGTTGTGTTAATGCTTTAACTAAAGGAAATCAAAATCAACACAAATAATTTCCAAAATTCATTTCTTCCACCAAAACAATTTACTAAGCGCATCGTAAATGCTATATAAAAGATAAATCGTTTATTCCACTTTTTAAAAATCGTGGGAAAATTTCTATTAGCAGCCATTAGCTCATAACCAGATGGCTCCGACACAAAGAAGGGCAATTAAAATTAACAATAACATAAAAATAATTAAATTAAAACCGTAAAACATGGACTAAATCCTCTTTCTGGCACTTTTCTAATAAAAATAAAATTTCTCTTTTCAGTTACGTGACTTCATACCCCACGATGCCACCATACAATGCTGCGTACTATCCACCTTATAACATGTACCCAAGTTATCCGATACCTAACGGAATACCGCCTCCCATGCCGCCGAATGCAGGCCCGCCATGTTCGACAGCCCAGCCGAACGCCGGAAAAAACACAACATCGACCCCTTCTAAAGATGGTAATTAAATGTGTCATTCTGGACTGTGTCTTATAATATGCTAATAACCATTTTATTGTTGCAAACAAATTACAAAACAGATTTTTTTTGATTAATAAATCACAGTAAAGAAAAGGTGGTTGGTGAAGAGTTTATTTTATTTCTAAAGAGAGCCCACTTTGTGGATAAAATGCAGAATTTTGGCTCTCTTTTTTAATCAACTACTGGGGAAGGGTGTTTTATTATTTAAAAAAAAAATGTAAATACAAAATTATAATAATTAAAAAAAAAAAAAAATTATAAACAAAAATGGAAATTATTAAAAAATCTTGAAAAATGAGTGGTTAAATTGATGAATTTCAGAATCTTTATATGGTGCAGAAGCCAAAGATAAAGATGGGGAAAATGCATCAACAACGGCCCACACGATTAATAATAAAAGTTCAACTGTATATGGAGGATATGTTACAACTACGACAACTCCAGACTACTCGGCGAATAAACAAATTAAAATGAAACGTAAGTTTCGCTTTTCAAAACGAATTGCAATGTCCCCAAATTATTTTTTTTCCAAATTCCTTTTTTTTTTTGTTTTTTTTTTTTTCTCTCCAAAATATTTATTTAATTTTTAGAATCCCCTGGGGCTGGTGCCATCAGATTTAATCTGCCCAAGAGACCTGGCGGCCCCCCAAATAACACACACTTCCATAAGAACAACAACAATTTGTTCGCGACTAATGCACAACAAACGAGTGCGACACAAGAAGCTCCAAAGTAAGAATTTTTTAATGTGAAAAAAATGAATGAGAGTTCATTGTATTTTGGTATTCTTCTAGATAAAGGTAATGAATTTTTTTTATTTTTTATTATTATTTTGAGTTGGGTGGGATTATAGGATTAAAAAGTGATTTAAGATACTTGATTGGCTGATTATGAGTTTTTTTTGTCAGTCGGGGGAGAGAGAGAGAAAATAGGGTTTACTTGCGTAAGCGACTACTATGGCCATACACATTGTTTGTCGGGAAATTGAGGTACATAGCAGGGTTTTAGTTTGATTTTATTTGTAAATTTTAATGTTAAAGGGTTTATGACATCACAGATTTTATTGGTTCATTGGAAAAAGCATTGTTAAAAACCCTTAAATAATTTTTCAAAGATTTTTGAAAAATATTAGAGGGTTTAAACTCAATGCTGAAGTTGTGAAAATGAGCAGACACCAATCTGAAAAAGTGAGAGATAAAAGCGAGACCAAATCGAGAATTGGCGCGATTGTTACCAGTTGTGACTTATGACCCCATTTATTTAACATGGAGAATACCAACTCTGACGGCAGAAACAGCGCCTTGCTAGAAGTAGCCAACAATGTTCCTCACCAAGCTTAAATGAGGATACGAAATTATTTTTTTAAAGGTGTTCTGATAACTTTAAAAAATAAATTTAGGCCATTTTAAGGGATGGCGAAGTATCAAATGTATGATGTCGTAAACCCTTTAAGTTTTGATTTTGTAAAGGGAAAATTTTAACATTGCCCAAGATTAGGGCTTCAAATGGGGAAGGCGATTTTCTAAATTTTGTTTAAAAAAAATTAGTTACAGTTTATTTTCCACAAAGTCGAATATGTAAGATTAGGTTTAGGGCTCCACGAGGCGAAGGGGGGCTCTATATCCAAAATATAACTTCGTTAAGTTCACTTGGCGCAGAAGTTGATATAGTTCGTTCAGTTGGGCTCATATTATTTGTCTGAATTATTAGATGTTGAAGATTAGGCCCCAAAAAGGAATGCGTAAAGCCAAAATGTCAACAATCAGCTATTAATCTTGTTTGAACCCCAATCCGCCATGTTTAATCATAGATCAATTTAAAGTTTAGAACTTCGTGGTGGTTGTCATAACATGGTAAACAAAATTTTTCGAATCGATGCTGCGTAAAAAAACTAAGTTTTCAAAATTAATTTGGGTGGAAAAATTCAACAATTTGAGATTTACAATTTTGGACTTAGTTAGCCGCCATTAATATGAACAATCAAAAATTGTTAAGTTGTGCGGGGCATAGTTTAGTTTAGTTTACGTATGGTATGCGGAAAATCAGTGGATTAAAACAAAATCTTGTGGGTAGAAATTTCTTCTTAGTTGAAGTTTTTTATATATTTTAAGATTCTAGAATAATATCAAAAATGTAGTGAACTAAAAGATGAAGAAAAAAGGTTTTTTTTTTTTTAGACTTATAACGAATTTATGGGGACTGGTAGAATTGTTTTTAGAAAATTTCGTTAAAATTAATTATTAATAAGAACTGACATTTAATAAGAACTCTCATTGTTCTAATGAGATTCTATCTAAGGTAATGAAATGTTCTGTCTTTCAGAACTTTGGTGTCCAGTTTGTCTTTTTTTACACACAACATTTTCTGAAGATATGTTTTGTGTAAATGATATTTACGGAAATGAGTCAATGAAAATTAAATATGTAATTTTAATTTGTGTTTTTCAGATTGTGCATTCAAGGAATTGACATCATGGCGGATCCAACAGTTCCGAAAAAATTCAAGTAAGTAAATAACTGTAAAGTAATAGAAAATTTTTATTTTTACTAACCTCGTTATTGCTATTAGCCAATAGTTACGAAAATAGTTTGTTATCCCGAATTTGCATTAACTTATGCCTCGATACAGACACTCTTTGTTATATTAAAATAATCCGATTTTGAGTTTCATTATAACTCGAGTTTGCAATAACATGGTTGGATTATCTGTAAAACAAAAAATAATATTTTTATCAATGCAAATTAATGCATGATTACGCAAATAATAATATTTTGTTAATTAATTACGGTACTTCTTTTATTAGAGATTACATTCAGCGAGCTTTTGACCGTTGCGAAACCAACTTGGATAAAAATCAAGTGATCATTGTGTTAACCGGCAAGGTAACCAAGTCGCGGAAAGACGACACGTTACATCAGATAGATTGGGATAACGAACCATTGCCAGGGTAAGAAATTCATAATTTTAATTTCATGAAAAAAAACGCGACATCTTACAGCCAATTTCAAACAAATTCATAAAACCCGACCTCTCATGGCTAATTTTGCAAACAAACTATTTTGCAGAATTTCCAGCGAGCAGTGGAAAAAGAAACAGAATTTGTTAAAGAATTCGTCAAACGAATCGCCAACTATGAAGGTGGCTGTTCCTAATACGCCATCTCCAAAGGTGATGACATGGACCACTCACAGTCCTTCTATCGTTGCTGTAAAAAGATCTCACTCGAAGTCTAGTTCGTCTTCTGAATCGCGCTCACCTTCGCCATATCGGGACCGGTCTTCCAATAGAACCAAAAAACGTCGAACTAGGTAATTTTTATTTGCATTATAAATGATTGTATTCTAATTTTTTGTGTTTGGTTTCTATAGCAGCAGCAGCAGCAGTAACAACAACAGCGATTCCAGCGATTCTGTAGGCACAGTAAGTCGAAAACTCAATTCAAGCATTGTAGGACCTTATAAGGAACGTGGACAAGGTAACGTGAATAGAGAACGAGGACACACACCCAAGGGAAATGGCGGCAAGAAGAAGAAGAAGAACAAAAATAAATTGTATGTCGAAATTGGAGAATAAAAGCCGTCACGTAAAAATTGTTTAATTTCGTCAGTAGATTTGAGCAGATGCAGATGAGTATGAAAGAAGAGGAGGAACACAGCGAGAAGTTACAGAAAAGGGCCGCTAGGTTTCATAATGTCGATATTGATAATATCAAAAAAAAGAAACCGAGTCTGGTGTTGTCTATCAATAATTATCAAGTATGTAGAATGGTGTTTGGAATGTTTGAAAAAAAATATATTTGTTATTTTTTAATTTTAGAATTCTGAGGACAATACAGATATTGATTGGTCGAATTTTACCATTGTGGGGACGAGCACGGACATTGAGAAACGTTATTTGCGTTTAACTACGGTAATTATTTAATTTTCTTATGGGAGAAGTCGGATATTTTGATTTTGATTTGCGTGATTTAAATATTTTATTTGTTCTTTAGGCTCCTGATCCGGCAACAATTCGGCAAGTTGAAGTTTTGAGGAAATCGTTGGTTATGATAAAGGATCATTGGGTAAAAAATCAAGAGTACACTTATGTGTGCGATCAGCTGAAAGCTATTCGACAGGATTTAACGGTAATTAAATTTTTTTATTACCCCTATTTGAATTTTTACTATTTAAATTGTTTTTATTTTTTTAATTACAGGTACAGTGCATAAGAAATGATTTTACAGTTAAGGTTTATGAAGTACATGCCAGGATTGCTTTGGAAAAGGTACTGTACCTTATTATTTATTATGATTTTAATATTGATTTGTTGTTTTTTGGTTGCAGGGTGATCATGAGGAATTTAATCAATGTCAAACTCAACTCAAAGCTTTATATAGTGAAATAGGTGGTGAAAATCATTTGGAATTTCTTGCTTACAGGATACTCTACTTTATATTCACGAAAAACACGCTTGGTAAATATTTTTAAAATATTTTTGTATTAATTAATTTATTGAAATTAATCCAAACAGATTTGACAACCACAATGGCATCGTTATCAAACGAAGACAAAAAAGATGAAACCATCAGTCACGCTTTACAGCTGCGCTCTGCTTGGGCCCTAAACAATTATCATAAGTTTTTCAGATTGCATCGAGTAGCTCCTAAGATGTCCGGTTTCCTGATCGATTGGTTCGCAGATCGGGAACGCAAGAATGCTCTAAAGACCATTATCAAGTCGTACGTAAAACCCGAGCCTTTTATGTTACTTTTTGTTTTTGTAGTGTGTTGACAAAGGAATTGCAATATAACAGCTTTGCATGCGGGATTCAAACTAACTAATCCTAATGGGTACAATGGCTGAATTATTTCTTCTAGTTGTTTAAATTTGTAATTATTGAATCAAATACTAGCCAGGACTACTATTTAAGTTCAGGCTATTATTTAATCTATTTAGGTATTTCTTCAAAACCATGCACTTTTCTTATTGGTTTGTATGAAATCTATTTATTTCTTCAAAACCATGCACTTTTCTTATTGGTTTTTATGAATCATGTGACAAAACAGTGAAATTAGACAGAAGCTGGAAGCTGCATTCAAAAAATCGTGTTTAGTGTTTTAAATGTGTGTTTTGAATTTTACTATTGAAATACGTGTCAAGAAATTGTGTGTTTTTGGATTTGCGATGTCACTTTCTGCAGTATTTGTGTTTTAAGATTTTTTAAAACATGCCAAAACACAAACACTGCAGGAAGTGACATCATTAGTCCAAGAACACAACTTCTTGACATCTTCAATGTTAAATTTTAAAACACAAAACAAGACTCTTTGAATGCAGCTAGTGATGTTAATTTTTATTGCTAAATTTCCGCTAAATTTCCCACATTATTCATCCATTATTGAAATCTCAGGTTGCTTATTATCAAACGCAATTCCTTTGTCTATGTAATTATATTATTTTTTTACATATAATCTGAGTAAGTACTTTTCTTCAGGTATTTCCAGGTAAGTTTTTTTTAATTTAAAAAAAAAAAAAAGAAAATTTATTTACAAGTGAATTATTATATTTTGAATTTATTGAAAAAAAATCCTATTGTTGTGGTTTGTTAATAACTCTACCTTGAATCACTTTGTTTTAACATGAATTTTTCTTTTTATGTCCCGTGTATTCTCTAGATACCGCCCCAGTATGGCAGTATCATATATAGAAAATGAGCTGGGCTTCTGCAGTACGGACGAGTGCGTCAAATTCCTGGGGCTTAATAGGGTTGTTGTCATTGACAAAGAAAAGATCGACTGCAAGCAAAGTGCTGCTATCTTTTGCGCCTGAAAACAATCAAATTTTTTTTTTGATACATTGATTGGCTTTTCAATTTTTAATCATTATCATTTTCAAATTTTGTTTTTCTAAAAATGTCTGAAAGGAGAGAATGAGGACGGAGATAAGAAATGGTCCAATGACACAATGAGATCGATTGTCAATGAAGATCCAAGGCGCTCTCGGGGGTTCTGACGTGGGTCCTGGACAGATTTCGCTCCTCCAGCAAAGGGATGTGTTTTGCAGAACTATTTTAAGTGTTAAAAGTTTAATGGCGACCGGAAGAAGAGTGGATGAAGACTTGGAAGATTCGATGTCGATTGAAGGACTTATTTTTAAATGAGTTGAGGGTTTGTTGAGCTGAAAAATGACCCTCAGCCTGGTTGTGTGTATATGTGTGTTGTGTGTAGTTCAGCGCCCCAGGAAGTCGGATGAAGACAACGTGTCGAAATTACCAGGGCCCACATCATTGTCCCTTGTTATTGTTGATTAAGTTGATTTTTTTGTATTGGTTTTTTTTAACCAAAAAACTATAGTTGTTTGATTGATGAGTATTTTTATTTAAACTGCTTATTGCAGAGTGAAGTCGGGTCAGTAGGAGTGTAATAAAATACACTGATTTTTTTTGAGAAAAGGGTGTGTGGGTAAGTTTGCCCTCCCCTTCATCGTTGTATTATATGACATTCCATTTATTTCATTGATTTGTATATAGAAGTTTTGGTGAATAAATGTCAGCAAGAGATTTTGAGTTGATTTTATTTTAGATTTATTGAAAATTTACAGAAATTTCAATACTCAATTTTCAGTTTTGTGATATTAGGGGTATTCATGGTGAGGCTCTATTCTCGGTTCCAGGTTCATAACCTCGCCGACAAAAACCTAGGCGACAATAACCTCGTCCGACAATAAACTCGCCTGACTTAAACCTAGCTAACAAAAACCTCGCCAACATAAACCTCGCTTGACAAAAACCTCGCCCGACTTAAACCTGGACGTCAAAAACCTTGACTTAAAAACCTAGCTCGACATAACCTCGCCTCACTTAACCTCGCCAGGTTAAAAAATTTAAAAATTTAAAAAAAAAATTCAAATTTACAAATTTACAAATTGTAAATAAAATTATTTGCACCAATATTATTTTATTATTATTATTATTTTATTGACAATATTTTACTTGAAACTTAGTTATGTGCTATTCTTTGAAGATGTTATACAACATTTCACCATAACTCTCTACAATATTTTTAAAATGTCTCGCAGTATCCCTTAAAATAATATTAATGAATATTGGTTGGTTGGTTGCATTGGCGAAAATAATTGTACAAACACTTTTTGTAAATTTGTAACTTTGTAAATTTAAAATATTACACAAAAAAAACATCTTCATTCAAATTTTTTTTTTTAAAATTTTTAAATTTTTTAAGTGGGGGGTGGGATGGGGTGGGTTTTTGACGTCTAGGTTTTTGTCAAGCGAGGTTTTTGTTGGCTAGGTTTAAGTCGGGCGAGGTTATTCCACCTAGTTTTTGTCAGCGAGGTTCACCTGATACCCTATTCTCACTATTGCCACTACGTCGTTTTAGCATGTATGGATTTTTCTATCTTCACAATACACGATTGGAAAGTCTACTCAGGCAGAAACAACACTTATAAATAATGGCAATAGTGAAAATAGAGAATACCACGAATGTGTTGGTGAATATAATTGGTCTTTTAAAACAGTAACTCCCGATAAAATTTCAAATTTTTTGCAGAATTACATTAAAATAAACAATCCAAGGTATTATCACAAAATTACTAGAGTAGTTTAAATTAACATACCGTATTTTTCTTCTTTGTGCGGCATGCCGGATAAAGTGAGTATTTATTACTTTTTGCGGCACTGATTTGAATTTTACAGCATGTCAGAAAAAAGACCGTTGTCAACTTGTAGACATGCTGCACCAAGAGAAGGAATATGGTAACGCAATTATGTATAGTTATCGAGGTGGTGGATTGCAACTGCGTGGCTCATGGTGTTGTGAGCTCTTGCTTGTGTCTGAGGATTTTGAATTTACACATTTACGTAAATGCATTTCATCCGAACATTCATCTGCTTTTGGGACCTTTTTTCTACAAATCCACTACAACAACTATTTAATTATAGGTATCATAAGACACAAATAGCAGTATTTTCTTGGCAGAATAGTTTTTTTATTTCCAAAATGTGTGAAGAAGTTTTTTCAGAGTTCTCCTGCCTGTTTCTTCAGGTTCCCCCCATCGACTAACAAAACTCAGTCTTCCTTAGGGATTCGCTGTGGAACCTTGGTAATGGGAAAGATTTAAAATAGTGAATGAAGGAAAAAGGGTTACCCAGGCAAAACTCCAAGGTGCGGTAATCCCTGTTAGTTACTATTTATTTTTTTATTTTTTAGTTAAAGTGCTGCCATGCTATTGTACCGTCCTACAGCTAATTATTACAACATCAGCATATGATTCTATTTTAGTGTCAGAATAATTATTTTATTGCATAATATTTTATATAAAAAAATTTAAAGACTTCAAGAGTTTTGCTTGATTCAATTACTTCTAATAATACAGATTATTATCAGTTGCGCTTACTGTATAACCAAAAAATACAGTTCATATTTTCACTGACCAGGTTAACATTTTAAATTAACATTAATTTAAAAAAAGTATTACAAAATTCTCAAATTACTTGAACACCTAACTGAAATTTCATTACATCTTTGATACACATTCTGGGATTCTGCTGTTTTGAAAAACAAAAATTCACAAACTCACCTAACAATGGCCATTCAGTACAAAAACGATAAGCAACACACCCACAATCTTCCTTAAATATTTTCATTTCATCTTCAGTTGAAATATATGTTCGAGCAACATGCTGAATGAAATCCCAATTAACATCGTAACATTTACGAGCAACAATTTCAAAGAAACTTTTCGACAAAATCCTTCGTCTAGTCTTCACACTCATATTCTTAAATAACAATTCAATCATGGCTAAATTTTCCTGCAAACAAAAATCCATAACCTGCAATGCAGGCAATTCTTCAGTTCTATCAACCAAGTGCCGCTGCACTTCAGAAGACAAAGCCAAATGGCACCAAGAAAAAAATCTTTCAATAAAAAAAGATTCCCTATTGGGATATCTTGAAAAATAATCAAAAGCTAAACATTTTTTAAATTTAACAATTGCACCATTCTTTGGAAAACAAAAATTCAAAAATCTATCGACCATTGGCCAATTACTTTCAACACTTAAATTGATAGCAGCACAAGTTTTGTAAGCATTAAAAAAACTAGATTTTTTGAATAGTACCATATATTCGTTTGTAATACATTTGTTTATCATCGCTTCCAAAAAATCCCAATTTAAGTGACTTCCATCAAACACTTCTTGTGACATACCCAACAAAAAAATATGTCTGTCTATTTCTGTCACATACTTATTGTTTAGTAGAAATTCGATGTTTAGTAAATCTGGTAAATCACATGGTCCAGTAAAAATAACTGGAATTGATTTTTTTAGATCATTTGAATAATTAAACCTCTTTATTAGAGAGGGGACTTTTATCAATAAATCAATCAAACACTTTTTAACTTTACACAATTTCAAGCTATCATGCCAAGTTAATTTAATCAGATTAAATACTTGTGCAGCTTCATAAGAATAAGAATAAGAAATAAATCCTGAATAACTCGTTACACGATTCAGAAACGATGTAAAGAAATCCACATACAAAAAATCAAACAATAGACACAAACAAACATCTATTCCAAAATCCGAAGACAAAAGAACATCCACTTGTTGTTTGTTCATTTGGGAAAGTATAAAACATAGAATTGAAATCGGAAAACTACAACCGTTACCAGCATTGACTTCTTGATCCTCGATTGATTTCTCAATAAGCAAACTAAAAATCTCCCAACTATCGACAAGTTTCGTTTGTATTCTTTTTTTTTCATCCTCTCTCATTATCGACCAAAAGTATTCAAGTTGACTTTGGTTTCCATATTCCATGGCCTTAAAAAACATGTTGTACTTGCTATTGTAACTTATTCGGCGAGGATCAATTTTAAATGAATAGTTTAACCAAAAATTAAACATTATACGTTTCAAATTGCTTTCTGTTTCTAAGGGTTCATATTCAACTAAATCGTGCATCAAAATGTCATTATATCTGGTCCAAAGATTCTCAATTGCATCTGTCATACAAAACACACATGCGATGTCGAATCTGAGTGTGATTGGTAAATCCAGTTTCCATGCAAGAATTCGTGCAGTTTCGGTTGTGTCCAATCTTCCATGAATCGTCCATTGTATCGAGGGAATAATGCGCTTCACAAGTGGCATTTCGACATGTTTAAATACGAATATATGGGTCAATAGATACACGAGGAAATCTCGAATTTGCCGCCCGATAAGTTTGACAAATGTTTGCAAGAGATGTTTAAAATGATGAGGAATAATCATAACGTCCACTTGCTGACACACTTCTTGTTCAAATGTTGACCACTTTTCCTTGGCAGTAGGTAAATGCCAATTAATGTAAATATTGGAATGATTTTGCCATAACATAACTGCATTTTTGATGAGCATAATGTGCTCGAAACTCGGTACGTCCAAGATGTAATCCATGATAATATTTCAATTTCAATAGTGCGACGATGACGCATTAAATATTGCCAATAAATTCAAGAAATGATTTCTGAAAAATCAAAAAAAAATTAGATTAAATCAAATAAAAACAACAATTCCGGATTTTGTCGTGTTGTTTGTGACTTCTTTTACAGTAAATTCTCCTTTTATAGACTAAATGATTTCACGATCAGCAAAACATACCTTCTATCACTCTGTGAGATGAACTTATTCCCTTTTCGAAATTCGACCAAAGAGAATAAAAGCTGAAGATTAAATACATAAATACATTAATTTATGAATTTCATCCGCCAGGGTAGACTAGTACGGCTCCTCAACTTCAGACTAAATGGAGACTAAATCTCACTGTCCGGATTGATATATGGCGACTAAATAGAACGGTCACGCGGTATCAGAGGTCCAGGTGACTAAAACCTACTACCACAACATAATACGTATTGTGTTCGTACCCTATTACAGCTTGGACGAATGTTTGATGGTTTCAGCTGATAATTCGACTTCCTCACTGCCACCATTATGTAGATACTCACGTTCAATAATACGGTACTGTAAATTTATATTTTCTTTAAAAGTGATATCTTGTTGTTGCTTGTTGTTTATCCACGTAAGAACATGAACATTGATGTCAAATCCTGTCCATTCAAATTATTCGTACTTTTTTTAAGTCAAACATGTACAAGTATGTTTTCTAGATTGATTTATTTATCCACGTAAGAACATGAACATTGATGTCAAATCCTGTCCATTCAAATTATTCGAACTTTTTTTAAGTCAAACATGTACAAGTATGTTTTCTAGATTGATTTATTTATTTATTTTTTTGAATTTTGTATATTTTAAATCATGATAAATATGAATTGAAATATTGGTTAACTTGAATAGTACTGGTAGCTATTCAAAATGGCGATGCCGCATGGCGGCACGAGGTCGACAGTCGGTAAAGTAATTTATCATTTGACGACTGTCTAAATACATTTTCGACATCTTAACTGCAGTGATCTTCTGCGTGGTCTTCTGCGATGATTTACCAACTCTAATAATTACTTTCTTTTATAGCAAATTTAATTCTTTTGAATGGATTTGTTTTCCAACTACAATTTTATTAGGTTTAGATAAATTTTAGTAATTGTTGACAAAATCAAAAATAACTTCAACCTCCTTTGTGATAAGGAATCGCTGGATGGTGTTGAAAGGTAGGTGCATTATGAGCTGTAGCATGTTTATCTTCACAAACAAAACTGGTTACATCATCATATAAACATGTATCTGCCATCCAACACATGGTATCTAGTGTAATATAACCACAATTTGATTCTTTGTGCAACATGCTGTGAGGACACCAATTTTTGAGCCCTATATCGTTCCCTGTTCCTGACCATCGCCAATACATGTACTTGTTACCGTTTAAGATTTGATAGTAGGTTTCTAATCCTACCCAAGCAGCTATAATAATAATGAATACAAAATTACTTAAATATATTAAACACAACTCTGATTAACAGAAGTAACTTACTCATATTTTTAGCAAGGAATATTTTGTTGAAAAAGTCAATTTTTTCATTGCTTTCGAGAGTAAGTAGATTTTTATTCTTGCTGCGACATATGTCTCTCGCTTGGTACCAACTTCTCTTTCTATGATCTTTATTGTACAGAAAGTATTCATGATTTTTGTATGTTACAACATCGTAATTGCCATGATGAATTTTGTCTTCGCATATGAAACTCGAAACAGCATTACAATATGAAAACATCCAGCATCCAGCGGTATTAACAAACGCACAAACATGATCCCGTGTTCTAGTCTGATCTGGACACCAATTTAAATACGTTGCATCTTGGCCGGTATTATTCCACCTCCAATTAACTGCTGACCCAAGGTGGTGGTGTGCCTTTGAATATGCTTCCAAACCAATCCAATAATCTAATAGTTAGGAATTAATTAAAATTAACAGTATAGAGTTTTATCTACTTATAAGAAGTGTGTCACTATTTTACTCCATTTTTGGATTATGGCACTGTCTTCTGGCCAACTCCATAATCAAAGTGCAGGTACTTCAAAGTCCAACTCGAGAGTTTAGTATGTGAAAAACTTCGTTTTTGAAGTAACAATTCTTTGAAATGAAATAACGGAACTCTGAAATGAGAGTATTGTTACTCCTTTAAATGGGGTAGTTGCCACGTCACAAAATTGAGTAAAATGGTGATTTTTTCTAAGAGTGAAGGACTTGTACTAAGTCAACATGTGTCCAGGGCCGGTTGAGAGTTTTGAAAGGTACCAGGAAGTCTTATGTCGGATTTGTTGTACAGGGCATCCCCTGTACAACAAGTACCACACTGTAAATCTAAACGTCCAAAATTTTCATGTGACTGCTGAAAGTGTCTACTGTCTAATGCTGCTTTGAATGGATTTGTTAATTTTTATACAACAATTTTATACAAAATCAAACTAGTCTTTTCTACCATCCCTATAAATCCTCTTAAAATCATGTCTGTCTGCATTACAGCTTTTAAGAAATTTCCATTTTTCTGTCTGAAAAAAGTGCCTGTTGCCCTAATACTTCTGAAACCTACTGTAGTTATGAGGTTTTAACAGTGGCACAAACTCTTTAACAGCCTTGTGGTTTGGGAGTGTCTAATTATTTGATTCTGGAACCATTTTGTCTAATTTTAGAATTACAGTAGTGTTAATGACAGAGTATGTTAGTACATGTATTATAAGGCATTAATTTAACTTTCAGCACTTTTAACATTACAGAGTTAGAGAGAGTTACAGAGTTTTCCATATAACTATAACTTTTTTTATGGTTATAAATGGTGTTACACAAAAGAAAGAATGTTCAGTTTTTAGTACTCACTTTTCTCAACTGTGCACTAAAAACTGGACTTTTTTGTGTAACAATAGGTGCGTTCAATCCTGAAAAGGAAACGTCACTTCTACTTATCTGCCTTATGGAAAAGTGACTTCTCAATGAACACACTTAAATTGTTCATGCATTTTCATTTTCATTTGTATTTTTATTGTTTCAACTGTGGAATAAAAATTAGATTTCTTTGATAAAATTGTCTATTCTGGTCTATTCCAAAATGGTACCAAAGTCAAAAATGATACCAAAGTCAAAAATGGTACCAAAGTTAAAAATGGTACCAAAGATAAAAATGATACCAAAGATAAAAATGGTACCAAAGTTAAAAATGGTACTGTTTGGAGTCGTGAAACATCAACGATCTAATCGTTTCCAAGATGGCTGCCACTTTAGTTAGCACTGTGCATGTGCAGTAAAAAGAAGTGACTTCTATAAGGCAAAGAAGTGAGTTGTGTTTGCCTTTTCTCTTAAGTCACTTAAGTCACTTCTATAAGGCAAATATGACGTAAATTACGGCATATTTGCCTTTTAAAAGTCATTTCAGGCAAATAAGTGACTTTTCTTTTCAGGATTGAACGCACCTACTATTTATAACCAAAAAAGAAGTTATAATTATAAGAGAAAAGCACCTGCTGCAAACTGTAATATTTCTACAATTACAATTAAAATTGCTGTTAACAACCCTGCTATATCTGGACTTTGTGTACCCACACTCCACAAGAAAAACATTTTTTTTTGTGAGAATAGTGACTAATGATGGTACACATACCACAGGCTCTAAGGTCTATAAAACAACCATCACAGTTTAGACATATCAATCTAAATATTATGTTATACATTTAAATTTACAATTTGGTTCTTTCAATCCTGAAAACAAAAGTCACTTATTTGTCTTAAAGTCTGGTTTTCATGCACCTGTTAATGCGAATCCATCATGCATAAATGTTACAATGCATGGAAACTTTGTTGCGTTGCTGATGCGCACAAGCCAACATGCTGTGCTTTTCAGCACAATGGCTTATACGAATAAAAATGTAGTATTTACGTAAAGCAAAAAGTAAAAGTAAAAGCATTTGCTCAAGTAGAAGCAACTAGTAAAAGCAAATGCTCAATTTCATATGAATAAACATTTGCTTTTACTAAGAAATAATTTGTAATCCATTCTACATTTTCACTATTAAACCTGTATAATTCACGGTAGTGCTCATCTCGAGTTTCAGTGTGTGATTTGTAGTGCTTTTTGGTCTTGAAAACATGATTAAATAGCAGGGCCATGGCTGTAGTTACAAACTGAAGTATACTCGGGACTGACTTCAAATTTTTGAAGCATTTGCTAAAAATAAGAGCATTTCCTTCTGTTTATTCATTCAAAATTTAAGTAAAAAAAGTAAGTGCTTTTAATTAAAGTAAAAACTACTAGCATGAAGTAAATACTATTTTGCTTCAAAATCAAAGGATTTACTTAAAACTTTATTCTTAAGAATGAGAGTATTTGCTTCAAAATTATGAAGTAAAAGCATAAACTTCACTTTATTCATACGACCCAATATCTTATGTGGGGAGGAAGTTGAAACAATTCAACTTTAGGACGCTGGCTAAGCACGTGAGAACTGATGGTGCTTTGCTGCTTTGACACACGGGTTTTAACACGTGCATGGGAACTAGGCTTAAGTGTCTTTTGTAAGGCAAGTATGATATAAATTAAGTCATAGTTGCCTTATAGAAGTGACTATAAAGTGACTTTAGAGTAAAGGCTAATACAACTTGCTTTTTTTGTCTTATAGAAGTCATCTTGGTTTTACTAAACATGCTCATTTAGGCAAAGATCAGGTTATTAAACTGTTTTTACTCAATCAAACAAATCTCGGTAGCCATTTAGATATGAGTAAACAAATAAGCTATGGTTCGTGTGCTTAGTAAATTGTTACTGAATAATTTTAAAGTGTGTTCATTGAGAAGTTTCTTTTCCATAAGGTCGATAAGGAGAAGTGACTTATCTTTTTCAGGATTGAGTGCACCTAATGTTGATGGGAAACTTTGTAGACTAGACAGAATCTTGGCTGTGCAACTCTAAATCTAGGATCCACTCATCAAGGAATGTGGGTACCAGTTTTGTCACCTAGCATCTTACATAATCTTTTTATCATGGTAGTTATTTTGGTTTTCTAAACTATGTACTTTAGTGCACAGTTTTTTATTTCTTATCATTTGAATTTCAAAATAAATGTAAATTCTTTGGTCAACACGCCGTAATAGCATATTGTATATACTGATCTCACAAAACTCTTATTCGGTCCTATACTCATGTAACATCTATCATGTAACACTTTTAGGGTTGGACTGGGACCATCAAAGCGCAGCCTGATTATTTTCGACTGCCCATAGTGAACATCACCTACACTACAAGTATTCCATCGTACAAATCCACTGCGGCCCAAAAACTGGTCTGGCCTGGTGATATCAGTCCGCCCTTATTATACAAATACTTACTTTTATGATTTTTTCTAATATCTGACTCAAGAAAAACAGATATTTGTTCATTTTCAATAGTGACAATGTTTTGTACATTTTTTTGACATATTGATTTTGCTTGTTCTTGACTTACTGTGCTGTCATAAAAGAAATACTTAACACCATTAAATATTACTTCTTGGTTATATTTTGAACTGTCGACTGGCTCAAAGATTGTTTTATGGATTGTATTATATACTCTTCTACGGTTTGTTGTAGTGGTAGGAGTCGTCGTCGTAGTAGTAGTGACTGGAGTTGTAGTAGTTGTAGTGGTAGTTGTAGTTGTAGTGGTAGTGGTAGGAGTGATGGGGATGGGGATAGGGTATTGCTTATGGGTCTTACGATGTCTATGAACCTCCCAAGGTTTTACTTGGCTCTTGGGAGGCTTAGGGGTTGTTGTTGTTGTGGTGGTTGTGGTAGTGATAGGAGTGGCGGGGATAGGGTATTGCTTATGGGACTTATGAGGTCTGCGAATCTCCCAAGGTCGTGCGTGGCTCCTGGAAGGCTTAGGGGTTGTTGTAATGGTTGTAGTTGTGATAGGGGTGGTGGTAGTGGTAGGGGTGGTGGTAGTGGTAGGGGTGGTGGTAGTGGTAGGGGTGGTGGTAGTGGTGGGGGTGGGTGTAGTAGTGGTGGTAGTGGTAGTAGTGGTAGGGATAAGGTAATGCTTATGGGTCTTATGAGGTCTATGAATTTCCCATGGTCGATTATGGCTTCTGGAGGGCTTAGGGGTAGTGGTAGTGGTAGTAGTTGTGGTAGTGATTGAAGGTTTGGCAATGGTATAAGTGTCTATATCGCTTTCACAAATGACACCATCAACGCTTCCAAAATCTCTGTCGCATACTCCAGTTTTCCAGCATTGTTCGGCCACATCTATGTAACCACACCATTCGCTCTTGTACTGACTATTAGGTTTGAATGTTTGTGGAGGACACCAGTTTTTGTAAGTTAAGATTTCCTGAGTGCTATTCCAATGCCATTCACTTACTGGTATTCCATATTGATCAAAGCTTTTTAAACCTATCCAGTAATCTAGAAATATATTGACAAAGTAATAAATCATAAAGTATTTTGGAGTTTATTCAAAATTTATAAGGAGGTGAATTTTAACTGGAAATGATGGTTTTTTACAAGGTCGTCAAATATGGTGCCTGAGGTTTTTCTGCTCAAATACCTTGACATAAAAGAGTTAAAGGTCAAGTGCAATCTAAAATTTAATTTTAATATGTGAAAGAGTGTTAACAATAGCATGAATTTCATTTTTTTAAATATTTTATTGTTGAATATTTATTATTTTATAAACAAAACAATGTGTAGTTAGCTCGCCTTGTTTATCACGCAATGCATCATGGTCGAGCAAGGATTGAATGACGTCACCAGTTCTGATTGTTAACAAAATAAGCACGCGCATATTCATGCGCATGCTCAGAGAGTTGAAATTCGACCAAACCTGAGAACTAGTTCTGGATCATTTGAATTTTAGGATTGGAAACGTCATTCGACCATGATGCTTTGCATTGTGGAGAAGGAATATTGGAATTGTTATATAATAATAAATATGCAACAATAAAATATTTAAAAAAATGAAATATATGTTATTGTTAACACTCTCTCAAACATTAAAATTAAATTTTAGACTGCACTTGACCTTTAAATAAGTTTTTTTTAAGTGTAGCAATTTACTGCCACCATAGCGAGTAGTTTGACAATAAGCCTTTTCACCTATCGCCAGTGGGCGCGACCGAGCGCGCTCGGCGCATGCGCAGCTATGTCGGCGGTTGGCAAAAGTCTGAAATTTCAGTGGGATTTGTGACATTTTCCTATTTATTGTTTGATTTTAATGCGAATTTTTGCAATACTCATCGGAATTAGATAGTTTTCATTAAACTACTTGAATTTATACTAGAGGATTTGCGCAGATCACAAAAACGTATGTACGCATGAATGTACAAACGTATAACTTTTTTATTTATACGTTTGTAGGTTCATGCGTTTACATACGTTTACATACGTTTACATACGTTTACGTTGTTACGTGATTGTGTTTGCGCAAACAAAAAAATCACGTAACAACGTGGTGCCAATCGATCTAATGCTGGTGTCACTCGGACCAAATTCAAATACCTGTTGCAGTCAATGGTGGTGGTGTGTTGGTGCTGGTGGCGGACATGGTTCGTTATTTTTACGTCCTCGGCCTCTAATACTGTGTCCTCGGCCTCTACCGAGTGCTTGGCCCGTCATTTTTGCAAATGGCAGCTTGAAAAAACGAAAGCGGCCGGTTGCTTTGTTAGGCGCATGCTCATAACAATATGTTCATACGTACATACGTTCAGGCGATGAACGTATGGTCCAACGTAAGAATTGAATTCTTACGTTGATCTGAACGTTTTAACAATCACGTATCAACTTATCTAAGTATGAAACATATGTTCATACGTTGATACGTCGATACGTTTGTGTAAATTTCAGGTGTGCAAATCCTCTATTAATTTAATTTTATTAAGTAATTTTTAAGTTTTGACCCATTTTGGTAAATAAATGCAAATTTGTGAAATTTTATCTGCATGATATGAAAACTGAAAAACAAATTGTCAGGAAAATACAAGTTAATATAACATTAATATAACTTAATGTTAATATGCAGATGTAATCTCATAAATTTGCATTTAGTTACCAAAATCGGTCAAAACTTAAAAATTACTTATTCAAAATAAATTTTTTTTATATAAACTCAAGTAGTTTCATGTAACTACCTAATTCCGATGAGTATTGCAAAAATCCGCATTAAAATCGGACAATAAATAGAAAAATGTCAAAAATCTCATTGAAATTTTAGACTTTTGCCAACTACCAACATAACTGCGCTTGTGCAGAGCGCGCTCGGTCGCGCCCTCTGGCGATAGGTGAAAAGGCTTGGTAGTTGTTTATAATGATGAAAAGGTATATGCTGGTTATGGTGGCAGTGATATTGGTAGATTTACAAACAAGGCTAATTTTCTGAGCAATGGTGAAAGCAACTGATGTCTTACTACTTCAATAAGAGGATTATTGATAAGTTAACTTAACTTTAACTTTAATAATTCGATTATTATGTTATCGTGTTTTTTTTTATTACTTATCATTGGAAAAGGAGGGTAGAGATTGGATGTATTAGGTGATGTACAGTACATTTTGAATGATTTTCAGGTACTGTTATTATTGTTTTTTATTTTTATCTACTCCAAAGGGGCAAGTTTTACTACTTTTAAAAGTACAAGGTATGTTCATTTGGGTAAGCACCTTGAATACTTATATTAATTAATTTGAAGCTGGTTGATTGAAATCCTATCGATTAAAATGTAATACCGTATTCTCTCGGAAAGAACGGCATGCCGGAAAAACCGAGTTTGACCAGATGTGCGGTTTTCGCATAACGTAAAAATCGAATCAGTGCCGTAAAAATCGAATCAGTGCCGTAAAAATCGAATCAGTGCCGTAAAAATCGAATCAGTGCCGTAAAAATTGAATCAGTGCTTAAAAATCGAATCAGTGCCATAAAAATCGAATCAGTGCCGTAAAAATCAAATCATTGCAAAACGTACATTTTGTGAAATCATTTATTGTAAAAACTTAGAAAACATCTGCATTAATAAATATTATATATACATATATTAATGCAGATATAGTAATATAATAGCATAATATATATATTAGTGAAATTAAATAGCAACATATGCGCATATGTATATGCGAACATAGATGGGCAAAATACATGTATTTTAAATACAAGTATTTAAAATACAGTATTTTAAGTACATTTATGTATTTTGTATTTTGTATTTTAAAATAATTTCCGGGAAAGTATTTAAAATTTAATGTATTTAAAATGTATTGCTAAATACAAAATGCATTTTCAGACCAAAAAATATTATAAATGTTTTTTTGGTGTAAAATGTAAAAATGGGCAAGTTTTTTAAAACTAAACATAAAAATAAGGTGACCAATCGTCAAGGCTATTTCAATCTGTCAACCTGACCAAGGGACCATACCACACGCATACATATATGTACGTCGTACTGAACCAAATTTAAAAGTCAAAGGTGCTGTGACACTGGCACAGGCACACAACAGGAAAACCAAAATTACCTTTTATTGTAAATGGTAAATATTATAAAATTGTAAAAGGGATGGAAACAATATAACCGTTTAATGCCAGAAAGTATTGAACTTAAGTATTTTGTATTTTGTATTTTGACTTTTGAGAAGGGTGTGTTGTCTAGGTATTTAAAATACAAATGTATTTTGACAATTTATACTATTTTGTATTTTGTATTTTGTATTTGGAACTAAAGTATTTTGCCCATCTATGCGAACATATACGTGACTATTTTTGACTCAAATTATCCGGCATGCCGGAAAATTCAAATTTTCCGGTACCCTGGTCGGATTTGCCATTATCCGGCATGCCGTTCTTTCCGAGGGAATACGGTAAAACCATTCTTTTCAGCACAAATTTATAAGTTGATAATTTTTTTAAAATTTTATTGCATAACACTAACTTGCATTTCGTCTTCTGGCTTCAACAATCATTCCATGAGATAATTCCTCATCCTCTGTATTGGCTAGATCTTGATCGTTTTCATCACAGAGTTTGTAAGCATCAAGAAAACTGATTCCTTTTTTATCATAAAAATAATACATTTTGTTGCGGAAATCTATCGTAGTTGTAGGTTCAATTGTCTTATCTTCACATATAGTATAACTTCGAATATTGTAAGCAACAAACTGCCAACATTTGTTTTCGCTTAAAACACCAACCCAACCTGTTGGTTTCGGTTCCTTTCCACACCAATCTTGGTAAGTGAATTGACTAACTGGGCTGTAC
This sequence comes from Strigamia maritima, assembly GCA_000239455.1. Classification (NCBI taxonomy): domain Eukaryota; kingdom Metazoa; phylum Arthropoda; class Chilopoda; order Geophilomorpha; family Linotaeniidae; genus Strigamia; species Strigamia maritima. The sequence continues at coordinate 138,562 of JH432212.1, forward strand.
CACGCTAACTCGTCAGTGTTTGGGCCCTTACTATCTGACTTCCATCTGACATATGACATTAAGCCAAGCCAATAAGCTGCAAAATAAAAATAAATGTTCTTGATTCAGTTTTTTAAATTTAATATTTGGCTTGTTATACCTTTATCTTTATGAGTAACTTTTTTAAGAAAGTCATTAATCGATTTTGTATTTGCGTTAACGATTTGAAAACCCCTTTCCATGCACATACTAGCACCTTCTGACCAAGTTAGTTGTCGTGTGTTATCAATGTAGTAAAGGCGACCTTCAAATTTTTCGACATCAAAAGTGAGAGAAAATGTGAAAATATTTGCTATAATTGTTACGGTTAAGTGCAGAATTAAACTCATTTCAACTTCACTTCAGGCAACTGCGTTTAGAAGATGTGATGGTGTCAAATAACCAGTCGGATGTGCAGTTTATAGGGTAATGTGAGCATGCTCCATTCTCAAATGTATACTAACGTAATACAGCAAATTGAAAGAAAGTGTTTTATAACAATTTGTTGGAAAATTAAATAATCTTATTTTCTATATTTGTTTGTTTGAGTGATTCTAGTGATTTTAAAATCAATAAATCAGAGCAACTGGAGCGATTTTAACAATGGTTTTATTGTTAAATTTTGACCAATGAGAGGCTGATTATACTGACAGTATAGCATGTTGGTGTTGTTCATTGTTTTGCTCTAATTTATTGATTTAAAAATTTTCATATATCAAATACCACTCGAGATCGGGCAATTGTTGTAGTAGTTCGCGCAGGGATATGAGAGCTCGAGCAACAATCGGCTCTCTGTCTGTTGTGATATTATATCTGAATACACTGATTCAAAGTCTGAAGTCAGTAGCTGTATTTGAACGCTTTGGTACTTTAGTCTGTCGTGAAAATCTACAGTCTATACCGGATTGGCTGCGACTTTTTTACGTAACAATGAATTCCAAAGCAGGAACTCATCGTCAAGTGGCAAAACATGTATATGACAACATCAAAATGGCGTCAACAAAATGGTGACAACAATCCAAATTATTTGGAGATGCCATTTTGTTTGATTTTGTCTGTTCCGATTGTTAGATGGGATTGATTACAACTATTTTTTTCTCGCGAATTTGCTGTGGGTGTAAAAAGGTTCCAGCCAATTCGATATGGACTATAGAGTTACGCAGACTTACTGTAAACTGTTTTCTATTAAAATTGCAATCAATTTATTTTAATCAATTTATTATACAGGGTGTCCCACCTAAGGGTGTTAAGTCCAATTTTCTCTCAACCTGTCTATCTTAGAAAAAATTTGTTGACGTAGTTGAATAGTAAAGTGGGCATGGCAAAGTTAATAGCGATATAAAATTTGACCTTTGACCTCTAGAAGTGATCCATTGCTTTCTTAACTTTTTAACCTTTTGAGTTAGCGCTAAAAATCCAATCACAAAGTTGTAGAGCATGTCTAATTAGTCTAAAAACATAATTTAATAAAAACATTTTCTTAATAAAAATTATGAGAAAATTCAGGCAGACAACTTCCAGATAAAAAAATTGGTTTAATCAGGTGTAATACTACAAGCGCTAATGTGATTGTCGAAATAAGCTTGTAATAATGAATTTTTTTACTCGGTAGAAATCATGAGTACATCAAAAATTGCGACCTGTATAAATCACGAGTGCCCGCAGGGCACGAGTGGTTTATTCTGGTCGCAATTTTTAGATGCACGAGTGGTTTTACCAATGAGTAAAAAAATGAATGGTTGCAAGCTGTTTCGACAATCACTAGCGCGAGTGGTATTCCGGAAGAGAATCTAACGAGAAAAACTACAACAACAACAAATCTATATCTATATTTCTCAAAGGACTTCACGAGATTTTGCGAGATTCCACGGGATTTTATGGGATTCCACGAGATTTCGTGGGATTCCACGAGATTTTATGGGATTCCACGAGATTTTGCGAGATTCCACGGGATTTCATGGAATTCCACGAGATTTCGCGAGATTCCACGGGATTTCATGGAATTCTACAAGATTTCACGAGATTTTGTGAAATTCCACGTGATTTCATGGAATTCCACGAGATTTCACGAGATTTAACGGGATTCCACGAGATTTATGGGATTTTAACAAAATACCCAAGCAAATGTAAATCTTGTGGAATCTTGTAAAATCTTGCAAAATCTCGTAAAATCTCGCGAAATCTCGTAAAATTTTGTGAAATCTCTTGAAATCTCTTGAAATCTCGCAGAATCTCGCGGAATCTCGTAGAATTCAGTGAAACATCGCGCCATTGCCATTTTGGAATTCGGGTGGAGTGGCTCGCTCTGACGGCTACTTGTTGCAGAAGTGGATAAAACATAAATTTATTTTCGGATATTTTGCATGGTGCTCAATAATCAAAACAATAGGCGCGCTAACCAATGAAATTTGACCAGAAATTCGAATTCAACCAATCCACGCGTACGTTCTAGTCGATAGTTTTCACAAGTTAGATTCTCCAAAATAACATTTTTTTGCTTTAAAACATCACATATCATGAAAAAAGAAGTTGTTTTGAACTAACCCAAACTATTTTTCAGTCACTTGATGTTTGGTAAATTTTTTTTGGCATGTTTTCTGCCTGAAATTGTGCAGATGGTTTTTCAAATTTTCTCAAAACTTTCACTGCATTAAAATGAATAAAACATAAAGTAATAACATTCAATTTATTGCTTTATTTTTATTCATTTTAATGCAGTGAAAATTATGAAATTATTATGAAATTATGAAAATTATAAGAAAATTTGAAAAACCATCTGCACAATTTCTGCCTGAAATGTTTTTATTAATTTATGTTTTTAGACTAATTAGACCATGCTCTACAACTTTGTAATTGAGTTTTTGGCACTAACTCAAACGGTTAAAAAGTTAAGAAAGCAATGGGTCACTTCTAGAGGTCAAAGGTCGAATTTTATATTGCCATTAACTTTGTCATACCCACTTTACTATTCGACTACGTCAACAGATTTTTTCTAATGCTTAGTTCACACTGAACATTTTGAAGTAGGAAGTAACGTAACTTAACAAAATACAACAACCAATGTCTCATTAGAAACGAGATGAAATGAGAAATTGCGTGATTGGTCGATTTACATTTACAGTCTACAAACAGAGTGAACAAAATCATACGTTACTTTCCTTAAGTTTGTTAAATTTTTGAAAGTTACGTTAAGTTACGTCATGTTCAGTGTGAACTAAGCATAAGATGAACAGGTTGAGAGAAAATTCGACTTAACACCTTCAGTTGGGACACCCTGTATAACATTAAAATTGCAAAATGCAAGTAATAAGTATTATCTCGCAATGGCCGACAGTTTCATTATCCCATTTTTTCATAATTCTTCAATTTTTTTCATAATTCTTCAATTTTTTTCATAATTTTCTGTGTATTCTGCAAGGATATTCGGCAGGGATATTTTGAATTATCTGACAGTGTCGGAAAATCACAAAGGAAAAACACAAATGGTTTTCACTTTTTCTGACATGTCGGAAAAAGTGAAACTTGTTGAATCTGCTTCAATTTGTCCGTCATGTCGGCTATTGCGGGGTAATTATACAGTAAAATTTAGATCAAACATGTTTAATGCTTAATCTTAAGCTTTGAAACAATTCATTGATTGTTGTCAATGTATTGTTGTATTGTTTATGCAGTCAAGATACCTATGAAAAGTAATTAACTGTTTTAAATCACAGTTGGTTGAGTTCATCTTCAAAATAATATTAAAAAGAAATTCTATCAATATACTTGTATAACAATTGAAAACAAAAAATAAGCAAACATTTAGACTATTTAGACTATTTATTTTTTCTTGTTGTAGATTTAATATGTAGTATTAGCAAATTAAGTTAATAATTAATATGAGATTTTACATCAAAAATTACACTTTAAGATTTTTAGTTTAAGTTTTAGATTTAAATTCAAGATTAAGATTAAATTATTTTTCGAGTGCAGCTAGTGGTTTGAAATGGCAATATTGATGTCTTACTATGGTCAGCTCAAGAGAATATTGAGTCATATGAATAAATTTACTTGAAGCAAAAAGTAAAAGTAAAAGCATTTGCTTGAAGTAGAAGCAACTAGTAAAAGCAAATGCTCAATTTTATCTGAATAAACATTTGCTTTCACTCAGTAGCAAAAGCTCTTTTCAGTGACGGTTTTGTTTCATCCTAACCTACATTTCTATTGTTAATTTTCTTGCTTTATTGGGTCATATGAATAAAGTGAAGTTTATGCTTTTACTTCATAATTTCTAAAGCATCACTGAGGAAATAATTTGTAATCCATTGTACATTTTCACTATTAAATCTATTACGGTAGTGCTCATCTCGAGTTTCAGTAGGTGCATTCAGGAACTAAAACATCTCCATGTTTTAGTTGTTTCCCTCGTTTCGTTTCCTGAAATGTGTCGTCATTTCCGGAAACGTTTAAGTTTAAGCCAAGAAACGCGCATGCACGCGCGTTTTAGGAAACGCTACAATTCCAGCATTTCACGAGACATGAGTTGTGTCTTACAATTGCGCACTCGTCTGCGCAGCATCTACTCTACTGTTGTAGAGTTAGATCAGCGCCATTTCTTTTAGACGTCACAAGACTGCTTCAAGTCATGTGATAGAAGGTAAAACGAAGCTAAAACTTGCCTAAAACTTAGCTAAAACGTGCCTCAGATTTTCACACTCAGATTTATACACAAAACATACACAAAACACACAAAACTAACCACTCGTAAAACTCATTTTTGACGAGTTTTAGTTCCTGAATGCACCTAGTGTGTGATTTGTAGTGCTTTTTGGTCTTGAAAACATGATTAAATAGTGGGCCATGGCTGTAGTTACAAACTGAAGTATACTCGGGAGCTGACTTAAAATTTTTGAAGCATTTGCTAAAAATAAGAGCATTTCCTTCAAAAGCCAAAGTATTTATAACTTAAAATTTTATTCTTAAGAATAAAAGTATTTCCTTCAAAATTATGAAGTAAAACCATAAACTTCACTTTATTCATACGACCCATTGTGGTGACTAATTTTTTAAAATTATTTTTTGTCTTTTTAAAAAAAATATTTTTTCTTTTTTTATTTGCACAATTGCCTGCTCATATTTGTGAAACAAAAAATAGGTCTATTGTCACCTATTGTCTATGTCACCTGTGCCATGCAAAATTTTAAATAAAAATTAGCATTATTTTCAAAGTTATGTAGAGAGAGAGCGAATAGGGTTTACCGGCGTAGTATGGCCATACATGCCATCAACTGACATAAATGAATCTGAAACAAACAAAAAACTCACATTAAAACTGACTAACTAAAATAGATGCACAAGAGGTGACATTAAAACTAAAAACTAGACATACACTTGTTAAACAGGCTACATTAAATCAAATCAAGTTATATATCCTACAGAGATTAATAAAACGACAAAAAAAGAAGAAAAACTATAACAATCATCAAGAACATCACAGGATAAAAGAGAATATTTACAAGTTGACTGGATGAATATTTTCTTTATAAACTGTGTCATCTGTTGGAATGAGACATATTGAGCAACATCAGCAATAAAAATCAATTTCTATTTCATGTTATTACTTCTTTATTAGGTTTTGATAACTTTTAGAATTTTTTGACAAAATCTTTAACCCACGCTCCCGCCCCTGCCCCCGCACCCGCACCTGCCCCCAACCCCGCCTTACGATAAGGGATTGCCAAATGATGCTGAGATGCAGGAGCTGCATTGTGAGTTGAAGCATGTTTATCTTCGCAAACAAAACTAGTTACATCGTTGTTTGTACACTTATCTGCCATCCAACACAAGGTATCATGTTTGACATAGCCACACATATTTGCTTCTTTTTGCAATTTGCTGTGAGGGCACCAATTTTTCGACTCTATATCATTCCCTGGTCCTGTCCATTTCCAATACATGTATTTGTTACCGTTTACAGTTTGAAAGTAGCTTTGTAATCCTATCCAAACAGCTGTAAGAAATAGCAAATATAGTTAAACATAATAAAAATACTTTTATTAAAATTAGAAACTTACTCATATTTTTAGCAAGGAATATCTTGTTGAAAAACTTAATTTTTTTATTGCTGTCCAGAGTAAGAAGATTTTTATTCTTACTACGACACATGTCTTTAGCTTGGAACCAACTTCTGGGTTTATGATCTTTATAGTACATCAGATATTCATGATTTTTGTATTTTACAATTTCATAATTATCCGTATGTTTCATTTTGTTTTCGCAGATGAAACCCGAAACAGCATTAGATTTTCCACAATCTGAAAACATCCAGCAAACATCTTTTTCCCCAGCTTTAACATATGCACAAACAAGATCTTTTGCAATAATCTGGTCCGGACACCAATTTTCATATTCTATATTGAGACCGGTATTGTTCCACATCCAATATATTAAATCTTTCGGTGTTTGTTTCTTAGTGTGTGCTTCCAGACCAATCCAATAATCTAAAAGATGATAAATAGATTATAATTTAAGATAAAATAAAAAAACTAAGAAATTCCATTTGCTCCATTTTTCTGTCATGAAAGAAGAAAAAATTTATTTTTTACTTTTTAGTGCAAATATATGTGTTAATCAATAAGCTAAATATTTAGCTCATTTTGTTAATAGACAGTTTTTTAAAAATGGAATGTTCTATTTATATTTTTTTCATGTTTCAAACTAAGAAAACTAACATTAAAAAAACAACTAACCAACTACAACTAAAAACCATCTAAAACTAAATACCAGCTAAAACTCAAAACCAACTAAAACTCAAAACCAACTAAAACTCAAAATCAACTAAAACTCAAAACCAACTAAAACTCAAAACCAACTAAAACTCAAAACCAACTAAAAATCAAAACCAACTAAAAATCAAAACCAACTAAAAATCAAAACCAACTAAAACTCAAAACCAACTAAAACTCAAAACCAACTAAAACTCAAAACCAACTAAAACTCAAAACCAACTAAAACTCAAAACCAACTAAAACTCAAAACCAACTAAAACTCAAAACCAACTAAAACTCAAAACCAACTAAAACTCAAAACCAACTAAAACTCAAAACCAACTAAAATTCAAAACCAACTAAAACTCAAAACCAACTAAAACTCAAAACCAACTAAAACTCAAAACCAACTAAAACTCAAAAACAAACTAAAACTGAATATCGACTAAAGCTAAAGTTGTTTTTTTTAAAAAAAGAAAGGAGTGTTATTTATCTCTTAACATTAATATGAGTTCAATTCCTACTATAAATAGTAGGTGCATTCAGAAACTAAAACATTTTCATGTTTCAGTCGTTTCCCTCGTTTCGTTTCCTGAAATGTGTCGTCATTTCCGGAAATGTTTAGGTTTAAGCCAAGAAATGTGCGTGCACGTGCGTTTTCGGAAACGCTACAATTCTAGCGTTTCACGAGACACGAGTTGTGTCTTACCATTGCGCACTCGTCTGCGCAGCATCTAACTCTACTGTTGCAGAGTAAGAATGGCGCCATTTGATTTAGAAGTCACATGACTGCTTCAAGTCATGTGATAGATGCTAAAACGTACCTAAAACTTAGCTAAAATGTGCCTCAGATTTTCACACTCAGAATTATACACAAAAACACACATAAAACTAACCGCACACAAAACTCGTTTTTGTCGAGTTTTAGTTCCTGAATGCACCTAGTGTATAAATGTAAGTAATGTAATGAGATTAATGCTGACAGAAACAAAGCAGAAAGGGGTAGATTTTTGTCCAATTTTCAGATTGGGGTCATCTTAATCTCCTTAATTAGGCAGAAAATAGTGAGCAGAAAAAATAGACACTATGCTCCATTCACGGAACCTTGAGCTAAAATTTTTACTTTTACATTGGATAATTTCTGCTAACTGATCTGTACAACTCTCCAGATGTCATGGAAACAATGTCTCATATTGGTCTTTAATTTTCACGACAAAGGGAGAGGAATACGGATTATTAAACAATAATTATTTCATTTAGAAGTAAAAAAATTTTTTTTAGTCTTAGATGGCCTACTATGCTTATGTTTCTGGCCAAGTGGTACATTTTTAGCCTCATCTGGAACATCAAAAAGTTTCTCAATAATTGCAATTCTTAGAGTATGTTTGCAAGTGTATTGTTTTGAAAAAACAGCATGAACAACTGCCCTCATCCCACTTATTATTTTCAATTCTCAGAAGCCATAACCGATTTTTTGATTGGATATAAGTATCAAAGCGCCGCCAGTTTTTCAACTGCACCTGTCGCAAATATTTATCAATATTTATCAATGTCAACATCCCGCAAACTAGATCCTCCTGTTGTTATAAAATAATATTTAGTATCTCTCTCCATTCGAATTTTATCTCAGGTTTAGATCCTTTCCAATTGTAAGCATCTGTGATTTCCTTGAGTGAATGTGATGATTTGGAGTGAAAAAGTACCAAACTATTGGTTAAAACTGTAAAAGTTCATGCAACGTTTATGCATTGAAAAAGTAAAGTGTTGGATAAAAGTTTATGAAACGTTTATCCATGAATCGAATGAAAAGGGGAATCATGTAATTAATAAGGGGGGATAAAACTTTTTTGGGGATGATAGATTAAGGGGGGGGGGGGTTTATTTTAATTAAGGGGGCAAATCAATAATAATAGACAGTTTGCGATTTCTTGTACGAGACCGAAAACGAGATTTAAAAAAATGAAATTTTAAAAAAAATCTCGTTTTTAAAATCTCGTTAATAAAATGTCGTATCGGTTTTTGCGGTTGGTCACGAAATACATTACATACAAGATTTAAATTGGCAGCAGCAATTTTTAGGAAAACAAGACACCTTACACAAATTAAGCCTAAGTATTGGGCTTGTGGTTTGTGCAAGGTGTTTGACTGATTAAAAAACTAACCTGAGATAGTGTAATCGACACAACTTTGCCAAAATTACAGCCGAAGCCAAGGGAAAATGGCGGCAGAATTTCACAACAATTGTTGTGATTGTAGGCAGTGCGCATGCGCAAGTGAAGTCGTATACACGACAATTTGAAACGAGATTTTTCAAAAATCTCGTTCGAGAGTGTTGGAACGAAAAATGAAATCACGAGATTTTTAATAAAATCTCGTAATAATACAAGTCTCGTAATAATAAAAATTTCGTACGAGAAATTGCAAACTGTCTAATAAGAGGGCGTTATAATTTATCTCCTTATCTTCTTACAATTGCGCACTTGTCTGCGCAGCATCTACTGTTGTAGAGTTAGATCGGCGTCATTTGTTTTAGAAATTATATGACTGCTTCAAGTCATGTGATAGAACCTAAGACGAAGCTAAAACGTAGCTAAAACGTAGCTAAAACGTAGCTAAAACGTAGCTAAAACGTAGCTAAAACGTAGCTAAAACGTAGCTAAAACGTAGCTAAAACGTAGCTAAAACTTAGCCAAAACGTGGGTAAAACTTAGCTAAAATGTGTCTCAGATTTTTACACTCAGAAAAACAAAAAACTAACCACACGTTTTTTGAGGAGTTTTAGTTCTTGAATGCACCTATTATTTCTAAATTTTTAAATTTTACTTTTCTGGACTTACTTTTCTGTCTACGAACTAGTGACAGAAAAACACACTTTTCGGCACTCAAAATTTTTCTCCAGCAGAAAATTTTCTGTCTAAGTTTCTGCCAAGTGGGAACCTAACATAACCCAAAATAGTGATTTCTCTGAACCTTGCAAAAGTTTATACTTGGTAGTGTTGAATTCATGTTTGACGATCTACTTACTTCTCTTATTTTCAACAATTTCTGTCTGAAGAAAACCATTTATGTGAGCGTCGTCAATGGTGACAAGGCTGTGTCCATTTCTTTGACATATTTTATATGCTTGTGCTTGACTTAAGGGGTTGTCGTAAAAGTGATATGGAATACCATTGAATGTTACTTCGTGATTTCTGCTTGGATTATGTACTATGCCATGGATTGTTGTAGAAGTGGAGGCAAGAGTGGTGTGAGTGATGGGAGGGGTGGTGGTGGTGATAGGAGTGGTGGTGGTGATAGGAGTGGTGTTGGTGGTAAGCATAGGGGTCGTTGCAGTAGTTGTAGGAGTGGTGGTAGTGGTAGTTATAGGGGTCGTTGTAGTAGTGGTAGGCATAGGGGTCGTTGTAGTAGTGGTAGGCATAGGGGTCGTTGTAGTAGTAGTAGGCATAGGGGTCGTTGTAGTAGTGGTAGGCATAGGGGTCGTTGTAGGAGTGGTGGTGGTAGTGATAGGCATAGGGGTCGTTGTAGGAGTGGTGGTGGTAGTGATGGGCATAGGGGTCGTTGTAGTAGTGGTAGGTTTAGGGGTCGTAGTAGTGGTTGTGGTAGTGGTTGTGGCAGTGATAGGCTTATGATAAGAAATTGCTAGATAGTGCTGAAAAGCATGAGCTGCATTCTGAGTTGAAGCATGTTTATCCTCACAAACAAAACTAGTTACATCGTTGAATGTACACTTTTCTGCCATCCAACACAAAGTATTATGTATGACATAGCCACACATAGTTGCTTTCTGGAATTTGCTGTGAAGACACCAATTTTTCAACCTTATATCATTTCCTGGTCCTGTCCATTTCCAATACATGTATTTGTTCCCGTTTACAGTTTGAATGTAGCTTTGTAATCCTACCCAAACAGCTGTAAGGAATAGCAAAGATCATTAAACGTATTAAAAATACTTTCATTAAAATTAGAAACTTACTTATATTTTTAGCAAAGAATATCTCGTTGAAAAAGTAAATTTTTTCATTGCTGTCCAGAGTAAGAAGATTTTTATTCTTACTATGACACATGTCTCTAGCTTGGTACCAACTTCTGGGTTTATGATCTTTATAGTATATCAGATATTCATGATTTTTGTATTTTACAATTTCATAATTATCCGTATGTTTCATTTTGTTTTCGCAGATGAAACCCGAAACAGCATTAGAGTTTCCACAATCTGAAAACATCCAGCAAACATCTTTTTCCCCAGCTTTAACATATGCACAAACAAGATCTTTTGCATTAATCTGGTCTGGGCACCAATTTTTATATTCCATATTGAGACCGGTATTGATCCACATCCAGTACATTAAATCATTCGGTGGTTGTTTCATAGTATGTGCTTCCAAACCAATCCAATAATCTAAAAGATGATAAATAGATTAAAATTTAAAATAAAAAAATTTCATTTATTGTTATCAAGAAATAAGAGAAGAAAAAAAATTATTATTATTTATTTTATTTATTTTTTATTGTTAATTTTTAAAAAATGGGATTTTTTATTTATTTAATTTTTATAGGTGCATTCAGGAACTAAAACATATCCATGTTTTAGTTGTTTTCCTTGTTTCGTTTCCTGAAATGTGTTGTCATTTCCAAAAACGTTTAAGTTTAAGCCAAGAAACACGCGTGCATGCGCGTTTCTTGGCTTAAACTAAACGTTTTTGCTACAATTCCAGCGTTTCACGAGACACGAGTTGTGTCTTACAATTGCCTACTCGTCTGCGCAGCATCTAACTCTACTGTTGTAGAGTAAGAATGGCGCCATTTGTTTTAGACATCACATGACTGCTTCAAGTCATGTGATAGAAGCTAAAACGAAGCTAAAACTTCCCTAAAACTTAGCTAAAACATGCCTCAGATTTTCACACTCAGAATTATACACAAAACATACACAAAACACTCACAAAACTAACCACACGCAAAACTCGTTTTTGAGGAGTTTTAGTTCCTGAATGCACCTTATGAAAACTAAAGAGAAAGCGTACGCATGGATTCGTTGAATTCGAATTTCTGGTTGAATCTCATTGGTCGGCGCGCCTATTGTTTTGATTATTTAGCACCATGAAAATTATCCGAAAATAAATTTGTTTTATCCACTTCTGAAACAATTAGCCATCAGAGCGAGCCACTACACCCCAATCTCAAAATGGCGATGGCGCGATGTTTTACGGGATTTCACAAGATTCCACGAGATTTTACGAGATTCCGCGAGATTTCACAAGATTTTGCGAAATTTTACAAGATTTTACGAGATTTTACGAGATTTTATGAGATTTTGCGAGATTTTACAAGATTTCGCGAGATTTTACAAGATTTTGAAAGATTTTATGAGATTTTGCGAGATTTTACAAGATTTTGCAAAATTTTACGAAATTCTACAGGATTTACATTTGCTCAGGTATTTTATTAAAATCCCGTGAATCTCGTGGAATCTCGTGAAATCTCGCAGAATCTCGTAAAATCTCGTAAAACCTTGTAAAATTTTGTGGAATCCCATAAAATCTAAAAATCTAAAAATCTAAAAATTGCGACCAGAATAAACTACTCGTGCCCTGCGGGCACTCATGATTTATTCGGGTCACAATTTTTGATGCACTTGTGAAAAAATTCATTGTTACAAGCTTATTTCGAAAATCACACTATCGCTTGTGGTATTACAACTGATTATAATTATAATTTTTTATGTGAAGAAAAAATGTGGTTTGCGGAAAAGATTTAAATGATATAATTATGAAATCATGTGACTACCACATGACAGGAAATGAATAGACAAGAATGAATAGAACAAATCCTAATGGGGTCTTTTAAAAAAATATATATTTTGTGGAATTGGCTGCCAACTCACAAAGAATGATGTTTGTATCAATATTTAGCATAAAATGTTGCTAAATAAATTATTATTTAACTATTCTGGATGTGGATAGTGTTGATAATTAAAGATTACAAATTAAGATGGAATCAGTAAAATCGGCGTCATTTGCATTGTGGGTGGAGCTAGTTATAGGGTTCAGTTCACTGATTGGCTGCACTATTTTATAAAATACCGCAAAAAGTTATAGTTATGAGCTCAGAATTATAATTATGAGCTTATAACTTATAATTATAACTTTTAATGGCATTTCCACAAACTCTCTAATAACGTAATAGTGTTCATTATTAGATTAACCCAAAGTAGTGATTCCTCCCAACCTTGCAAAAATTTACATTTAGTAATGTACAATTTATGTCTGACGATCTACTTACTTCTCTTATTTTCAACAATTTCTGTTTGAAGAAAAACATTTATGGGAGCGTCGTCAATGGTGACAAGGCTGTGTCCATTTCTTTGACATATTTTATTTGCTTGTGCTTGACTTACGGTGTTGTCATAAAAGTGATATGAAATACCATTGAATGTTACTTCATGATTTTTGCTTGGATTATGTACCACGCCATGGATTGTTGTAGTAGTGGAGGCAAAAGTGGTAGTGGTAGGCGTAGGGGTCGTTGTAGTGGTGGTAGGAGTGTTCGTGGTGGTGGTAGGAGTGTTCGTGGTGGTGGTAGGAGTGTTCGTGGTGGTGGTAGGAGTGTTCGTAGTGGTGGTAGTAGTGGTAAGCATAGGGGTCGTTGTAGTGATAGTAGTAGTGGTAGGTTTAGAGGTCGTAGTAGTGGTTGTGGCAGTGGTTGTGGCAGTGATAGGCTTATGATAAGAAATTGCTAGATAGTGCTGAAAAGCATGAGCTGGATTCTGAGTTGAAGCATGTTTATCCTCACAAACAAAACTAGTTACATCGTTGAATGTACACTTTTCTGCCATCCAACACAGGGTATTATGTAAGACATAGCCACACATAGTTGCTTTCTGGAATTTGATGTGAAGACACCAATTTTTTAATCTTATATCATTTTCTGGTCCTGTCCATTTCCAATACATGTATTTCTTACTGTTTACAGTTTGAATGTAGCTTTGTAATCCTATCCAAACAGCTGTAAGAAATAGCAAAGATCAGTATACATATTAAAAATACTTTTATTAGAATTAGAAACTTACTCATATTTTTAGCAAAGAATATCTCGTTGAAAAAGTCAATTTTTTCATTGCTGTCCAGAGTAAGAAGATTTTTATTCTTACTGCGACACATGTCTCTAGCTTGGTACCAACTTCTGGGTTTATGATCTTTATAGTATATCAGATATTCATGATTTTTGTATTTTACAATTTCATAATTATCCGTATGTTTCATTTTGTTTTCGCAGATGAAACCCGAAACAGCATTAGATTTTCCACAATCTGAAAACATCCAGCAAACATCTTTTTCCCCAGCTTTAACATATGCACAAACAAGATCTTTTGCATTAATCTGGTCTGGGCACCAATTTTTATATTCCATATTGAGACCGGTATTGATCCACATCCAGTATATTAAATCATTCAGTGTTTGTTTCATAGTATGTGCTTCCAGACCAATCCAATAATCTAAAAGATTATAAATAGATTAAAAATTTAAAATAAAAATAAAAATAAAACAAATAAAAAATTTCATTTATTGATATCAAGAAATAAGAAAAGAAAAAAATTATTATTATTATTATTATTTATTTCATTTATTTTTTATTGTTAATTTTTAAAAAATGGAATTTTCTATTTATTTAATTTTCCTGTTTTTGTTTTGAAACTAAGAAAACTAAAACTAAAAACCCTAGCTAAACTAAAAACTAGCTAAAACTATAAAAACCAACTAAAATACCAACCAAAACTAAATACTAACCAAAACTCAAAACTAAATACTAACCAACTCAAAACTAAATACCAACCAAAACTAAATACCAACCAAAACTGAATACCAACCAAAACTGAATACCAACCAAAACTGAATACCAACCAAAACTGAATACCAACCAAAACTGAATACCAACCAAAACTGAATACCAACCAAAACTAAAAAAAGTTGTTTATTTAAAAAAAAATTATGTATTTCTTAACATCAATATATATTCAGAATCCTGGACATCAAAACTGATAAGGTATCATGAAATTTTTTTCATGTTTTTTTCTTTTTGTTATTACTTTAATTTTAATTTTCTACTGTATAGAGAGTTTGCGGAAGGGCCATTACAGAGTTTGCGGCAGGTACTTTTTTGTAATAAGTTATAATTATAACTTTTTTTTGGGTTATAAATAATGTTACACAAAAGAAAAAAAGTCTAGTTTTTAGTGCACAGTTTAGAAAAGCGAGTACTAAAAACGACATTTTTTTTGTGTAACACTATTTATAACCATAAGAAAAGTTATAATTATAAGGAAAAAGTACCAGCTGCAAACTCTATAATAAAAGTTATAATTAGGAGTTGTGAGCTCATAATTATGATGATAATTATAATTTTTTATGTGAAAAATAATGTGGTTTGCGGCAAAGATTTACATGTTATAATTATGAAATCATGTGACTACCACATGACAGGAAATGAATAGACAAGAATGAATCCTAATGGTGTCTTTAAAAAATATATATATTTTTTGGAATTGTTTGCCAACTCGTAAAAAATGCTGTTTATTTAAATATTTAGCATAAAATGTTGCTAAATAAATTATTATTTGCTATTCTGGATGTGGATGGTGTTGATAATTAAAGATTACAAATTGCGATGGAATCAGCAAAATCGGCGGCATTTGCATTGTGGGTGGAGCTAGTTATAAGGTTCAGTTCACTGAATGCCTGCACTATTTTATAAAATAGCGCAAAAAATTATAGTTATAAGCTTCTAACTCATAATTATAACTTTCAATGGCCTTTCCGCATACTCTCTAATAACTTAATAGTGTTCATTGTGAGATTAACCCACAGTAGTGATTCCTTCAAACCTTGCAAAAGTTTACATTTAGTAATGTACAATTTATGTCTGACGATCTACTTACTTCTCTTATTTTCAACAATTTCTGTTTGAAGAAAAACATTTATGGGAGCGTCGTCAATGGTGACAAGGCTGTGTCCATTTCTTTGACATATTTTATTTGCTTGTGCTTGACTTACGGTGTTGTCATAAAAGTGATATGAAATACCATTGAATGTTACTTCATGATTTTTGCTTGGATTATGTTCCACGCCATGGATTGTTGTAGTAGTGGAGGCAAAAGTGGTAGTGGTAGGCGTAGGAGTCGTTCGTGGTGGTGGTAGGAGTGTTCGTGGTGGTGGTAGGAGTGTTCGTGGTGGTGGTAGGAGTGTTCGTGGTGGTGGTAGGAGTGTTCGTGGTGGTAAGCATAGGGGTCGTTGTAGTGGTGGTAGGAGTGGTAGCAGTGGTAGGCATAGGGGTCGTTGTAGTGGTAGTAGTAGTAGTAGTAGTGGTT
Source organism: Strigamia maritima (assembly GCA_000239455.1). Lineage (NCBI taxonomy): Eukaryota > Metazoa > Arthropoda > Chilopoda > Geophilomorpha > Linotaeniidae > Strigamia > Strigamia maritima. Next base: position 154,690 of record JH432212.1, read on the forward strand.
GTGGCAGTGGTTGTGGCAGTGGGTGTGGCAGTGATAGGCTTATGATAAGAAATTGCTAGATAGTGCTGAAAAGCATGAGCTGGATTCTGAGTTGAAGCCTGTTTATCTTCACAAACAAAACTAGTTACATCGTTGAATGTACACTTTTCTGCCATCCAACACAAGGTATTATGTATGACATAGCCACACATAGTTGCTTTCTGCAATTTGCTGTGAAGACACCAATTTTTCAACCTTATATCATTCCCTGATCCTGTCCATTTCCAATACATGTTTTTGTTACCGTTTATAATTTGAATGTAGCTTTGTAGTCCTATCCAAACAGCTGTAAGAAATAGCAAAGATCGTTAACATATTAAAAATACTTTTATTAAAATTAGAAACTTAACTCATATTTTTAGCAAAGAATATCTCGTTGAAAAAGTCAATTTTTTCATTGCTATCCAGAGTAAGAAGATTTTTATTCTTTCTACGACACATGTCTCTAGCTTGGTACCAACTTTTGGGTTTATGCTCTTTATAGTACATCAGATATTCATGATTTTTGTATTTTACAATATCATAATTATTTGTATGTTTAATTTTGTTTTCGCAGATGAAACCCGAAACAGCATTAGATTTTCCACAATCTGAAAACATCCAGCACACATCTTTTTTCCCAGCTTTAACATATGCACAAACAAGATCTTTTGAAATAATCTGGTCTGAGCACCAATTTTTATATTTCATATTGAGACGGGTATTGATCCACATCCAGTATATTAAATCATTTGGTGTTTGTTTCATACTATGTGCTTCCAGACCAATCCAATAATCTAAAAGATGATAAATAGATTTGATAAATAGATTTAAAATAATAAAAAAAAATAAAACAAATAAAAAATTTCATTTATTAATATCAAGAAATGAGAGAAGAAAAAAAAATTATTATTATTATTTATTTTATTTATTTTTTATGTTTATTTAATTTCCATGTTTCTTTAGTTGAAACTAAGAAAACTAAAACTAAAAACTAGCTAAAACTATAAAAACCAACTAAATATCAAATAAAACTAAATACCAATTAAAACTAAATACTAACTAAAACTAAATACCAACTAAGACTGTATATCAACTAAGACTGAATATCAACTAAGACTGAATATCAACTTAGACTGAGTATCAACTAAAACTAAAAACCAACTAAAACTAAAAACAGTTGTTTTTTTTTTAAAAAAAAAGTTATTTATTTCTTAACATTAATATATGTTTAGAACCCTGGACATGAAAACTGATAAGATAACATGAAATTTTTTTCATGTTTTTTTTCTATTTGTTATTACTTTAATGCAAACTTTTTACTGTAAATAGAGGGTTTGCGGAAGGGCTATTAAAACTTATAATTATGAGTTATGAGCTCATAATTATGATTATAACTATATAATTTTTTATGTCAAAAAAACAGAGTTTGCGGTAGGTACTTTTCCCTTATAATCGTAACTCTTTTTTATGGTTATAAATAGTGTTACACAAAAGACAAAAATGTCCAGTTTTTAGTAATTGCTTTTCTAAACTGTGCACTAAAAACTGGACTTTTTTTTCTTTTGTGTAACGCTATTTATAACCTAACCTGCCGCAAACTCTGTAATATGTGGTTTGCGGCAAAGATTTAAAATGTTGTAATTATAAACTGCAAGTTTTAATTATGAAATCATGTGACTACCACATGACAGGAAATGAATAGACAAGAATGAATAGAACAAATCCTAATGGTGACTTTAAAAAAAATATATATTTTTTGAAATTGGTTGCCAACTCGCAAAAAATACTATTTATTTGAATATTTAGCATAAAATGTTGAAAATTGAAGATTACAAATTGAGATGGAATCAGCAAACTCCGTGTCATTTGCATTGTGGGTGGAGCTAGTTATAAGGTTCAGTTCCCTGATTGGCTGCCCTATTTTATAAAATAGCGCAAAAAATTATAGTTATGAGCTCAGAATAATAATTATGAGCTGATAACTCATAATTATAACTTTCAATGGCCTTTCCGCATACTCTCTAATAACGTAATAGTGTTCATTGTGAGATTAACCCAAAGTAGTGATTCCTCCAAACCTTTCAAAAGTTTACATTTGTTAATGTAGAATTTATGCCTGATGATCTACTTACTTCTTTTATTTTCAACAATTTCTGTTTGAAGAAAAACATTTATGTGAGTATCGTCAATGGTGACAAGGCTGTATCCATTTCTTTGACATATTTTATTTGCTTGTGCTTGACTTACGGTGTTGTCGTAAAAGTGATATGAAATACCATTGAATGTTACTTCATGATTTCTGCTTGGATTATGTAGCACACCATGGATTGTTGTAGTAGTGGAGGCAAGAATGGTAGTGGTGGTAGTGGTAGGCGTAGGGGTTGTTGTAGTGGTGGTAGGAGTGGTGGTGGTGGTGGTAGGAGTGGTGGTGGTGGTGGTGGTAGGAGTGTTGGTGGTGGTGGTAGGAGTGGTGGTGGTGGTGGTGGTAGGAGTGGTGGTGGTGGTGGTAGAAGTGGTAGTAATGGTAGGCATAGGGGTCGTTGTAGTGGTAGGTTTAGGGGTCGTAGTAGTGGTTGTGGCAGTGGTTGTGGCAGTGGCTGTGGCAGTGATAGGCTTATGATAAGAAATTGCTAGATAGTGCTGAAAAGCATGAGCTGGATTCTGAGTTGAAGCCTGTTTATCTTCACAAACAAAACTAGTTACATCGTTGAATGTACACTTTTCTGCCATCCAACACAAGGTATTATGTAAGACATAGCCACACATAGTTGCTTTCTGGAATTTGGTGTGAAGACACCAATTTTTCAACCTTATATCATTCTCTGGTCCTGTCCATTTCCAATACAAGTATTTGTTACCGCTTACAGTTTGAATGTAGCTTTGTAATCCTATCCAAACAGCTGTAAGAAATAGCAAAGATCGGTAAACATATTAAAAATATTTTCATTAAAATTAGAAACTTACTCATATTTTTAGCAAAGAATATCTCGTTGAAAAAGTCAATTTTTTCATTGCTGTCCAGAGTAAGAAGATTTTTATTCTTACTACGACACATGTCTCTAGCTTGGTACCAACTTCTGGGTTTATGATCTTTAAAGTACATCAGATATTCATGATTTTTGTATTTTACAATATCATAATTATCATTGAATGTTACTTCATGATTTTTGCTTGGATTATATACCACGCCATGGATTGTTGTAGTAGTGGAGGCAAGAGTGGTAGTGGTAGGCGTAGGGGTCGTTGTAGTGGTGGTAGGAGTGGTGGTGGGAGTGATAGTAGTGGTAGGCATAGGGGTCGTAGTGGTGGTTGTAGCGATAGGCTCAATTATGCTACTTTCACATATAAATCCATTAACATTTCTAGAGTCTCTGTCACATGCTTCAGTTTTCCAGCACTGTTCGTCCTTATGTATGTAACCACACCATTCGTTCTTATATTGTGGATTTAGTTTGTGTGTCTGTGGTGCACACCAATTTTGATAAGTTACGGCAGTGCGTGTACTATTCCAATGCCATTTCTTTATTGGTATTCCGTATATGTCAAAGTTTTTCAAACCGATCCAATAACCTTAGGAAAATATGTTGATATATCAATAAACAATATTAATATTACATGAGTCTATTTCAGAACTAAACACTAACTTGCTTTTCGGTTATTGGTTTCGTTGATCAATGCAGTAGCCAAGTCCTCAATTTCAGCATTGGCTAACTGTTGATTGTTGTCGTTACAAATTCTGTAAGCTTCAAAAAAACTAATTCCATTTTTATCATAAAAATAATACGTTTTCTTTTTCAAATTTATCCAATGAATGGGTTCAACTGTTTTATCTTCACAAATCGTGTAGCTTGGAATATTATAATCAACCATCTGCCAACATTTCTCTCTACTTAAAATACCAGCAATATGTTTACTTGGTTCTTTTTCACACCAGTCTGTAAAAATGAGTTCACTTGTTGGGCTGTACCATCCTATCTCGTCTTGAAGTTTCCCAACAATATGCGACTTCCATCTAAAAAATGACGTTAAACCCAGCCAATAGACTGCAAAATAATAATTGCTAGTTTTTTTTACATGCAGTTGGTTAATTTAATATGTTGTTTAAGATACGGTACCTCTATCTTTAGGGGTTGCTTTCTTTAAAAAGTCGTTGACTGATTTTGTATTTGCATTGACCATTTGCAAACCTCGTTCCATGCACATACTAGCACCTTCTGACCAAGTCAGTTTTCGTGAGTTATCAAAATAGTAATGACGGCCTTCAAACTTTTGGATATCAAAAGTGAGGGAAAGTGTGAAAATATTTGCTACAATTGGTAAGATTAATTGCAGAATGAAACTCATTTTAACTTCACTATATCTATTCAAATGAAAATAATATTTGGTGGTGTCGAATAACTAGTCGGATGTTCAGTTTATGGAGTAATATGAACACCCAATATTCTAAAAAGTTTATAGGGTATTTTGCTATAGAGTTTTTTTAAAGACTAGCAAGTTAGCCGTTACTACGTAACTTGAAAACTTCTCAAACACCCACACCCGTGATTTCCTGTGAAATCCTGTTTAACCTGTAAACAACCCATTTAACCCACGAAATCATCATGAAATCACTAAAATCTTGTAAAAATCATTACAATCCCGTAAAAAATAATTAAAATCCCGTAAAATTCATTAAAATCCCGTAAAATTCACAAAAATCCCGTAATATTCATTGAAATCCCGTAATATTTATTGAAATCCCATAAAAATCATTAAAATCACGTAAAAATCCCGTAAAAATCATTAAAATCCCATAAAAATCATTAAAATCCTATAAAAATCATTAAAATCCCATAAAAATCATTAAAATCCCATAAAAATCATAAAAATCCCATTAAAATCCTGTTCATTAATTCCATAAAAATCATTAAAATTCCATAAAAAATCATTAAAATTCCATAAAAAAATTATTAAAATTCCATACAAAATCATTAAAATTCCATAAAAAATCATTAAAATCCTGTAAAAATAAAAATAATAAAATCATTAAAATCCCGTAAAAATCATTAAAATCGCGTAATAAAAATTATTAAAATTTCGTACAGGACTCTTAAAATCCCGTAAAATTATTAAAATCACGTAAAAGTCACTAAAATCCCGTTAAATTGTGACCGTAGGTCACTGCCACACTCGGCACCAGATGTCCCCACTGCTGGTTGGGCAACAGTCAAGGGCCAATCACGGTTGACCTGCGACCAGCGTCCACCAGGGGACAAAGGTATATAACAGGCTGAGAAGCCAGTGGCCAGCCAGTAGTTGGACAACCAGCAAGCTGAGCACAATGTTCAGCTCTGGCTCCCTCTGCCCACTGTACCATCCAATGAAGCCTCATTGAAATGGAACTTGATTGGCTGTAGGTAAACTACAGCATGGTATTGGAGATTCGACCTCGCTGCCCAGGGCGATTGTCCTGGTCAGTGGGCCGGTCTCAGATAGGCGAATGGTGGTACCGTGACATGGGAATGCAAGGAAGCGATGCCGACCCCTAGACAACTAATAAAAGGCCTAAAACCCAATTAACACGGTGTCGTCTCTCTTCTCATCGTGACTTGGATGTCCGGTGCTCTGCTATCATCCCCATGATAGGATTGCATGACCCCAATGATCACAAAATCACCAAAATTCCGTCAACAATGACCGTGAAATTCCGTTTAACCCATAAAATCACCCGTGGATTCCAATCAAATCCTATCCTGTTAAATATACTGGATCACCAATCCCGTGGGGTCCCGTGTGGATTCTCCTGTTAAACATGTGTCCGAGATTATTAAAACGTCACCAATAACAGCCAATCTTGTTGAATGCTGTTTAAAAACCGGTGCGTCATCTGCCGTCGGTTGCAAATATTGCTAAAGGCTTCGGACACCAACGACAAATTATATTATGATGATGATGATTTCGTGGCAAGCACATTTTATTATAGGCTATAGTGGAAAACTCATCACTATTGTATAACTATAAGTGCAGCTATATCATCTGAGAATTTAACACTACGACTACATGACTGAGATCTATTCAATTTTGTATTGTCGATTGTCGATTTTGTATTGTCGATTTTGTATTGTCGATTTTGTATTGTCGATTTTGTATTGTCGATTTTGTATTGTCGATTTTGTATTGTCGATTTTGTATTGTCGATTTTGTATTGTCGATTTTGTATTGTCGATTTTGTATTGTCGATTTTGTATTGTCGATTTTGTATTGTCGATTTTGTATTGTCGATTTTGTATTGTCGATTTTGTATTGTCGATTTTGTATTGTCGATTTTGTATTGTCGATTTTGTATTGTCGATTTTGTATTGTCGATTTTGTATTGTCGCTTTATTGTGGAGCCATCTATTGCGGCGGATTTTAGTCGTAAATTGCGTAAGGTAGTGGTAAATTCTCTCATAAAATACATCTTGCATTTGAGTGATTGTTGCAATTAGGTCATCTTTTCGCCTGATAAGCTCACTGACCTAATTGTCCCAACAATCACTCATCGCACTCGGTATATTACTACTGAGAATTTAACACTATGACTCCACGAATTGTGATCTATTC
>JH432212.1:166068-179884 GCA_000239455.1 Strigamia maritima
GCATATATTTTGTGGCTTCTGGAATTATAGTGAGTGAAAATGCATAAGAATTTGATATTCTTGTGTGGTAATGAGTCATGTCATACTATGCTATACATATAGCAATTATTGTTTTAAAAATAATTTTTTTTTAATTTTTTTTTAAATTTGCCCAATTGACCATTTGCCGAATTGACCTTCGGCCAGTAGAAATTTGCCGAATTAATCTATTCGCCGAATTGACATTGCCGAGTTGACCACGCCGAATTGACCTTCGCCCAGTTGTCCGGATCCCCACTGCAACACCAATGTACAGCATAAATCCACCAAAACTCTTGCAGGTGGAATGATCAGCTGCCCATGAGGCATCTGTGTATATATTAATCTTATCATCTTTGCACCTTGAAAGATTAATGCAATAATCACGTGTGTTAATTAAGTATTGCAACACTTGTTTCAAACATTTCACATGTTTCATCGAGTACGCATTATTGTATTGCGAGAGATATATCACGTCTTGTTCTAGAAGCAACGAATAGCAAACTTCCAACTAATGAACGATATGGAAAATCTGCTTTCATTTCTTGTTGCTTGAATTTTTCCACTGATACTGGAATCTTTATCATGTTATTTGCTGTCAACTTGTACTCTTCTGCTAATTTCGAAATAAATTGCTTTTGATGCAATAGAACTTCTCCATTCTTCTACTCAAATTCCACTCCGAGCAACTTGGAAACTGCCCCTAGATCGACTATATTGAAATGACCTTTTATCTTCTGGATCAGCATCTTCTTAATCTTTTCAGTTTTTTACAAATAACACAATGTCGTCTACATAGACAAGCAGTATGGCTTGGTTTTTGTATGAATAAATGCAGTTACACACAATCATACGTTCAAATCCAACTTCCGACAAAACCTGGTCTAGTGCTTGATATCACATACGGCCACTCTGGTGTAGACCGTATAATGCCTTTATCAGTAGCCAAACTCGATTGGGATCTGGATTGAAACCTTTTGGTATTTCCATGTGTACGGGACAGTCCAATTGTTCATACAGGTATGCACATTTGACATCTAGGTGCGTATCTGTCTAGTTTTGCAACACAACTAATAAGCAAAAAAAGAGTCTTATTAAAACGACATTGACAACAGGTGAAAATACTTCCGTATAATCCACTTCGTAGATTTGGCGGAAACTCTGTGCCACCAATCTCGCTCGATAACGAACTATGTCACCAGCTGCATTCCTTTTGACTTTGTAGATCCACGTGTTTCCGAGAACGTGCCCATAATCTGGTCGATCTATCTCTTGAAACACTTCTTTCTCTTCCAATGTAGTTAGCTCTTCTTGCATTGCCTTGGTCCAGTCTTTGCACTATGGTGACTCGGCAGCTTTATCGTAATTGGTCGGTTCCACAATCACTGTATAGTGACAAACTGGTATTGGAAGAGTTGGTGCTACAGCATCCTCAAAATGTTTCTCATCATCTTCATCCTCTTGTGCCGGATCAGCAATCGTCCAGATTTGGGATGGCTGATTCATTGGAAGTAACTCTTGTCGCAAGCATCAATACCCACTGAATTTCAATAATCCATAACTTCTGGACTACTTCTTAATGGCCCTGCTCTATCTGGTCCATAATAGTAAACATCCCATCAATAATACAGTGTGACAAACCAACTCTTGCAGTGAAAAACAGTAGGCACATTCCAAAAGTCTCGTGTCAGCTAACGCGACCGTGTCGTGTTCTAAAATGTCACGTGAGTTACACGCAGAACCAATCGCGTGTTTGTTTTAGCCCGTGTTTGTAGCACGACACGGTCGCGTTATTGACACGAGACTTTTGGAATGTACCTTGTATAAATATAATAAGATGAGTTTCATTAACTAGGCAACAACATATTCCTAAATACTATTTTTTTAAAATTTTATGAAACATTAAACAGCCAAAAAAAAATACAAAAAATGTAGAAAGGGCAAAAGTTTAGAAATTCATTTTTTCCTGGACAAAAGTTTAGAAGTTCATTTTTTCCTGGACAAAAGTTTAGAAATTGTGAAAAAAATTTGCTCGAAATTGTTATGCAAGCGTTTTATTAATGCTAAATCAAACTTCTGCTACCAGAGGATTTTAGATTTTTGCACAATTTTTGAATCATGGGCAAAGCAAACAATTGACTCGAAAAGAAAAGAGTCAAATTTAACAACTGAGTCTAGCAGGAAAGTCTCAAAACTCAAATAACTCGAGAACCAATGTGAAAAGCCAATATGAAAAAATGAAAAAGAGAGATAAAAGTGAGACCAAATCGAGAATTTTCATGATTGTTACCAGTTGTGACATATACCCCATTCATTTTACATGACAATACCAACTGACGTCAGTATCAGCACTATGCTAGTAGCGTAATAGTAGGAGGAGAAGTAGGGAAACTTCATAGTTTGGGTGTTGCACCACCTAGGTGACCCCCTATCTTTATGGCTCTGCCACTTAGTCTTGTATACTGTGTGCTAGTACAATTTCATGATATAATCAGGAGTAAATAAACTGCAACATTTGTACTGTATACTTAAATCAATTCAGACTGATAAAAATGATGTAATAAGACTGTATAATTTAATAATTTTTGTTTATTCTAATCGCTAGTTTGCATCTAATTTACCTAGGTTAATATCTGCTTGTTTTTGAGCAAACATCGGTTTTTTGTTTCTTATTCAATAAAATTTAGCATATTTATTACATTTTGGATTCGTGAAAATAGTTATATTTGTGAAAAATTACGTATATTCATTTAGAAGGAGATTGTCCATCATTGCGGTCGATTTGGGTGCTATATCTGCGGCCAACCAAACGCAAAACTCAGTCAAAATTTTTTTCGTAATTCTTTGCAAATCACCCAGATTTCGTCCTAAATGTAATAAATATTAAAAAACCATAAACATCTATAATACGTGCTATTACTTTAAAATATATAAAATTAAAATTAAACAAGCTCAATTTTTCACTACCATTATACAGGCACGTCTCTATCCCAATTTAATTACAGTGTTTTCGACCATCAAAGATCTCATCAGCAGACTTAACTGTCTGGAACATATACAACAAACAGAGCATGTAAACTAATCAAAACATGAACTTAAATACCCTGTACGAAGGAAAAATGTCTGTGGTATCAAAAATTGAACATATATTTAATTTTAATTTTATACCACAGATTATAATCTGTGTTTATACCGTATATGTAATAAATATTGTTAAATTTTATTAAAAAGAAACAAAAGACAGATTTATTTATTTATTATTATTATTTTTTGGTCTGCTAATAAGAGATCATTCCAAAGACAGCCCAGCTGCAGGACCCGCCAAGTAAGCTGGCCATCCAAGGTGGTCAGATCAAAAAAACACCACCAATTAAGCAGCAAGACAAAACCGAGCCCACACCTTACATGGCCCTTGCCTTTGTTTCGTGTTGTCATTTGGTATTTCAGTGGAGTGGGTATGCATATGTATGTATGCCTGCGTGTGTGTGTTTGTTGTCTTTAGTGTAGGTTTTTTTTAGTGGGAACTGGGAAGTGTGTAACGGCGTCGGGGGTTTTGAGTTTGTTGGTGTCTTTCTGATTTTGCCATTGTAATTTGTTCTGTATGGGGTTTTTGTTATTGTTATTTGTGTGGGTCAGGTTTTTTTGTGGTGTAGGTGTTTGTAGTGTAGGGTAGGTGGACGAAGTGAGACGTGCATTGAAATGAAGTAAAATTAAATTTCTTTTTTTCACCACACGTCTTTTTGCCTCAATTTATGTTCAATGCTGTCGGTCGTTGGAGATCTCATCAGCAGACCTGTTCGTCTGTGCGTTTGTGTTCCTGTTGATTTTGTTTTGGGCTTGTCTGTTGCCTCTGTCGTATATAGTGGTTGTGTGTTCGGTGTTGGCGAGTGTGCCAGGTAGTTGAGTGGTTGCTGTGTCAGTTATTTGGGTAGATAATGTTGTTATAATTTTTGTGTGTGACAAGGGCCAAGTAAGGTGTGGGCTCGGTTTTGTCTTGCTGCTTACTTGGTGGTGTTTTTTTGATCTGACCACCTTGGATGGCCAGCTTACTTGGCGGGTCCTGCAGCTGGGCTGTCTTTGGAATGATCTGTTCTCTTTTTGTTTTTGTATTCGAATTTCGATTGGCTTGGTGAGTAAGCATAATTTTTGTGTAGATTTAAAATATGTTTTTTTTTTAGTTTACTTGAGCCACTAGTATTAAATTTACTTGTTTTGACTTATTACCTGACTTGTTTCTGCTGGAAGTGTGCTGCTTGGGACATTTAAATGTTTTAAAAAAAACTTCACTTGTTTATTTATTTATTTTATGAATAAAATTACAAACAAAAATGATTATAGAGGGCGATTCATTCAACATAGAAAGACTACTACTACTAGTACATAATAAAACTAATAATAAGCCTTTTCTCCCATTGAAGAATTAAAATTAATTTGGATAAATTTTTTTTAGAAAACTGATAAATTATTGGTGGATTTCACTTCTGTTTTTCTTGCAATCAATTCTTGTCATTTACATAACAGTTCATTAAGGTATTTTTTAAGTCGCCATTATATTTTTTCTGGTATTGTTGATGGGGCGAATGGTGGCGTGTGGTGTGCGTGCAGTGTTGTTGTGCATTATTGCTTTTTTTGCAAAATGGAGCAATGTCGGAGAAACATTTTGGTAGTATTTTAGTATTTTAGCAATAATAATTTGGTGAACAATCGCCAACAAATAAGGGTCGTTTTGAACAATGCTTTTACAATGAATGGATTGTTTGCATAAAACTTAAAATATTTATTTCTTGTCCAAGTAGTGGCCAGCTAAAAAAAAAACCTCAAAAAGACCTTAGTTCATAACGATCCAATGCTGTCAGTTTTTTAAAAAATCTTCTACGCCTTACAGTTGCCGAGATCATTCAACCCAATCGCTAACCCTAATGTCACTGGAAAAGATAGTCAAGCCAAGTGTCTTACTTGGCGAGGGCTATCGCCCTCTATAATACAATATACTTAGCTGTTTTTCTCTATTTTCTGTACTGCTGTGTTGTAGTAATAGTTTACATTTTTAAATCTTTTTTATTAATAATGATATCAAATCAGAAAAATTCACATTAATAAGTTAAGACAACTAATAAATGAATTTTAATTTTTCTTTTCCAAATTCTTGGATATTTCTAACTGTTTTGTCAACTAAATTTCAAAAGTATGATTATACTGGTAGTTTAAACTTGTTTTGTGTTTGTCTGCATTTTGGTTACCGAATTGATAGACCAAACAAAATCTTGCTTTAATTTTTGACTAAATACTTTATTTGTTCTCGATACACATTAATTATTGTCAAAATCTTAACGTCCTTTATGATAAGAAACTGCTAGATGATGTTGAAAAGCATGTGCTGCATTGTTAATTGAAGCAAGTTTATCTTCACAAACAAAACTAGATACATCGTTGAATGTACACTTTTCTGCCATCCAACACATGGTATCAAGTGTGGTATAGCCACACATAGCTTCTCTCTGCAATGTGCTGCTGACAGGACACCAATTTTTGTATTGTACATCATTCCCCAGTCCTGACCATCGCCAATACAAATACCTGTTACCATTAAACATTTGAATGTAGCTTTCTAATCCTATCCAAACAGCTGTAAGAAATATCAAATTAAAAATAATAAAAATACTTTGATTAAAATCATTAACTTACTTATATTTTTAACAAGGAATATTCTGTTGAAAAATTCAGTTTTGTCCATGCCGTTGAGAATAAGAAGATTTTTATCCTTACTGTGACATACATCTCTAGCTTGGTACCAACTTCTCTTTTGAGTTTTTTTATACACCAAGTATTCGTGACCCTTGTATGACACAATATCATACTCATCCGTATGGTTTATTCTGTTTTCGCAGATGAAACCTGAAACAGTACTGGTTTTTTCACAATTTGAAAACACCCAGCATGCTTCTTTATTTCTAGCTCTAACATATGCACAAACAAGATCTTCTGTAATAGTCTGGTCGTCACACCAATTTTCATATTCCATATCGAGGTCGGTATTGTTCCATTTCCAATACAACATCTTATTCTCTTGGACTTTCATTGTGTATCCTTCCAAACCAATCCAATAATCTATAATAATTGGTAAAATTCATATACTAAATGTGTCACTTAGATCATAGTAAATGTTTCCACGGGTAGGTAAAGGGCCACCAAATCAGAGTCAGAGTCAATTACTGCATGACATCATAGTTCTTATTGGTCCATTGGATAAAGCATGTTTTAAAACCTGAAATGATTTTTCTGGGATTTTTTGAAAAATGTTAAGTTCCCACTTGGCAGAAATTCCGACAGAAAATTTTCTGCTGCAGAAAATTTTGAGTGTAGAAAGCAGCAGTGTTTACAAATTGCTTTCCTTAGCTGGCATCCATTTTTAAATTCTACTTTTCTGCACTTTTTTGCCCATTTTTCAGTCCACAGATGGGAACCAACGACAGAAAAACATTGTGTTCATTATGTTCTGTCTGAGTTTCTGCCAAGTGGGAACCAAGCATTAAAGTTGTGAAAACGACCAGACGACAATATGAAAAAATGAGAGATAAAAGCAAGACCAAATTGAGAATTGGCGCGATTGTTATCAATTGTGACTATGTATTTAACATGGCGAATACCAACTGTGACATCAGAAACACCAACTATGACATCAGAAACAGCGTCCTGCACAGCAGGGGCCAACAATAGAGGATTTGCGCAACTGAAATTTGCACAAACTTATCAACGTACCAACGTATCAACGTATGATTCATACGTATGTACGTTGATATTTGATTGTTAAAACGTACAGATCGACGTAACAATTTAATTTATACGTTGGTCGATATGTTTAAGCGTATGTATGAACGTATTGTTATGCGCATGCGCATAGCAAAGCAATCGGTCTGCTTCCGTGTTTGCAAGCCGCCATTTGCAAAAATGACGGGCCGAACTCGCGGTAGAGGCCGAGGGCGCAGTATTAGAGGCCGAGGAGATGAAAATAACGAACCATTGCCGCCACCAGCACCAACACACCACCACCATTGACAATTTGTGATGTCATAAACCCTTTAAATAATTTTTTAAATGAAATGTTGTTAATTGTTTTTCGAAAAAAAAGAAAATGTAAATTTTTTAATTAACACAACAGTACTAGTAATATAGCAAAACGATCAATTGTACGACCCATTGAAATTCAAGTGTTGTCTGGCAGTGTTGGCCCCGCTACTGAATAAAAGTAGCGCCGACCGCTAGCGCTACTTTTACTTTTAAAAAAATAGTAGCGCCACCGCTATCGCTATTTTTGGATAGCTAGTAGCGATTTTTCGCTACCGCTATCGCTACTTTGCGCTATTTTGGCGCTATTTTTCCGCTACTAATAAAAATAAAAAAAAACAAAAAAAAAAAAAAAAATAAAATTTAAAATACAAAATTAAATAGAAAAATAGAAAAACAAGAATATTTAAATTAGAAAACAAAGAAGAATTTTTATTCTAGAGAATACATGCTTATATATTCTGAAAATAGAAAATAAAAAACGCACATGATACATAGGTGCAAAATGCATCTACAATATGTATGTATCAAGTACGTTTTTATTTTCATTTTTCATCAAATGTAGCGAAATTTCGCTACTTTTCCGCTATATTTCTGTTACTTTTAGAAAATTAGTAGCGCCGCTACTGTATCGCTACTTTAGGTTTAAAAGTAGCGAATTTTGTAGCGCCGCTATTTGTAGCGGTAGCGCAGCCAACACTATTGTCTGGTACTTACTTTTATTATTTTTTATAAGTTCTGCTTTTATAAAAGTAGATGTATGTGCGTCGTCAATAGTGACAAGATTGTGTCCATATTTTCGACATATTTTATTGGCCATTGCTTGATTTACGGTATCTTCGTAAAAGTAATACTGAATACTGTTGAATGTTACTGTATGATGATGGCCTGAGGGGTTTGAACTCGAATCTGTAGCAGGGGTTTTGGTACTAGTGGTCATAGTGGGCTTATGGGTGGTGATAGTCGTTGAAGGGGTGGTAGTAGTAGGACGTTTAGTAGTGGTAGTAGTAGGATGCTTAGTAGTGGTTATTTTGGCACCTTTATTTTCACAAATAAAGCCACTAACAATTTTAGAGTCTCTGTCGCATACGTCAGTTTTCCAGCACTGTTCATTCACATTTATATAACCACACCATTCGTTCTTGTAATATTCATTATCTTTGTTTGTTTGTGGAGGACACCAGTTTTTGTAAGTCACTTCATTGCTGGTGCTATTCCAATGCCATTTGTTTACTTGAATTCCATATTGCTTAAAACTTTTCAAACCTATCCAGTAATCTAAAAGAAATGAACAATTAATAATACTAGTAAATTACCCGTTACTACGTAACTTAAAAAACTTCACAAACTCTCACATTTGTGAAATACCGTTTAACCCGATCAAATACAGTTAAATCATCAATGACCCGTGAAATTCCATTACCAACAACCCATTTAACTCGCAAAATCACCGTCGAATTACCAAAATTCTGTGAAATCCCATTACCAACAACCCATTTAACCTGCAAAATAGAAATCACTGTCAAATCACCAAAATCCCATGAAATCCCAGTACTAACAACCCATTTAACTTGCAAAATCATCATCAAATCACACAAAATCTCGTTTAACCCACGAAATCATCGTCAAATCACACAAAATTTTGTTTAACTCGCAAAATCACCATCAAATCACACAAAATCTTGTTTAATCCGCAAAATCACAATCAAATCACTTAAAATCCCATTTAACTTGTGAAATCATTGTCAAATCACACAAAATTCTATTAAATCAGTAAAATACCGGTCAAATCATGTTGAATCATCAATAACCCGTGAAATCCCATAACCAACGACTTGTTTAACCTGCGAAATCATTGTCAAATTACCAAAATCTTGTTAAATCAGTATAATTCCGTTAAATCAGTAAACTCCTGTTAAATCACTAAAATCACCCGTAAAATCTCGTTAAATATAACTTCAGATTGGATCACAAAACTCGTGGGATCCCGCGTAAAATATTATTTAAACTATTTAAATTTTATTTTATTTATTTATATTATTTAGATTACTTTCCGAGAATATTATTATTGCTTGATTATTAGACTGTTAGATTAGTATATTGTTTGTACTGTCACCAATAACCCAGCCAATCCCGTTGAATGCTGTTAAAAAACCGGTGCGCCATCTGCCATCGGTTATAAATATTACTAAAGGCTTCGGACGGACACCATTCACAAATTATATTAAGATTAGGTAGTTTTGCGTGCTAATTGTATTTACGACAAAATATTTAATAACAAAATTATAACAAAGTTCATGATTGCGACGATTTTTTTAAAATTGTTACGTGGAATTAAAAACGAGCATTGTTAAACTAAATCTGCGCAGTGAGAATGAGCAGTGTGCTTAAATTTTGGAACAGTGGCATCCATCTTGGAAATGATAGACTAAACATGTTTTTTGAACCAAACTGAGGTTTTAGCAAATAAAATCTGCTAATTTTGTAGGTAGGACATCATTTACCAACATCCTAATGCTTCCATGAGAAATCAGTATAAAAATAGGTGAGTGTTGTGAAAAATGACGACAAATCAGGGGTACGGAAATCAGCAAACATTGTGGTCGCGGAACACGCATCTACACTCATAGAAAAAAGGGAACATTTTACTCCAATTGTGGAGTATGGTGCTTGTCCCATGGCTGACTCCATTTTTGAAGTAATAGAAATAATGCACTTTGTCTCCTTAAAGGAGTATTGTGTTGATACACCCATTTAGAGTATAAATCCAAAATACTATTTTTACTCTTGTCAATCTAGTGATTTGAGTACATGTCTGGGGTGTAATAGTAAAGCAATGGCAAAAGAAATACAATTACTCCATCAGAACAAAGAATAAAATTATATATTTAATGTGTAATAGGAGCTGAAAAAGAATAGTTCTACTCTTTGTAAACGTACTTATTATTAAGAAAACAACACAAGAACATATTGAAATAAGATTGGAAAATCAATGAGAACAAATTATTTCCCCACCAAATTTTCCTGTTTTTCCCACCAAATTCCACTAAATTCTGCACTCCCTACCTTTCCCACATATTTCCAGATTATGTTTTTCCACTTAACAAAAAACTAAATTTTTCACTATTTTTTTCCCACCAAAAAAACTACATTTTACACTCGATTTTTCAATTTTTACACGATAAGAAAAAATGTTAGGCAGTGGTCATTTCCACGGAATTTTTGAGGAAATAACCACATTTTTGTGGAAATAACCTGCAAATAGAAACTTTTTCAGGTTTTTCCGAGGCTCAATGATGGTTTCTGCAAAAAAATTGTTGTGCATTCACGTATATAAACAGAAAAAATTTCTAACAAACATTTCTAACAATGACAGTAACCATTTTCGCCTGTCGAAAAAATTCTCCTAATGCTAAAAAGAATTTCTCGCCTGTCGAACAGGTGGGGAATTTTTTTAGCAGTAAGACTAGGTTCCTACATGCGGCGTAAAAGCAAAAATTGCGCGATTTTATTGCGATTTGTGGTTTTATTGCCTTATAAGGCAATAAATTTCGAAAATTGCAATAAAATTGTGAGATTTTTTTCTTCAAAGCAAAAATCATGCGATTTTTGCTTTTTATGCCGAAAAGAAATTTTTTCTGTGAACACACAACAATTTTTTTGCACAAAAAAAATGTTCAGTGCAATGAAGCCTTATTGAGCCTTGGAAAAACCTGAAAAACTGTCTATTTGCAGATATTTCCACAGAAATTTGGTTATTTTCACAATAATTCCGTGGAAATAACCATTCCGCAACATTTTTTCATATAGTGTAAAAATTAAGGAATCGAGTGTGAAGTGTAGTTTTTTTGGTGGAAAAAAATTAGTAGAAAATTTAGTTTTTTATTAAGTGGAAAAACATAGTTCGAAAAAATGTATTAATATGTGGGAAATGTAGGGAGTGCAGAATTTAGTGAAATTTGGTGGGGAGATAAATGAAACCCAAAATCAATGGCTATAATGTTTTCATAACATCCATACTTGGTGAAAAACAAACAGCCCAGACTCTATTGGAGCCCGGGCTGGTTGGGTGCCTTACCATTAAGCTACTTGGAACTCCAACAGAAACTGAGACTGAATGTTATATATTCACCACTTCTCCACCCCTTCCCCCCTTGATATCAAGTAGTTCACTTAATTTTTTAAGATTGGAAAATCAATAACTTTAATGTTCTCATAAAAAAATCAATTGCCTGTTGGGTGCTTTACTATTAAGCTACCTGGAACTCCAACCGAATCTGAGACTGAATGTTACAACATTCATTCAGTCTCAGATTCTGTTGGAGAATCATGGATTAAAAATGGTATATTCTCACTTTTTAATACTCATACATGGAATAGTTGTACTCCAACTTGTCTACTCTCTGATTTGATGGAGAAGGAATACACCTATGGGGAATGGGCATACTCCAACTTATTTACTCTCTTATTTGATGCAGTAGGAATACTCATACATGGAATGGTTACACCTGACTTGAAGTGAAGCAACGTCAAACTACCTGATGGTGTTAAATAGCCACTTAATGAAGTAAATTTTTTCTTTCTTTTGTAGTGGTTTTGCTTCATTTACTCCTTTAAGTACTAATATGCTTCCAAACACCAAAATTCTATGATTGAATACGTCAGCCACGATGTTCGTTAATATAGTTTTCAATATTTTTCACAAATTTTACTATTTTCTAGCTGAATTCTCATGGAATGTATTAGCCAATTAGGAATAGATAATATATCAGCTAAATCTAATTTTTATTCTAAGGAGTTAGAACAATAAAAATTAGTTCAAAAACTACCCTAACACTAACTTGATTTTGAAATGATTATTGTTGTTTATTTGTGGCGCAAAATCCATGACGACAAACTCATAATTAAATTACGAGATTTTATAAAATATGAAAATTTTTATTTTATTTTTTATTACTGCGTCTCGTAATTGTTATTTTACATGGCGAGCGCAAACCACCTATTATAACTTTTGGTCTATTTCAAAATTATAACACTTACTTATTTTTCGATTTTTGACTTCGTTCATCATGTCTGTAGATAATTTCTCATTATCTATATTGGCTAAGTTTTGTTTATTGTCTGAACAAAAGCGGTAAGCTTCAAAAAAATTAACTCCTTGTTTTTCATAAAAATAATATGTTCTGCCGTCCAAATTTATCGAATTTACTGGTTCAACTGTTTTATCTTCACATATAGTATAGCTTGGAATATCATATCGAAACATTTTCCAACATTTTTTCATTATAACAGCATTCATATCAATTTCAGTTGGTTCTGCACCTGGACACCAGTCTTTGAAAATATATTCCTTTACTGGGCTGAACCATGCTAATTGCATGCTGGTTTCATGCGACTTCCATCTTCTAAATGATACTAGTCCTAGCCAGTAAACTGTAACATAACAATTGCCAGTTTTTGAATCACTTTTTTAATTCATGATGTAAACTTCTTTTACTCAAAGGTTGGATAAATTGTCATTGGCTGAGAAATGCATAGTATCAAAAGTATACAGGGTGTCCAAAAGTCTGGTTCTATCTTAATTCTTAATACCGTATTTTGTCGATTAAGGGCCGCCCTCGAATTACGGCCGCGCCCCTCGGCTGTAATTCAAAATAAATGCTGCACTCGAATTACGGCCGCGGCGGTTATTTGAAGTGCTTACGGTTTAATTAAATCGTTTTGTCGTAAATTGCGTTGCATGTACGCAACTTATTAAAGTTGTAAAACATGTGTTCAAATGCTTTTAATACGTTTTTTATACGTTTGCACGTATTAAATACATTAAAATCAATTAAACACACGTTTTACAAGTTAAAAAGTTGCGTACATGCAACGCAATTTACGACAAAACGATTTAAGCGCCGCCCTCGAATTACGGCCGCACCCTTCGGACACAATTTGTAATAAAGGTCGCCGCGGCCCTTAATCGACAAAATACGGTAACTGTCAGTGGCAGTAAGTAATAAGTTGGGTGAGGGCAATCCGATTCTAACCTCAAATTTGGCTTTCAAGGTTGCTTTCAAGGTCATTCATCTTGTAACTTTGAAATGGTAATAAATTTAAGACAAAATGTCAATTAGAAACTTGTAGAACATGTTCTAATTGGTCTAAAACATAATTTAATGAAAACATTTTTTTATCAAAATTAACAGAAAAAATAAAAAACCAACTGCACAAATGCAGGCAGAAAAATGTGGTATAAAATAACATTCTATTTGCTTTAGAATATGACGAAATGTAAGGTAGTTTGGATTGTTTAAGTGTTTCAATGGCAATTGATAGACTATCAAAAGAGTCGTCATTTTACTTTATTTCTGGAGTTATGCATTGTCCAGTGGCCAACTCCATAATCAGAGTAATGGTACTCCAAAACGAGAGTTTGGTGGGTGAAAAACTACATTTTTGAAGTAACAATACTTTGAAATGGAATTTCAAAAGTCTGAAATGGAATTTCAAAAGTCTGAAATGGAATTTCAAAAGTCTGAAATGGAATTTCAAAAGTCTGAAATGGAATTTCAAAACTCTGAAATGGAATTTCAAAACTCTGAAATGGAATTTCAAAACTCTGAAATGGAATTTCAAAAGTCTGAAATGGAATTTCAAAACTCTGAAATGGAATTTCAAAACTCTGAAATGGAATTTCAAAACTCTGAAATGGAATTTCAAAACTCTGAAATGGAATTTCAAAACT
>JH432213.1:0-23737 GCA_000239455.1 Strigamia maritima
CAGAAAATTTTAGCTTCATAAGATAAACCAAAAAAAATTTTCCTATTCAAGAAAAGAGCTGAACACAATCGTGTCATAGGTTGCCCATCCAAGGGTTAACCTTCCAAGAGCCAATGATGTATACAAATGTATACTATCACCACACTGGTATAGGAAATTTTCCTTAAAAATTTTTTAAAAATTCTGATGCTTGGCTACTTTGTACTGTTTATAATAAAGAATTTTATCATATAAATTTAAAAAATTTTAGTTAAAAATTCTACAAAATACAAGGCTTGCAAAATTCAGCCCCTGAATCTTTCCATGTTAAATTTTGGGCAGCTGCCCTGCAATTAGTTAAAGCGCTTCGGCTTAGAGCTCCACCACCATTTGTGGTGGGAAGTAAAAACAAAATATCCAAATTCCAGTAAAGTTATGAATTTATAAATTTTTGTTCAAAACTCTACTGGAAAATGAGATGTTTTGTAGATAACTTATTTAGCATGTTTTAAATCTTGCAAATAGTTTTATAGCATTAAATATAGATGAATTTGAATTTTTGATAAAATTAATAAAAATTTTATCGCGATCAGAGTGAGTCTCATGTTTTGAAATTATTAAATATAAGCGCCATCTAGTGCCGATCACAACAACTAGTGCTAAAGCGCTACCATATAACAGCTTTATGCAATTATACAAATGTATACATTATCGGTTTGCCATGTTCATTAGAATCATTGGCTCTTGGAAGGTTAAAATCTCGTTAATAAAATGTCGAATCGGTGTTTGCGGTTGGTCACGAAACACATTACATACGACATTTAAATCGGCAGCAGCAATTTTTAGGAAAACGAGACATCGTACACAAATTAAGCCTAAGTATTGGGCTTGTAGTTTGTGCAAGGTGTTTGACTGATTAAAAAACTAACCCGAGATAGTGTAATCGACGCAACTTTGCCGAAATTACAGCCGAAGCGGAGGGAAAATGGCGCCAGAATTTCACGACAAATGTTGCGATTGTAGGCAGTGCGCATGGGCAGGTGAAGTCGTATACATGACAATTTGAAACGAGATTTTTCAAAAATCTCGTCCGAGAGTGTTGGAACGAAAAATGAAATCACGAGATTTTTAATAAAATCTCGTAATAATAAAAATTTCGTACGAGAAATCGCAAACTGTCTATTATTCACTCCAGATACTGCAAACAAATTGAAAAATTCAAGATTTCTTAAAAACTATCTAGCTTGTAAAAAATTTGTTTCGGGAGGATTTAAAGGGAAGGAAGACCTACCATTTCTTATAAAATTTTTGAAGATTGCTCAAGTAGTTACTGAGAAAAAAATAAAAAAACTAGCAAAATGAGGTTTTTGCAATTTTGACAATATCTCGAGAACTGTTGAAGATAAAATTAAAAATTAAATTGATCTAAAATGTTCAATTTTTTGGGCAATTTTTCTAAATTGGATGTATGGGTCAGCGAAGCCCTCAAAAAAAAGTCATAATGGAGCTATGTAATTGTTGTCAACAATCAAAATTTTCAAAAAAATCATTGTGACCAGAATTTTATTCCAAATCCAATGATACTCCAAGATGTTTAACTGCGTACATACCTCTAACACTTCCAGGATGTATGACTTAATTCTCGAGAAACCGGGTCACAATGATTTTTTGGAAATCTTGATTGTTGACAACAATTACATAGCTCCATTCTGAATTTTTTTGAGGGCTTCGCAGACCCATACATCAAATTTAGAAAAGTTGCCCGAGAAATTGAACATCCTATACTCTATCATTTCGTGCGCGAAACTCCCATTGGTTAATAACCTATATTGTACTAAAAGTATATATTGTGGCATCTTATTTTAATCCTCTAGTCGATCCGAGTCGAAATATCATTGTTTCATAGCCAAAAAATGTGCGCAACAATACAAAAACCCAAATGTAAATAATTTTTTTAAAATATTTTACAAGCTTTTTCGTTTGTTAACAATGGCACGCACATTTTTGGACTACGAAACAATGATTTTTCGACTCGGGTCAACTAGAGGATTAAAATAAGATGCCACAATATAAACTTTCGATACAATATAGGTTATTAACCAATGGGAGTTTCGCGCACGAAATGATAAATAGAGTACAGATGAGTTTAATTTTTAATTTTATCTTCATCAGTTCTCGAGATATTGTCAAAATTGCAAAAACCTGATTTAGCTGGTTTTTCATTTTTTTCTCAGTAACTACTTGAGCAATCCTTCACAACGAAATGGTAAGCCTTCCTTCCCTTTAAATCCTCCCGAAACAAATTTTTTACAAGCTAGATAGTTTTTAAGAAATCTTGAATTTTTCATACTGTATACAAATCACTAACAATACAATAACTTCTATCCATTTGTCTTGAGATTATTAAATAAAACAAAACAAAACAAAAGCAATTGGAACTATTTACTGCCACATAAGGTTTTGTGATCCAGTTACACAACAGCCTCTGGAAGCTGATTTAATCGGCTAAGCCGCCAGCCGCCACTCGCTGGTGATTATCATCAACAGTGCCGGATTTCTGCCTAGGCCTACAAGGCTCCGGCCTAGGGGCCCAGCCAGCCTAGGGGCCCCGGTGGTCGTATGATTCTATAAATTTTATAGAATAACGTAACTATAGTAACATAGACTGTATTAATCTGATGTTTATTAAAGTCATTAAAGTCGATTAAAAATTATATGTTCTGTACTATACTCTATTTATTATTTCGTGCGCAAAACTCCCATTGGTTAATGACTTACATTGTACTGAAAGTGTATATTGTGGCATCTTATTTTAATCCTCTAATCAATCCGAGTCAAAAAAATCATTGTTTCATAGCCAAAAAATGAGCGCAACAATACAAAAACCCAAATGTAAATAATTTTTTAAAATATTTTACAAGCATTTTTATTTGTTAACAATGGCACGCACATTTTTGGACTACAAAACAATGATTTTTCGACTCAGCTCAACTAGAGGATTAAAATAAGATGCCACAATATATACTTTCGATACAATATAGGTTATTAACCAATGGGAGTTTCGCGCACGAAATGATAGAGTTTAGTGCATTTAATTTGCTAAATTTCCAAAATAGCTTCGAGATGATGGGGGGCCCAAATGTCCTCTAAGTCCGCGCCTGATCATCAAGCCAACCCTGGCAGCCGCCGACAAAAATGGGACGTGACACGTCTCTAAACTCTACTCAACAATTCGTGCACGAAACTGAAAAGTGAACTTTTTTGCATTGTACTGAAAGTATATGTTGCGGTATCTTATTTTAATCCTCTAGTCGCGCTGGGTCGAAAAATCATTGCTTCGTAACCAAAAAATATGCGCAACAATACAAAAACCAAAATATAAATAATTTTACAAGCGTTTTCGCTCGTTAACAATGGCAGGTAGATTTTTTGACTACGAAACAATGATTTTTCGACTCAGCTCGACTAGAGAATGAAAATAAGATACCACAATATATACTTTCAGTACAATGCATAAACCATTAAAAAGAGTTTCGTGCACGAATTGTTAGATCGAGTTTAGACCAGCATGATTTATTTTTATTCATTAATTTCTAATTTAATACTCAACACAAATGAAATTAAATCCAACATTTCCACACATTTTAATCCTACGATAAACATATTTCATTTTCATTTCCGGGTGAATTGTCCCTTTAATAACCCCTGAAAATGCGTTAAATCCCATTAAATCATATCCCACCAAATTTCTAAAAACTTTTTTTGAATATTTTCAGGTGAATTGTGCCTGGCTCTTCGCTGCTCGAAAGAAGAGCATTGTTTAGTGAAAAATGAGAACGTAGCACTTTGCGTACCGAACAAAAAATCCGCCAGGGACAGGTGAGTCGAATCTTCATTTGGTTTGCTGCAAATGGTGGTCGCAACTGGCGGACCTCCTGCCACCCACACGTGAAACGCGTGTTGGCAAAGTGCATGTGCACATCAAAGACCATTTTCTTAAGGACCCTGAGATTTAAACCGTTTTCTTTTTAAAGAGAGAGCGGAGCTGCAGGTGTGCTAATGCAATATTCATTGCCTCAGCCCTCATTGGGTTAAATGGGCAAAAAGTGTGCGTCTGGAATTGCAAATTCAGCAATTGCACAAATGCCAAATTACAGGGAAAAAAGAGGATACGTGTGACCATCAATTATTTTTACCTCCAAGATTGGATGAAATGCCATTCGTTGACAAGTGCATTGTATCGAAAGTTTGTACTACGGCATCTCATTTTAATCCTCTCGTCGAGCCGAGTCGAAAAAATTATTTTTTCGTAGTCCAAAAACGTGCGTGCCATTGTTAACATACAAAAAGGCTTGTAAAATAATACAGATTTTGCGTTTTCGTATTGTTGTGGATATTTTTGGGCTACGAAAAAACGATTTTTCGACTCGGCTCGACGGAAAGTTTAAAATGAGCTGCCATAATATAAACTTTCGATACAATGTACTTCTTAAGAAATGACATTCTACCCAATCTCGAGGTAAAAAGATATTAGTTTTGGTGTCTGTTCTTGTATGTCAATGTTAATTAGTCAGTTTTAATGCGAGTAAGATTCCTTTTGTCGATTAATGGCATGTATGGCCATAGTAGCCGCTTACGCCAGTAAACCCTCTCTCTCTCTCTCTCTCTCTCTCTGAAGTAAAAAGGAGTTTTGCATTCGGTTTGGTGACAGAATATCAAATACTGAAATCTGAACATAGGAAATCAAATTTGGTGTATGCTAATTCATCATTTGCATAAAAAAACACTAAATTATGTAATTCACATGCAAAATCCTATCATATATGGTATATATAATAAATAAAGTGACATTTGAAAAAAGAAAATTCTTTGTTTTGAAATATTTATGATATAGTTGGTGAGCCAATTGAATTTTTCTCCATTTCAGTCGGCTGCAGTTGTCTCGCAACAACTATTTATTGCGTATTATTGCAGCAATATCTTGCAACTGTAACTGCACACAGTTCAAAGCCCATTAGGGCATTCTCCGCTCCGCTCCAACTATTTCAGTACAGTGTGTGTTGCAAGCTGGAATGAAAAGAAAAGAATATTGTTCATCATTACTAAATTGAAAAAGCACTGCATTTGTTAATATTAACATGCTGTGTATCCACTAGACATCGTTAAAAAGAATCTAATGGTTAGTTCACATTGAACGGAACGTAAATAAACAAGCTGTACTTGAGCAATGGAGCGGATGTTTCTTAGCAAGAACATCATTCTTGCCTGCTTTCCTTTTACATCAAAAGTAACATTAAATAGTAACAATTCTGAGAACAATGCACATTGTTACTACCTACATTTGAAGCGAGGATTCAAGATGGCGGCAAATAGAACTTTTTAAACGTCAAATTCCGTTGCGCGTGTATTTGCACAATGGTAAATAATGGTTAGTTCATATTGAAGGTAACATAACGTAACTTAAGGATTGTAACGTATGGTTTTGTTCACGCTGTTTGTAGACAGAAAATGTAAACCGACCAATCACGCAGTTTCTCATTCCGTCCCGGTTTTCGTGCGAGAAGCAGCTGTCTTCCCATTGGTTGCCGTAATTTCTTAAGCTACGTTACTTCCTACTTGAAAATCAATTTTGAAGTAGGAACGTAAGTTAATGTTGTGTGATTTTAAACCCACAATGCATTGTGCAGCCATCTTGCATTACCTTACGGAGTGGTGTGGACCAACGTGAACTAACCTTAAAGATGCACTCATCATTCTGCATCTACAATAAAAAAGTGATGATTTGTATACAAACATTACTCGCGTTTCAATAAGAAGCCGTCAAAGTGACGAAGAATTTAGTTTTTCAAATTTGTCACTTTATTTTCATGAAACAATTTTTCTGTTTAAATTTAATGGAAAAAAAATTGATGACACTAGGAAATTTGGTCCTCTCTTACCTACACCATCATCCAATATTGACATCGATGGCGTGGATGAAGAAGAAGACGATGACGACAACGACGACGACGACGACGACGATGAAGATGACAGCGATGATATGAGTGAATATGAAAACGAATCCCTAGAACGGCGTCCATCTTTGCCTCGCTGTTCTACTTGTCCCGTGGCTAAACCGACATTCGTCTGCGGCTCGGATAACAAAACCTACTCATCGCCATGCAGAATTCACTACCATAATTGCGTTCATCAAGCATCTATCAAAATGATGTGCAAAGGATTCTGTCCCTGTCAAAGTAAAAAAAATATGTACACTCATAGAAAAAATGTTTACATTTTACTCCATTTTGTCCCGTGGCCAACTCTCACATTTAAAAGAGTAATAATACTTCAATTTCAGAGTTTTGATATTCCATTTCAAAGTACTGTTACTTCAAAAATGTAGTTTTACACACACCAAACTCTCGTTTTGGATGATTGGCCACAGGACAATACATAACTCCAGAAATGGAGTAAAATGGCGACTTTTTTTCTATGAGTGTACAGGTCAAGTGTAGTCAGAATTTTTAATTACATATCAACTAGTAGAAATGCCTGTCACATGACAGGGAAAGTTTGTTTTGTTATGCCAATCAGCGATCTCTGAAAACCTGAAAACTAATCTAGCGAAGCGCAGTGAGCGAGATTAGTCCTAACACCTGCGACGAGATAACCTAACCCTAGCTGGTTGAATTATGCGCTCAAATAGACACATCATTGGACTGCACGTGCCTGAGGTTTGGATGTTGTCATGTCAGTGCGCCAGTGTTACCTGGTGACAATGGCCATACCCGTCTGTGACAACACTGGGCCCATTCAAAAACTTCAGCACGACTCGTGCCACGACTCATAGCACGAGATTCTCATGTCTTGGTCACGTCACTCGCGTTACACCTGTAATACGAGTGACATGACCAAGATGGCACGAGAATCTCGTGCTATGAGGCGTAGCACGATTCGAACTTGGCTTTTTGAATGGGCCTACTGACACGTCATACATTGCTGCAATCGAGTCGTTGCAATGAGATGGTTACTGAGTTGCATAGATTGTTGCTGCTCGAACAGCGTTACTGCTACCGTCACAACCGGACGGAAGTAGCAGTTAGCACTTTATTCGCTATTTTCAGTTTGAGTGGCGCCACCCTAGTGAGCAGTTATTAAACTATCGTAAGTAGAATAACATGGGTTGCAAAATGAGATTAAGTTAGGCTGAAGATGAGGAATAAATGTGTTGTCGTTATTTTTGTTGATTTTTCTGTTTTTCTATTGAAAAAATTGATAATTTGATAATTTTATTTTTTTTTTTTTTGACTCAGAATTGGTTTTTTTCATGCGGGAGATGGTTCACTTGATACGGCATGAATTTATTGAATCTCCATCAAAAGTAGAAAAATGATAAAAATGCAGTTTTTCTTCACTAAAAACATTTCTATACTTAGAAATATTAAATTATCAGCTGTTATTTTTAATTTTTTGAAAAAAGAATGGAGTTATTTCATTGAATAAGCAATATGCAAGATCCACAACAATACAAATGTGTGGCTGTTATCCTACTTCGGCAGCCATTTTTTTTTTTGCAGCGCCCTCTATAATCACTGAAAATAGCGAATAATGTAGGATAACAATATTCAGCATGCACAGTGCAATGCATTATGGGAGTATGACGTTCCCTAACTTAAGTTATAATTTTGAGAGTAGCTTGATTATGGCCATCAATTACAACAACGAAAGCACAATGATTTTGTGGCTTCACAGCGCTCGTGCATAAATACAAAACAGAACTGACATTTAGCAATCCGACTTATGCTGGGCGCAGTCATACAGCGATTCGCATTCCAATCGTGTCTGGCTCTGCGCGTGCGCACAAAACGTCCCTTCCATCGCGCAAGAAAACATTCTACTTTTGAAAAATGTACAGCCAGCGTGTTCTTTTTTTTCCCAGGCGATGCAAATCGCATCCAATGAGATGCGAGTATTTTATCACGTGTTCTAATTGCTCCATTTTGTTTGTTTCTTATCAACAATTGTTCCAAAAAATTTGTCGATATGATGTCGTTACTAAGTAAATTGCTTAGTTATGACGTCATAACAACAAATATTTTGAAACAATCGCTTCTTAATTCGCCTTAAGTCTGCTGTAGCAGAGGCAATTTCTATTGCAAATCGCGAGGCGAAAACACTAGACAAAATCGCTGCATGTCACCACGCAATAAGACCAACAAATTGTTATTTTAACCCTCAAAGCCCCATCCTATACCACAATTGTGACCAGCTGCAGTTGTGAATACAAATTTTTTTAAAATTTTTTTTAAAAAGTCTGAAATTTGCAGTAGCTGTTAAGAATACCGTATTTTGTCGATTAAAGGCCGCGGCCTTTATTACAAATTGCGGCCGAGGGGTGCGGCCGTAATTCGAGGGCGGCCGTAATTCGAGGGCGGCGTTTAATTCGTTTGGTCATAAATTGCCTTGCATGTACGCAACTTTTTAAATTGTAAAACGTGTGTTTAATCGATTTTAATGTATTTAATACGTGCAAACGTATTAAAAACGTATTAAAATCGTTTGAACACATCTTTTACAACTTAATAACTTGCGTACATGCAACGCAATTTAGACAAAACGATACCGTACACATTTCGAATAATGGCCGCGGCCGTAATTCGAGTGCGGCGTTTATTTCGAATTACAGCCGAGGGGCGCGACCATAATTCGAGGGCGGCCGTAATTCGAGGGCGGCCTTTAATCGACAAAATATGGTATGCATTTACATTTTCTGAATAAAATTTCATTGCAATGAGGCGTAAAATAAAAAAGTTATTGTAAAAAGAAAAAATGGTCCCCCTTAAATTCCCAGCTTAAGTTTTTGGTTGTTTTCACTGCAAATTTAACTCTTGTGAGAGCGCTTTTAGAATATTGCGCCCCCTATATATAAACTAAATAAGCATACACAGTATTAACCCTTCATTTTTGAAACATGGTCAACTGAGTTAATGTGAAACTAAACTAATTGCAATTTAAATTAAGTTGATATAGACCATTGTTATTATAAATAAATTGCTGTTTAAAACAATATTTTGACTGCATGTCATGATTAATACAATTGGTGACACCTAGTGTCGGTTGGAGAAACCATGGTAACAGCACTAAAGCGCTTCAAAGTAGAGACACCAAATTGTCACAATTGTGACCATTAATCGGGCTCTATGTTCTTCCAAAATTTCAGGGCTTTGAGGGTTAATGAAATAATGCAACAATTTAATATCATAAACAACTGAATGAAGATTTTTTATTATGGTCTTTCACATATTAAAATTAAATTTTTGACTACACTTAACCCTCAGATAGGCAAGCTTTAAAAGTGGATAACCCATAGATACGATCATGTTCATATTTCGGGTCAAGTAGTTAAAGCGCTGCTGCATTTGGTTGAAAAAACTGCTGCTGTTGGCGCTAGTTTTTCCAAAAATGGACATGCACACGGATTTTCATCTTTACTTAGCTTTCCTGCTTCACAATCTCTTTCAATGTGATCGTCCGCTAGTAACCCTGAACAGAAGCGCTTTAGCCAATATGCAGTGAAGCCGGCTTTTTTTTTCTGCTGAAGTTTTAAGGGGCTAAAATTTGCTGATCAATTACTTCAATAAATATCAAAGCAAATACTTCAAATTTTTTTTATATAAAGTTTATTAGTATTTGAACAAAGTAAGAAAATTTCAGCTTCATAAGATAAACCAAAAAAAAATTTTCCTATTTAAGAAAAGAGCTGAACGCAATTGTGTCATAGGTTGCCCATTCAAGGGTTTTAACCTTTAAAATTTTTTAACAAAAAAAAAAACATGAAAAATGATCTTTTTATCATTTTATATTTTTGCTGCATGTTTTCGTGGCGACACGTGTACTTTAACCACTTGTACAAAGCTGTTAGCTATAAAATATATCCATTTTTATTCCAAGATGTATAAAAAAAAAAAAAAAAAAAAAACCCATAAATTTTACTTTTTATATTTGAATCATACATAAAACATTCAACTTTATATAACTAATATATTCTCTTGAAAAATACATTTCCTTGCATTATTTCCTTTCTTTTTCAGTCAAGCACGAAGAGAAGCAGAAACAAGTGCATCAACGATGGAATAATTTCATCAATAAATACAAATTGACCGTAGACCAAAAACAAAATGCCGGATCGCCCAAAATCACCGCCGTCAACACCATAACGTCGAGCGGCGATAAAAATCTCAAATTCAACCCGGATGAAAACCAGAAAAAAAACATGGCTGATAAGTTTATGAGGTAAAAGTAAAAAAAAAAAAAAAAAAAAAAATAAGAAGAAAATAATTTGTTTTGTTGTTCAAATTCAATTGAATTTGTTGTTGAAGTGCAGCAAAGCTCAAGGGGGGGCACAAGACGTACAATGTTAAAAATGTCTGGATTTATTATTAGAACAGTATGCTTCAAGTTAATTGCTTTTTCCGTCTCTTCTGGTCGAGGATTAGGTTTGGTTATTGCTTTGTGCGTTATTGATAAACCTCTTGCGGTGTCTGCAGCGTAAGAGATAAAGTCCCAATGTCTCCAGTTGAAATCTTTTTGCAAATAGTTTCCTTATGTCAATGAAATCTTTTAAAACCCAGATAAATATTTGAAAATTGTTTATTATCAAATGATTAAAATGCATTCAAGAGGAAAACAAAACTTATTTTATAAAACTGCAACAATAGCCAGGAGGTGGGAGAAAAAAATCTAAGCCGTTAATCATATAGTTCAATATAGTGTTGAATTAACATAATTCCAAATCCCAGTAGTTTTAAGTTCTTGCGATAGTTCTAAGTTTCCCCACTAGGGGTTACTTGCCATTGTGATTTATTGTCCATGGCAACGAAGTGATGTCTGTCGTCTAATAAATGACATCAAGTGGTGAAGGAAGTGGAGTGGTGCAGTAACATTCAGTCTCTGATTCTGTTGGAGTCCCAGGTAGCTTAATGGTAAAGCACCCAACCGGCAATTGGGGGATCTGGGTTCAAGTCCCGGACCGGGCTCCAACGGAGTCTGGGCTGTTTGTTTTTCACCAAGTACGGTAGTTATGAGAACATTAAAGCCATTGATTTCTAACTTTATTTTCAATGTGTTCTCGTGTTGTTTTCTAATTTATGATTGGTCATGGGTCCTTTTGGGCCACCAATTGCAAAATATCAAAAAATTTCAAAAAAGGTGAGAGAACAGCATTAAACTGACTTCAACCGTCATTCTCCTCTGTATTTCCATTGTTGTAGTTTTTTAATAGCTTGCCCTCCCTTCTCTGCTGCTGTGTAACCGCACCACAAAACTTTACTCATCACTAATGGATAGAAATTAGTGTATTGTTAATGATTTGTATGTTACTTGTATTTTATAAAACATGAATCCTGGCTACACTGTCCCTTTAAGTTGAAATTTTCTGTCAAAAACAACTTTAATTTCCAATTGTAAACAATCAATCTTAATACAATTTAACAAAGATGACTCTTCCTGAATGTCCCATCTAATAATGTCCACACTGCCTAAGTTAGATACTACTAAGCTAGCTTAGTACAACTTAAATACATCTTGCATAGACTAGAATCTTGGACTAAACTGTTCACTTTGATAACTGCAAAAATCCTCTTTCACACATCAGTATACAACAATCTTTGTCATTGCCAGAAATGGATTCCAATACTTCCTAGACCAATGTAACAACTATTTAAGTTGGCTACTAATTTTTATGCTGTAATCAATACTGTACTTATGTAAATGTTGGAATGTGAAAATAAATAAATCGTCACATTTTAAACCACACCAACCCCAGCAAACAACGAAAAGCAAAAACCCACACTCCTACACATAATCACAACAGCAAAAACCAAAGAAAACAAACCACACACCACGTAACCCCAAAGAGCCATACAAGCAAAGAATGCAGAACACACAAACAGGACAACAAACAGAAAAAAACACTACAGGCACATCCAACGCAACCGTATCAAACAGACAGGAAAAAGCCACTCGTAAAGTAAAGTGTGTGGTTTAGAGGAGATGTGTTTTTACTTGGCCGTTGTGTTGTTGATCTGACTGCTTTGATGGCCGGTTTACTTGGCGGCCTCGACAGTTGTGCTGTTTTTGTGACGATAAATACTCTAATGCAAGGTTCCCACTTGCAGAAACTCAGACAGAAAATTTTCTGCTGCAGAGAATTTTGAGTGCAGAAAAGAAGTATGTTTTTCTGTCGTTGGTTCCCATCTGTGGACTGAAAAGTGGGCAATCGCTTTGCGATTTTTAATCCGCTTATTTCTGGTTAAAATCGCCTTTTGCCAAGCGATTTTGAAAGTACACGCTGCCAGTACTTTTTTCATTGTGATTCCAATTTGCAGCCAATCAAGAGCGATTTTTTAGGCTCATTCAAAATCGCAAAGCGACGCGATTCGCATCTAGTATGTCTCCAGCATTAAGGTGCATTTTCATTTGCGAGAGAATTTCTCGCGCCACAATAAAAATTGCGCTACAATAAAAATTGCGCCAACAATCGCGCCACTCTAAAAATCGAGCTTTGGCTTGAGCATTTTCATGAGAGCAAAAAAGGTCATTTCTCGCTTTCAAAAATTTTGTAAAATCAGTTGCCATTTCATGAAATATTCATTAGTTTGAAATGTTTAGCATCAAAAATTGCTGAATTTATTATTTTTGGCCTTTTCTGGATGTGGATGGCATTGATTAATCAAGATTGAAAATTCAGGTGGAGGAAAAAAAAATCAGTGCCATTTGCAATTGTGGGTGGAGCCTGTTCAAATGCCAAAACTGTTGGTCCAGATTGTCACATGGCGCGATTTTAGGCACGAATTTGTGAGCAAAGCTAGACTTGACAGAAGCGTGCGAGAAACAGAATCGCGCCAACAATCGCGCGCCTTTGCAAGTCCAGCTTGCATAAAAATGAACAAAAGTGCGATTTTTGTCGCGCTAGAAATGGCATTTCTTGCAAATGAAAATGCACCTTTAGACCATTAAAATCAATGAGTGGGCAAAACTGGTACCAATACTAAATTAAAAATGGTATTCGCTATTCCAAAAAAAACCAAAAGAACTAGTTTTTACTAAAAAACCGGTTCTTTTGTTTTTTGTTTTTTTTTACATACTGGTAGAAAAACACTACTAAATACTTGTTACACAAAACAGTAAAATACAAAAATCAGCACTAAAAAGTAAGTCTTCAACCCTACCAAGCAAGAACTAATGAAGAGTTGAAAAAGTAAAAGATAAATTTTCCCACCAGGTAGAAGCAGCTAGTGAATTTTTCATGATTTGTTGAAAATCTTATTTGACTTGATCTGTCCCAAAGACAGCCTTAAACAATTCATATTCAATTCATGTCTCTATACCTGCTATATGCACTTTATTAATGACATTGGGAGATTAAGAAAGAGTTTTTGGATGGAATGTTGCTGTTTCATGCTGAATATAGACTGCATCCAAATGGAAATGAATGAGTCACAACAGACTGAGATTTCCGCCTTATGTGATTAAGTTCAAGCATGAGGAACATGGTAATGAAACAACAAAACCTTTCTAAATTGCAATACTCACCTATGGGGTTTAGGTGAGTAGTATACAAAATACCCAAATTAAATTTAATTTATCCTATAAAACTGAGCTTGTCGACCTTCTGGTCATCATGAGGCTGTTAAAGAGAAAGTACAATATACCTTGCTGGGTTTTAATGAGTCTAATCCTTTGGCGACCCACATTCGCTCAAGTTGCAATTGGCCAAGAAGGCATAACTTGGCTTAGTATGAGCATCATTTTATTTCCTTCCCTCTCACAAACTGTCATTGAAACTTTCTCTTTATATTTTGTCTGACAGACAACGTTCAGAATGAACAAAGTTTGGACAAGTTAATAATACAACCACCATAAGTTCGACGGTACTCAATAGCGCCGCTAGCGTTGGGCTACAACTACTTTCAAAAATTTGTAACGACGCGGCGCTGCATGCTGAAAATGAAGCGCAACACATGCGCTACTTTTTCGCTATTTGTAACTTATGCCCTGTTCACACTTAAACCACTTTTGTACAAAACCCACCAACTTTCAGAAAGTCTTGCGTTCACACTTGATCGGGTTTTGTACAACTCGGATCAAAATGGCCGACTTTTCTACAACTTAAGTTTAAGAAATCTTTTCTATAACCTGACGTCATACCTCTAAAACACGCCCCCTGACCAATCACGTGACTGACCAGTGGCCAGATTTCATTCAAATAAAATGGCGGCCAAGTGGAGCACATGGGCTAACGATGAAATAAAAATCATTTCTTGATATTCGGCAATAAAATACAATGTAATTTAACTTCAATGAAGCAAAATTGCATTGTTTACGAAACAATTGCCAACCGATTAGCCACCATGGGCTATAATGGGACTTTCGGGCAAGTTAAATGACTTCTACAAAACTTCTTCACAGGTGTGAACAGAAAGAAGAAGATATTGAAAGTTGTAGAAATTAAACTTTTAGAAAGTCAGAACTTCTACAAAAGTGGTTCAAGTGTGAACTAAGCGTTAGACATAACATCCCACTTCACACAAACTTATAATGTTTGTGCGACGTCATGCCTGGGTTGTAATGCATTATAGAAATAGCAAAAAAGGACTACAAATACAACAAATTTAAAAGAAAACTAAACAAATTACAAAAATTAATAAAACAATAAACTTGTTACACAAATTAGTTCCGAGTTTTACTATACATTTTCGCTATTTATAGCGTAAATATAATTGGCGCTACTTTCCCGACTTAGCGATGGAAAATAGCAAAATTTTAGCACCGCTAAGTAGCGACAGCGCAATACCGTTTTTTTGCCTAATTCTGCTATGGTGGTAAAAGGCCTACAATGACAAGTTCACACACAATCGTGATAAACAATAGTTGCATTCGAAAATAAAAACCAACCTGGTTTAGCCGTTTTAGAAAAGTTGATTTTAGCCTGGTTTTAAGGTTTTACTTTGGTTTTAATTAAATTTAAATTCTAGCTTGAGCTTAGCGGAGAGTTTTAGATAGACCAAGTCAAAATCAAAAGCAAAAATTAGATTTAGGTGATAAATTGTCTATACCATCTTGGCTAAAATATTCTATAAGAATCCAGCTAGAAAATAGTAAAATTTGTAAAAAATAACGTCAAACTAATTTGACGGACATCAGCATGATCTGCGGCCACTATGTTCGCTAATGTCTGTCGAAATGGTTTGTCATTATTTTTTAACTCTTACCTATTATTATGCCGATTTCTCATGGATTCGTTAGGATGTTTTAAATGATGTCCCCATCTACAAAATCTGCAGGTTTTATTTGCTAAAACCTCAGTTTGGAGTCGAGAATTACCATATTGTTTCCAAGATGCTACAGAATGCTGCTAAAACCCTTATAACCAATAACCAGGTTTAAAATGACCAACTGGAGATTGTTTTGGTTTAACCCTCAGACGCCTAACATTTTGGATCAACGCAAAGACTTATTAGTGGTGTCAATTGACACGTTTTATATACTCCGAGTTGAAGCGCTTTAGTGCTGTTACTATGGTTACCGTGGTTTTACCAACTGACGCTAGGTGTCACCGATTGTAAAAATCAAGACACTCGGTCAAAATGTGATCATTTGAACAGCATGCAACGTGTTTAATCATTCATTTATAATAATTGTGTATATTAACTTAATTTTAATTCCAATTAGTGCAATTAATTGCAATTGATGTAAAATGTGAACTGAACATGTGCCGACTGCTTTGTTTATTCTCTACTTTGCATATAGGTGGCGTTGTATTTTAAAAGCGCTCTCGCTAAAGAGAAAAAATGCAGTGAAAACAGCAAACGTTTTAAGCTGAGATTTTAAGGGGCTCATATTTTCTCTTTACAATAACTTTTTTTTATAAGTCTGAAAATTACCAAATAAATTGAGTGTATGTAAAACCACTTTTTTAACAGCTCCAGAAAATTTCAGATTTTTTGAAAAATTTTTTGAAAAAAATTTGTATTCAGAACTATTGCCCGTGTCAATTGTCCCATAGGATAGGCTTCTGGGGGTTAAGCAGTTTTTGAGGTCTGAAACCAACACCAGACTAAAACCAGGTTGGTTTTCATTTTCGAATGCAACTAATGTTTCACCATTGAACACTAGTCCTACCTAAATGAAAGCAACCTGGCTTCTCTTTTAGTTACTTGACTAAAAACAGAAGACAATTTAAAGCCAAGAAATTTTAAAACCGCAAATCTCTTAATTTCTGGTTTTGCAATTGAGAACTCCATCAGAAACACTAACTGAGCTCTCAAGTTTCAATCCCATTCGATAGGCTGTCATTTCCCAGAATACCTTGCCACTTGCCAGATATTATTGATTCAAAAACTTTTCACGAGTGCAAAACCATCTTTGCTGAATTACCGGAAGAAAGCAAGCACCATAAAGGCACTGCGGTCACAAATCAAACCAAAAGAGAGAAAACCCAGAACCGCAAATCCTAACCGGAAATAGCAAAGCTCTTGTCTAGTAATACTTGAACAAGCCATAAGGATCAATGGGATCAATGGGAATAATGATTTTTGATTCAGCTCATCTTTCCTTCTTAAGAATGCTCATATAAAGTATGACACCTTTCTGGGTCTTTTGCCAAACTGCAAGATGTATGTATTGATTGCTTTATACTCGACTTTTACAAATTTTAGAACAATATCCTGCCATTTGATTGCATACATACAAAAGGTAAACTTTATACAGTAATTTGAAGAAAAAGTAGACCATTTTGAGAAATTAATAGAATTAAACTAAATTATACATATGTTTCTCCCATCTGCGCACAGCAATCATACCTTAAGTGAATGTTGATGCATGCTACGCAAAACATAGTCCCTGCTCGTTATTGTAAACCAAACCATAATAAACATACAGAACCACGTATTATTGTAATTTTTTATATTGTAAATGACAACATTATAAAAAATAATAACAATTATGTCTTGTGTTTGTTATTGTCTGATTTACGACAATGACAGCAGACAATTTTAATTTTAATAATAGTAGGGGCTCCATCATTTACATCATTTACAAACCCTAACATGAATCCATGAGAAATCGACATAAAAATAGATAAGAATTGCGAAAAATAACGACAAATCAGGGATGCGGACATCATCGAACATTGTGGCCGCGGAACATGCACTTATGTCGGCCACAATGTTCGTAGATGTCCATGAAATTAGTTTGTTATTATTTTTTACAATTTAAGCTATTTTCTAACTGGATTTTTATAGCCCAGATGGAATACACAATTTCTAACCTAAATATAATTTTTATTCAATGTTTGAAGCAGTTGGCACAATAAAAATCAGCTCAAAATACTACCCTAACACTAACTTGATTTTTATTATTGTCGGTTATTTGGTTATTTGGTTATTTGTTTATTTGTGGCGCAAACTCATAATTAAATTCCGAAATAATTAATACGAGAATTGTTTATTTTTTTATATTATTATTATTATTATTATTACGCGTGCAAACCACCTGTTGTTTTAAATAAATATAAATTTTAAATAAAAAAAAATTATTGACTATTACATTATGGTTTTTTGGGGTACCCCATTGGGTACCCAAGGTGGGGTAGGTACCCAGCTTTTCGTAGGAGCCCTAATAGTAGTCTTAAGTAGAAGAAGATCGATAATAATATCGTGGAATATATTCGGTGTTTCGAGAAGATGGAGGAACTGCTTGGTGGTTTTTCGATTGGGACTTGCAGTGGCTAGTGCTTATCATTGACTTAGTATATTACGCTGTTTTGTTTATGTTTACAATTTTGTACTGTAATTTCCCCCATTCAAGGCGGGGCAATCCGCAGATGAAATAATAAAATAATAATAATAATAATAAGTAGAAGAAGAAGTAGTGAACTCCTTAGTTCATGTGTTATATCACATTGCCGTGGCTCTACTATCTTTTTGGCGCTTTTGGCTCCTTCCCAGGGCTGATTCGTGGAACAGTCAGTATTTGAAAAATCGTCCAATAAAATTTGTTACAAATTAGAGCCACGTTTTCACGGCAATAACATGTAGCGGATTTGTTAACCAACATGGTGTTGAGATTTCAAGTATTGATACGTAAATAAGTAACTATACTCTATTTAACAATTCGTGCACGAAACTCCCATTGGTTAATGACCTATGCATTGTACTGAAAGTATATATTGTGGTATCTTATTTTAATCCTCTAGTTGAGCTGAGTCGAAAAATCATTGCTTCATAGTCCAAAAATGTGCGTGCCATTGTTAACGAACGAAAACGCTCGTAGAATATTTTAAAAAATTCGCCAAGGCTATTTCCCTGAACGAATTTCAAATTCCAGTTCACCTTTCCCATGACCTAGCCTAACGCCTGCGGCGGGCTGACCTCATTTTACTAGGTAAAGTGGACTGGAAATAGAAATTGCAGCTACGAGCCGTTCGGGGAAATAGACAGTACGTAAAAAATTATTTACATTTGGGTTTTTGTAATGTCGCGCACATTTTTTGGCTACGAAACAATGATTTTTCGACTCAGCTCGACTAAGGGATTAAAATAAGATATCACAATATATACTTTCGGTAGAAGGCAAAAAAGTACACTTTTGAGTTTCGTGCACGAATTGTTGGATAGAGTTTATAACTAAAGATGTTTAATAATATTGAACTATTGAACCTTCATTTTTGTTTTACGACATAGATATTACTTGATTATCGTGGCATATTTGTAAATTGGGGCTTTTTTTGGAACCCATGTCGTGACGTGAAAAAAAAGCGGAGCTTAGGATTTTCGCTACTTCCCCTTCTACTATTACGATATAGCATACATAAGCATTTGCGATTGTTGTGCGCAGTTGGCGATCCGCAGTTCAATTTAAGCATCGCGTTAGTGGTCGGCGACTGTAGTGAAAATTGAATAACATCAAATTAAGTCAGAAAATTACAAGAAAAATACAAGTCCCTGTGTCTGTTCTAGAGAATTTTCCTGACTCTAATCTAATATACATCAGAGTGTATTTTCCTAGTACAGAAGATTACCTAGAGTTGTTTACCTACACATTTATCCTTTCCATTTGCTTGTTCATCTTCTCTTGCTTTTGGTGTTGGAGATATAAAATTGCTTACTTTTCATCCTCTTAAAACTTTTATCTTCGCCACTAAATCCATTGATAAGACCGTTGGTCTTCGGGCTTTCTTATTTCCTATAATCTCAGAATGATCTTGATTTATTTTTCAAATCAACTTATTGATCCATAAAGACAAATTCTTCACAACAATTTTTTAGTTGTCCTCCAACTATATACCACAGCAATTTAAGTGCTGTATTATGGGTTATATGATTATGCAGATTTCCTGCTAAGTGCAGACTACAATTATAATGCATAATATAACCATAGATCCAGCAATAGCTTTCAATGTAATGACATACTTCAAAAGCTCATGAATTAAATATATTCTCTAATTTCTTCAAACACATTCCTAATGCAGAGAAAATTAGAATTACAAATGATGGACTTTTAAACGTCCAATAAAAACCCCCTCAAGTAGGATTTAAAAACTTCTTAAAATCTCTGAAAGTGTTACCACATTTAATCATTTATGGTGAGAAAGTTATACCTGAAAAAACTTCTAAGTTAATTAGTAAACATCATATTTTATGGATGTCTTTTGAAAGGAAAAAAAAGATCATAAATACCTGCTACAAAATGGTGAAAAAAAGACATTAAGGAATTTTTGTAAAAAAAAAAAAAAAAACACTAACAATAAAAGCCGATAGCACACCGGCAGTGCCAGTGTGCCAGTTTGGTGGGACAGTGTATAATTTTTCATTATCGGCTTGTTGCACAAACTCCCCATAGAAAAAGAGCCAGAGACTTCTTAATAGAAATCCATAGTAGTTACTGGACAAGATGACATGCACAACCCCGTGATGTGAAACATTAGCCGGCTGATTCTGCCTTGCTAATCCGCTTCTCGTTCGGTGAAAATGATTAGAAGCTGTCCATGAAACCTGATTTAAAGGTCAAATGCTATATAACATTTTATGTAATATCGGAAAAATCCTAAAAATCGACTTTGGCTGACAAGATGGCAAGAGTTATTAAGTGCGTTCAATCCTGAAAACAAAAGTCACTTATTTGCCTTAGAAGCCTATCTATCCTATGGGTCAATTGACACAGGCAATAGTTCTGAATATAAATTTTTTTCAAAAATTTTTTCCAAAAATCTGAAATTTTCTGGAGCTGTTGAAAAAGTGGTTTTACATACATTCAATTTATTTGGTAATTTTCAGACTTATAAAAAAAAGTTATTGTAAAGAGAAAATATGAGCCCCTTAAAATCTCAGCTTAAAACGTTAGCTGTTTTCACTGCATTTTTTCTCTTTAGTGAGAGCGCTTTTAAAATACAACGCCACCTATATGCAAAGTAGAGAATAAACAAAGCACATGTCGGCACATGTTCAGTTCACATTTCATGTCAATTGCAATTAATTGCACTAATTGGAATTAAAATTAAGTTAATGTACACAATTATTATAAATAAATGATTAAACACGTTGCATGCTGTTCAAATGATCACATTTTGACCGAGTGTCTTGATTTTTACAATCGGTGACACCTAGCGTCAGTTGGTAAAACCATGGTA
This sequence comes from Strigamia maritima, assembly GCA_000239455.1. Taxonomy (NCBI): domain Eukaryota; kingdom Metazoa; phylum Arthropoda; class Chilopoda; order Geophilomorpha; family Linotaeniidae; genus Strigamia; species Strigamia maritima. Next base: position 20,651 of record JH432213.1, read on the forward strand.
ACCGTGGTAACAGGACTAAAGCGCTTCAACTCGGAGTATATAAAACGTGTCAATTGACACCACTAATAGGTCTTTGCGTTGACCCAAAATGTTAGGCATCTGAGGGTTAAGAGTCTTTTATAATAAGGCAAGTATGATGTAAATTACGTAGTTGCCTTATAGAAGTGAGTAAAGTGACTTTAGAGAAAGACTTTACTTATTTGCCAAATAAAAGTCACTTATTTTTACTGCACATGCTCAGTTAAAACAACCAAAATGGCTTCCCCAAAATGACCTTGGTCAAATGACAAAGAAACCTAAATCGCTAATTTTCTGTCAGGATTTCCTTACTTAGGAAGCGAATTAAAAACCTCAACTCGCAGCTTGTTAATTTTTGACCATTACATCATCCTGATTCTAGGCACCTAATAATTAAAGGTCAAGTGTAATCAAAAATTTAATTTTTATACGTCAAAGATTCTTAATAATGATAACATGCATTTCATTGTTTAAAATATTTTATTGTTGCATATTTATTATTTTAAAAGAAAAACAACGTTTAGTTGGCTCTTCGTGTTTGTCATGCAATGCATCATGGTCGAGCAAGCATTGATCGACGTCACCAGTTCCGATTGTTAACAAAATAACTATCTTCGCGTGCGCATCAACATGCACATGCTCGGAGAGTTGAAATTCTACCAAACCTGAAAACTAGTTCTAGATCATTTAATTTTAGCGAATAGGATTGGAAACGTCATTTGACCATGATGCTTTGCCTTGTAGAGAAATAATATCGGAATTGTTGCAACAATAAAATATTTTTAAAGAATGAAATACATGTTATTGTTAACAATCTTTCACATATTAAAATTAAATTTTTGACTACACTTGACCTTTAAGTTTGACGCTAACGTACATTCGTAACTGCTAAAACCCACAAATCCAAGACGAGAATGTGATTACCATAGCGTCGGTACACAACCTTGACAAGAATTATGAACCAATCTAATTAGCAATAAATCATTCAAAAAATAATACATTAAGCAAATCTCAGTTGAAAATATCAGACATAATCCGTGCAGCAGCAATTAGCACCTGTCATATAACGCATTTGGTTTGCCCATCCACTTTTGCAGCAAAACAGACGTGAAATCAGCATCCAATCACAATCCACCGTTGGCCGAGGACAAACAGAGGCAGAAGGGACACAATTCAGTCTTGTCGGAGAAAATGGACAAAGCGAAGGCGACCGTAGCTGATAAATCAGGTGAGCACCCGATTTATTGTGGCCAAAAATCCATTAAATGCTATCGATTGGACTCTCGAGTGCTGCCTACTGGTGTTTCCATGACGACTCGCTCTTCGACTTGACACGGAGGTCTGAGAGTCAACATTTTGACTGATGTTTAATTAGCTCTTTAACGGTTAACGGGAGACATTGGTCATAAAAGATAAGCAACAGTAAAGACTTAAAGAGCATACATATATAGTGGCTTTATGTGTAGAAAATAGGTGCGTTCAATTCCAAAGTGATTATAAAAGCATAATTAAATCTGATTATAGAGAAGCAGTTTAATCTGCTTTAAGCATTGAACGTGTAATTAAGTTTCAGTCTGCGCATGCGCAGTTGCAAACTTAAATATTCTAGGGTCAAGTTCCTCGATCGGAACTAGTTCTTAATCCAAAACCCATGTCCGGATTGTTGTAGTTTTCTTCTTTCAGTTGACATTTTAAGTTACTATAAAATAGTAGTATACATTAAAGTATACCAAAAGTGTTGTAATGTAGTAAAAAATATATATAAAAAAGCACTGAAATCTCTTAATAAAGTTGATCGAGTGCCACCTCGATCAATTTCAAATCCAAAATGGCTGCCCAAAATTCTGCCATTAACAAGATTTCAGCAGCACAAACAACCCTCAACGTGGTTTATGTAAAAGCGGATTATGGGTAAACTGATTGTTGGAGAATGACGTAAAAATCGTCATTTCCGCCTAGCGAGAATCAAAAAAATCAAGATAAACAGTTTATCCCTTTGGAATTGAATGCACCTAATGAAAATGTCAAAAATTAATCTTCCATTGTACTCCGTTTGTCTGTTTGACAGATTGCACCCCTCACCAACTCAAAGTGATGCAAAATCGACTTCTCGATTGGTTCGCTCAGCTCATAACCGAAGCCATGAAACAGAAGAAAATGCATCTTCAAGGAGCTGTTCAAAGTAAGTTGAAAAAAAAAGCAATAACAATAACATCCGATAAGTGGATCAAATTGAAACCCTGCCATAGACCATGGTCCATACGAAAAGCTTACATTTTGCATCTCTGGACCTTTCAAAAGACATTAGACAGTTTGCGATTTTTCGAACAAGACCGAAAACAAGATTTTAAAAAAGGAAATTTTCTAAAAAGAATTCGATAATAAAATGTCGTATCGTGTGTTTGGAATTTGTCACGAAACGTGTTACATATGACACATAAATCGGCGGCAACAATTTTTAGCACAATTAAGCCTAAGATGGGCTTGTGGTTTGTGCAAGATGTTTGACTGATTAACCCTCAAAGCCCTGAAATTTTGGAACAACTTAGAGCCCGATTAATGGTCACAATTGTGACCATATGGAGGCTCTGCTTTGAAGCGCTTTAGTACTGTTACCAGGGTTTCTCCAACCGACACTAGGTGTCACCAATTGTAATAATCAAGACATGCGGTCAAAATGTTGTTTTAAACAGCATGCAAGGTGTTTTTAATCATTTATTTATAATAACAATTGTCTATATCAACTTAATTTAAATTGAAATTAGTTTCACACTAACTCAGTTGACCATGTGTTTCAAAGATGAAGAGTTAAAGGTTACAGGAAAAGAAAAATGATATTTTACTAAACTCTCATTTAAACCCCAAATAACACTTACAATTTATTTAGAGTGGCAAAAAATACCATCACATAAAGTTATTAGCATCTGAAGTTCAGGTTTGCTAACGTGAAAAACGCGAGATAAACAATGAGAAATGGCGCGAAATTGCGTGATGGCACCAACTACGTCATGCATTAAGGTATGTACTGTGCTAAAAGTGACCATGCATGACGTAGCTGGTGCCATCACG